>JAGFMF010012281.1:14403637-14416520 GCA_019455555.1 Galemys pyrenaicus
CCCCTCCCTGGCCGGCAGCAGGGATCGAACTCGTGTTGCAGTGGCTGCGGCTTGCTTCATAGTGTGTTGCTTAACCCACTGCGCCACCAGGGAGGCCCGAGAGTCCTCTATATTTATTTCCAGAACTCACTCTCTCTCTCTCACTCTCTCTCTCACACATACACACATATACACACCTGTGCCCAATAATGAAATGACATTATTCACCCACAGTGAAATCTTTCGTTGGGGATCCTGCTGGATGTATCATCACTTAACATTACTTGCAAGATTTATCTCGTTGCTAAACAGAGCTCTAATTTATTCACTTTAATTGCAGTAAAGTATTAATAGGTTACTGAGTATAGCTCCGTTCATCATTTGCTTACTGGTGCACTTTGAAGTTTTATCTAATTTTTCCACGATCACAATGCTATGATAATCTCCTTTTACTTTCAATTTTGCGGCAATTCCCCCATGAACTTCGCTTATTTTTACAAATGAAAAAATAAAAATAGGTTTCTAACCCATTCATTTTCTGAAGAAAAGGTAAGAGGAAGGAAGCAAGTCAGCCAGCCTTGGAGCTCTCAGAGGAGAGCCTGTGCTTAGCAACAGGCCTTCCTCACACACTGGTGTAATCATAGGAATCTGAGGTGTGCAATATTGACAACTGATTAACCCCTGTCCAAAGTAAAGGAGGTTGCCGCTTTAACTGAAAATATGAGATTTCATGTGTTGAATTTCTTCTTTGTGTTGAATTTCTTCTCCATAGTAATTACATTTTTAAGATGTATTTATTGTCATCTTGGTAAAAATCTATTTTCATTTTTAAAATACAAACTAATGATAACAAATCTTACTATTCAGGAAAGACTGCGATAGCTATCAGGCCTCCCTACACGAACAGAACAAGAATACAACCAATAAAAAAGACATCTACCTATACATTCTTTTATAAAAAGAAAGTTACTTCTTGCCTCAGCAGCACCATACTCACCGTGCTACAACTAAAAACTGGTCGATCTGACGATCAGTAAGTGGGCTATTGGGATCCCAGACTTTAACTTCCAGCTTCGACTGTTCTCTCTCATCAGATTCTCCTGTCAGAAAACAAAGGAAATTAAGTCTCATCACTCACAAAGCACACTGTCACATATGGCTGGTGATTCAGGCACCAGAGCATTCAAAATACAAGGTAAGTGGCCATTGTCTGGGTATATTCTCTCAGATAGCAGGGGTACAGCACTCTGTGAGCACTGACAGTAACAGAAACCAGCGAACCAAGGGATACCGTCATTTGATCATCAGTATCTCCTGAGTACCTCTACTACATGTGAGGCACTAGGTCTCCTGTCATAAAGACAAAAGAGAACGCTCTGCCACAAAGACACTAAGATAAAACTTAGACATAAAAATACTATGATTCAAAAGAAATAAATGTCACCAGACATACAGATATAGCTGTAAGATTCCAAAGATTAGAAAATTATTTCACAATGCCATTGCCTTGTGAAGGAGGTGGCGTGTCTACTAGGAACTAAAGGGTGTGAATATATTGGCAGAGAAAGAGGACTTAAAGAAATAAAAAATATGAACAAAGTTACAGGGCTTTAAAATGCAAGAGCGAAAAGTGTTTCATCAGGAGTACAATGAGGGGAATGAGACGAGGGAGTTAGGAGAAATGGGTTATAAATATACTACTGAAGATTTTACACAGATTTGCTGAATAAACTATCTGGAGGTAAAGAGAAGCCCTTGCCATTTTAGTGGGAAAGTAACCAGTCCAAATCCAAACTTCACATCGCACACTTAGCAACGGTACATATTTGCTCTACAGGGACACTGATGAAGACAGACATGGTTTTGAAAGAGACAACACAGAGCAAAGAGAAGATTTAGGAACATCGGTGACAAGCTGGATGTAGGTGACAAATTTCAAATCTTGAAAACTTACAGATAGTGTTGGCATTAACAGAAAAAAGCAAACAGGAGGTGAGGGTCGAGGAAAGATTACTGATGAAGCAGAGGCTTTGTTTTAGGAATCTCTCAGAGAGATGTAACCATCAGGCAGGACTCAATGTCCGGACAAAAAAATAGTAGTGGAAAATAGACTTGGGAGTCAAATGAAATTTTGATTTACAGCTAAGGCTCTCCTATCGAGGCTAAAGGCCGATTTTATGTTTGGTTTTTGATCGCTACATCTGTAACATCAGCAAGTGGGCCCCGCACTGGCTGACACACTGTGAAGGGAAACACCCCCTGTGACTGATAAACCCAGGTTATAGCTTCTAATTCGAGTACAGGAACATGAAGGCATCCAAGGCTCAAACAGAGAACAGAGAGGGGAGAATCAGCCACCTCACACGCAGTCTCCTAAGTCAGTCACAGCTGCCAAGTAGGGGGCTTGTCCATTCTGCCCCATGTTTACTTGCCACTAAAATGGCAAGTAAGAGAAAGCCAATCGCAACCTCTAACATAGGGAAGCAGAGTAGATCAAGCATTAGGTTTTTTTTTTTTGTAAGATTTATTTATTTATGCATACAAGCACTGGGGTACAGGCCAGAGATGGGAGGGTGCGTGAGAGGATTCTCCACAGAGAGCCGGGAGCAGAACAGGCAGATCAACTGAAGTACACTGCTGAGGGGAGCAGCGGGCACAGCAGGAGAGGTCTGCCACACCATGTGGGTCCCCTCCCTGGCCGGCAGCAGGGATCGAACTTGTGCTGCAGTGGCTGCGGTTTGCTTCATAGAGCGTTGCTTAACCCACTGCGCCACCAGGGAGGCCCCAGATCAAGCATGAGGTTAAAGAGAGAGAGGGTTTGAAAGGATTCCAGTCTATGTTGTTTTGCTTACATTTTTTAGCATGTGGAGTTTAGACAATCAACATTTGGTTCATCTTTATGTAATAGTTATAAACCAAAAAGTTTACAAATTCCTCGACTTGAGAAAGGATAAGCTTATCAGTATAACATTATCAGTATAATGTCTGTATCTTCAATAACACATTTTAAGTAAGATTTTAAATAATGGTTAAAAAGAAAGTAGCAGAAAAAATAAATCTACCTGTGAAATCTGGTTTTTTTTAAGTAACACAAGATAGAATGATGAAGCTGTTCGGTATTAAGCCCCTTTTGCTATATGTTCCTGAACATAAGTAAAGGTAAATGTAAGTAAGGGTAAAACTGATATTTACTTTTCAAATTCAGGTTATTTAAATTGATAAATTTCAATCCTATCCATATATTCTGCCGTTCACAGCAAAAAGAGAAATCAGTAGAAGACTTTTAATTCACTATAAACAAAATAAGTGAAAAAGTCCTGGATGCCTTTCTACCACCACCTAAAACACAATCCCATGGAATAAGAACAAAAACAATAAAAACAAAAATATATACATATAATATTCTATATTAGTCAATATAGACTAAATGAGATTTCCTCATTTTGGATTCATCACGTAACTGTATATCACAGTTTGATCACTTTACAGAGAAACCTTTAAGAAGAACTTGAATTAATTTATTTAGAATATGTACACTTGAATTAATTTATTTAGAATATGTACAACGAAATCTAAAATAAGCAGCAGTACTCTTTGGAATGGCATTAATAACTGTGCTATGAACCTTCTAAGATAACTTGAGTAGATAAAGAATAAAGAAGATTTATAATTTCAAGGATATCACACTTTTATAGTTTTTCAATATAAAACAAAAAGGATCAAAAGCAGAGATGTAGACTAGGTCATATACTTTATATTTAAAAATTTAAACACTATTTTAATTATGTAGATACTAACATTTACTCAGTGCTTGCTGTGTGTTAAAAAAAAACCCTTTAGAGCAGGATTTCTCATTCCCTGCACCATTGACACTTTGGGCCAAATACTCTGTTCTAGAGGTTATGCTGAGCATTCTAAGATGTTCAGCAGCATCCCAGTCTCTACTCACTAGACGCCAGTTGTATCCAATAGCACAACCAAGACCAAACTGTCCCACACTGGGAATTACTAATCTACATGGTTGCAATCAACTTCTGCTTACACCTATGTGGTATAGATCGGTGTGTTTTGTAAGATGGTTAACATTTACTATGTGTAGAAAGGACATTCAGCAAAATTTACAAACAAAAGTTATTGGACTTATGAAAAACAGGACAAAGCTTTGAAAAATCTATGAAACTTGGTAACCAAAGAACTAAAAAAAAAAAAAAAAAAAAAAACAACAATCGTCATAAAAATACCAGTACAGTTAAATCTCCGCTGACATTTGCAACAAGTACAAAGATCTTCCATCCTTTATCTCCTTAAGCCCTAGACTCATGCTTCTCCCACAGATATGTAGGTCATTACGTACAGTTTCAACAAAATTAAAAATAGAATCCAGGGTGCGTGCAAGTTTTTAGAGCACTGGAAGAAACTTCTTCCTAGCTCCTCCATACACAACTGTAACCTGCCCCACACAGTCTTAACAGAGTGGGATGTGCCACTTTCCAGAGTCTGAGACCACTAAGTCACTCTACTTGCAAATGGTGAAGGTACTTCTGTAGAATTTCCATCTTTATTTTTTTAAATTGCTCATTTGTGAGATTAGTTCCTTGGAAAAGCCCCATATGAACTAACACAATTACTGTATTATACTGACATTTTACTATTTAACAACTGTTTATGAGCTGGCATAGCCAGGTTTCCCCCCAAACCTGTGAACCCAGAGTCATTAATTTAATAACTTACTATTATGTTTTTAAACAGTTACAAATTTTAATTTAATATGCACATAATTTCATTCTTAAAATTCCAGTGCTACAATACAGTTAAAGAATAATTGAAAACGTCCCACGGATGACATCTTCTCTATGGAAAATTTCCTAGGTGGTTTATTCAAACTCAAAGATTTGAAATCTCAAACTTTTACCTTCCTTTTGCAAATGACACACTGATCTTTCTACATCTCAAGTGTTTGTTAGAAGATTAGCGAACATCACAAATTTAAATATCCTGATGTGGCAAAAGGTTTATTCACTAAGTGCCACAATCCATTAAGACACATTCAACAAGAAAGCAAGCCTGTAATGCATCCTGGCCCAGTGTCAGTGCTGCCTTCTGTCTACTCAAAATTTTAATTCAGGCACTCAAGCAGTGCATGAGATTAGAAAACTGGTCACCAACTGAAATGTAGTCCCTTGAGAGCATCAAGTAAGTTAAGAGCCACAGAATGCAGCAAATCCTCAGTATCTGTTCATGAATAAGATGTTGTCTACTCTTTAATTTCTATGGTGGCAATGTCCATGTTTTTCAAACGTGGTTTAAGTGTTAGACTATTTGTTATCCTACAACACCATTCTCCACTGGAAATACAAACATTAGGAAAGAAGGGGAGGAGGGAATTTCAAATCTTACCTCTACTGGTTGCCTGATTATAAGTGAAAAGAAACATTTTAAATATGTCAAAGGTAAAATGCTTTAAGTTGAAATAAGTTCAAACTGACTTGCTCATTTACATTAAAAATTATAATGCTTTTCTTTGTTAAAGATGAAGAGTTACAAATAAGGCTAACAAGTTATAAACTTAAAAATACATTTTATAAAAAATGTATAAGATCTATATAAAAAAATAAAAACCTTCATAAAACCATAAAGCCTTTAACAAAGGGTATGGTTAGAAAATTTAAAAAGCATCAAAATATCTACTCTTCCCTCAACTGACTTAAAAATTAATGGTAATTCCAATAAAAATAGGAAGAAAGATTTTTTTCCTTCAGTGTTAGTCAAGTTGATTAACAAATTTGTTTGGAAAGATAGGAGGGAAACTAGACTTACCAGATGTTAACATCCACAATCTAAAGCCTCTATAATCACAACAGTGAGTTAATAGAGCATGAACAGACTGACCAGTGGAACAGAATGAAAACCTCAGAAACAGACCCAAGTACTGCCAACCATATAAAAGGATCGATCATGTTCCAAAATAGTAAATGGTATCAATACATATGCAATCAGAATCCTAATGAAATCTAGAAATAAAGGAAATGACTGATGACATTTTTTCAAAAAGTTACTGAGATGATACTCCCCCAACACCAAGAAATTTTTAAGAACAATGACGGGAAAACTTACCACACTGTAAAATATATAATAATAGATAGATAACAAAAATTTGGCTCTATTACAAAAGATGCATAGACTATAATTTCATGGAATTCTCTATATTTATGCAACAAACAGTCTGGCAAAAACTGCTGAATTAATAACAGGGTTATTAGGAATTAGGAGGAATGATCTGAAGGACTACTACTTTTTGTTTCCAGGATAACTGCATTTTAGAGTTTGCAATAAAATTCAAATATTTAAAAACTGGGGGAAAGCGCCCTCTGTTAAGCTACATTACAAAAGGGCCTCGCCATAAATACTTAAAATAGTGCAAAGTTTACTTGGGGATTTTAACTGTCATGACAAGATGGGATTCTAACAGCAGCCTTCAAACTAATCCTCTGAGTCCTGAAGTGCACTGGAGTACCTTGGGACACTCAAGGGGGGGGAGGGGCTTCTCACCTGCAAAGGTCTAATTTTTCTTATTTAGGGTTATGTATAATATTTCATTTAAAGAAAGGGTTCTTTTGCTCAGAGTTTGTAAGGCACTCATTCAGAAGATGACCAAAAGAAACATTATGTTAAAGGCAACTAATACTTGTTAATGAACTATAAGGTCTATTACATTAATAAAATAATTTAGTCACATTTTATAAATACAAAGAATGCCCTTGTCAGAATACTGGCATTAATCCCCCATGTTCTGCAAGCTGTTATGAAACATCCCTTTTATAATGGAAATTAGACTTCCAGTGAACACAGTGTATAACATGAACAGATACTGACGTTTAACACTGTATATCTGTAATCTTACATGTTAGCATCTGGTAAGCTATGCAATCTTATAAAAATGTTACTTCAATTAAAAAAAATTATTTTTTACTTTTTTTCACTTTTATTTATATATTTTTACATTGTAGTTCATTTTTATACAATGTTTGATTTCTCCTCTCAGGTGTTGTCATATAATTACAATATATATGGTACATATAATTACACCACTAAGGCATCCCTGGGAAGTTACCCTGGACTCTTGCGCTCTTCCGTCCTATTTATGATGCCTCTCCCTCCCACTTTTCTGCTAAATGTCTCCTGATTTATAGTTTGCCTCCTAGTTTTGTCTTTTAATTAAAAAAAATTTAATGACTCCATTTACCTGCAAGAACCTCAAGGTTCTAACCCTGGAAACCCTCAAGAACTAGAAAATTATAGAATAACTTACTATCTTTTATGTTTTGTTTTTCAATTCTAAGTGAGACAGATAAGCTTTCCAAATTACGTCACTCTCAGCCTTCCTTTACATTTTTCAGGGTCCAATATTACTTAGGTTTTCAGGAACTTGTGGAACTGAATTTTCTGCCCATGGTTACCTGAAATATCCCACTTTCACTGCCTAACTTATCATTACTTTATCTGTACAGAAAAATTTTGGGGCACCCCACAAATTTGTTTATTTACATTCACTGCTCAAGAGAGAACCACTCTTGCTCAGAAAGTCCGAGATTTTGAGTTAAAAAATAAAACAACAGTAAGATTACATGAGTGAATGTGTGAATGCATGTAACTGTTCACCACATTACATGGCCAGCTCGGGTAGATGTAAAGGCATGAGCGTGACCTGTTAAAACACAAGTGCAGCAACACTGACATTCTTAAAGCCGTACCTAAAAGAAAAACACAGCCAGGAAACTCATAAAAATGTGAAATCAGAAATGAATAAATATGAAATAAAATATTTTCTGTTAACTATTACTTTTCTAAAATTGGAGTAACTACTAATTCTTTAACTTTTGCCTAAAAGTTGTTTCTCTCCCACATAGAGAAAACATTTGATATTTCAGTTTCGAGATCGATTGTTTTCACAGGTCTTGAAACCTGAAGAAAAACATACCTTCTAAGAGCATTTCTGGAATGTCTGCTTGATATCTAGGTCCCACTCTGATTTCACCTTTGTCAGCTAATAATGTTTTCACTGAGGGGTCATAGACCAACGAATAGAAAAAGGAATCCTGAAAAATAATGACAGAAAATATCTAGGTAAACTTAATTCCTTGTATTTTTTATAAAGAAATAAATTAAATGTCACAGTAATGAAACTATATACTTCAGAATATGTACAAGTTGTCAGATTAGTGAATAAATTCCTAAATCCCTAAAGTGAGCATGATACTACTGCCACCATGTAAAACAATTTAAAATTAAATCAAGCCAAAACCAGCAGCTGACCATAAATGCGTATTACAAAGTTTTGTTATTTTTATTAGCTTAAAAGAAAACTGTCAAACTATTCTAAAACAGGATTTTGAAAAGTCAGCAAAGTTAAGCTGTAAGTCAAAGGCAGGACACCTGGAATCAAGTAATCATTTAAACTTCTGAGCCCAGAACAAGCAGTAAAGGTAGCTTTATAAATACCAGGAGCTCTGATGTTTGGAGTGTGCATCACATATTTTATAAAAAAAAGAAAAAACAACAACAAAAAGCACGCACATCTCACTTTAAATAAATGATATTACAGTTATATACAGTTTACTAAATAAAATTCCATATTGTATAATTAAATTAAATACCTATGAATTATACTTCTGCAGTTCTTTAAATTCTCTAGCAGTCATATTTATATACAGATAGGCATATAAACTTAAAATGCCATGAGGATCAATATATCCACCTAACTTTCCATGTTTCCTTAAAAGGCAAGAATGCTCTAGTAGCTGAGTCTCATGGATAAACTGCCCTGGCCACCAGTCAGTCCTTTACTGAATTCTGTACCCACAGTGGAGGTCATTTAAACCAGCAAAGTCCTGTCTCTGCTTCCCACTGTAATTCTAAAGGTCATCTACTGCATGACTCTTGTACAGGCCTGTCCCTACTATCAGCACTTTACTAAGACCCAGCTGAGCAGGCTGCAAATAAGAAATAATCTGTCTGATGGTAAATAAATCTCTCTTCTCTCTAGGTCTTGCAGACTGTGAAAAATGGGAAGGTGAAAACTAGAGAAAGCAATACTATCCCTTGAAGAACTCTAGCACTCTGTTTCAATCATGGATCACTCACTGTGTCAGAACAAAAGATTAAACAGCAAAAATGTTTAAACGTCACACCAGTGTGACAATTTATGCATGTAAAGAAATGCCATCTAAGGGAAAGAAAAAAAGCAGTGGGGATATATCAACCAATGGATAATGCCTAATGGATAATGTGGGGAATTCCATATGTAATCATGGTTTTTTGACAATACCGTTGGTATGTAACGAAAAGCTATTGCTAATGGCTCAAAATGCATCAAATTTATAAGTATAGATAATTTACAGTAAATTGAAATGAAATTATTATTTAGGGTCACCTAAGTTGCTTAGACATGGAGATTTACATGTTATGATAAAACAAAATATTCAAAATGTTTAGTTAAAACAGAAGTTATAAAAAAGGGAAGAGTTCCAAATTTTGCTTAATGCGTCAATTTCAAGACTATAGCGTTAGAATGTAAAAAATTATGATCAGCAAGATGCCCCGAGGGTCAGTGAAGCAGATGCATATACATATGGAGGGTGAGGTTGTCTTCCCAAAATTCAATAGTTATGCAAAAATTTGAAAATCAGTAAAATTTGTAAAAGAAAAAAATGTCCTTTGAGTTATCATCTTCAAATATGCAAACTCAAGAGTCTACTATGACCAAAAGACAGGACAGATTTCCCTCAAGGACAGCCTTTTAAGTAAAGTAATCTAAATTACAAAAAGTATTTTTCAAATTGAACATTAATATAAGCAGTTTTGGTTTCCCTAAATTGACCCTCCTACCAAATTAAAAAAATTTTTTTCCCTTAAATATACTGCTAGAAGTCATCCTATTCAAAGACTGAGAGACTGACGAAACAACTGGGGGGTTAAAAAACAAGTAGGTAAGAAAAAAATCCTACAGACCTTTGCAAATGATCACCTACTACAATCTTTAGACCATGCAACAAATTAGGAGGCAAAAAAGAATGGTTAAAAGAAATAATATTTCTCTCTGAGCAGCCAAACGCACTAAAATAAAATATACAACATACTGAGTATTCCTTTTTATTTCTGCCTCTGTGAACTAATGCTAAATTTCTCAGAGTCAGAGTCATATTATTATCCATCATTCTGTTGAGCTGACAATAAACCCTTCTTATTCTAAATGTCAAAAGCCTAAGTTATAAAAATTATTAACCTTTTTTCTATCTGAATATTTTCCTTTCTTTTTCTTCATAGATTTTTTTCTAAAGCATAGTATTATAAAAATCTTTTCTCTGTTGAGTATATGAAATTATTTTTAAGATTTATTTTAATTTATATACACAAGTAATGGGGTACCCGCCAGAGGTGTAGGGGTGCAATGGGTGAAAGGATTCACCAGAGACAGAGTGGGGAGAACAGACAAATTGATTTAAATACACTGCTGAGGGGAATAACAGGCAAGACAGGAGAGGTCTGCTGTGCCATGTGGGTCAGCTCCCTGACCAGGGATTGAACTCATGCTGCAGTGGCTGCTGATAGCTTCATAGAGACTTAACCCCTTGCACCATCAGGAAGGCCCAAGCATATGAAATTTTTTTAAAGGAAATATGTCCATTTAATTCTTAAACAAACAAACAAAAAAATCACATGTAATAAAGATTTGGGGGAAATAAAAATAGCATGCGAAAATAAAGGTTAAATACGGAAACATCACCAAAGTAAAATATTTTCCGATAATCAGATGCTAAATCACATAAAACTGTAAAATTGGAATATTCTGTTTTACTAGAATTTCTTCCCTTAAATGAAGTACTTGCTCAAATTTAACCTATTAAAAACATATCAGAAACGTCTCGACGTTTTCAGAAAGACGTAGTTTTATTAACAAAGCTTATTCAGATTTCAGGAAAGAAAACATATCATCAATGATAAAATCTCATTTGGAAAAAGTCTGAAAGTTATTTTTAAAAAACAGAAAAAACAAAAAACATGGGATGAGGACCAAATAAAGTCACTTATTTCATAAAATCAAAAATATATCTGCTAGGAATTAAATCATGTACTTTATGAAACTTTATAAAAACTTCCATTACCAAATCAAAAAAAAGATCGTGAGATACAGGAATTTTTTTCAAACTACTATTTCAGTTAACCAGGAAAATTTTATTACCCTAATGCATTCCAGTCAAAATAATTTTACTATAGTACTGCTATCAAAGGGCTCTAATTTGCTACAAGAAGGAGTAAATTCAAAAGAATCCATGTGAGTTACAAGGGGGGAATAAAGTAAAACCCTTAGTTACCTCTTTATCAAGGTATGCCAACACCGACTCTGTCTCGTTCAGAAGGGCGACACTGCATTTCCCCCTGTCAGAAGAAGGAAAAGTGAGTGAGCGAGGGAGAAACTACCTTGGCTTCACAATGACAGCATATGCAAAGTTAAAACATTCAGAATACATTAAAACTATACGACAGTTGGGAATACACACACAGACACATAAACTTAGACACACTTTGCAATCTTAGTGTTAACCTGAAAATGAGGCTTTCTATACACGTTTATTGAGAGGCTAACCTATGGAAGCAACTGTGTTAGACAATAAATTCTCGTAACATAAAAAACTTCACAGGCATTTCCTAACTATTCAAGGAAAAAAAAGTATAATGGAACTACAAATGAAGTCTCAATTTCTCAATCTATCACAAGTATAAGGTGATTTTTAAAATATAAGGTAATTTTAAATAAGAGACCTTAAAATCAAGACATCACCATGCTGGCGCAGTGGGTTAAGCAACACACTATGAAGCAAACCTCAGCCACTACAGCACAAGTTCGATCCCCGCTGCCGGCCAGGAAGGGGACCCACATGGCGCAGCAGACCTCTCCTGGTGTGCCCGCTGCTCTCCTCAGCAGTGTATCTGCCTGTTCTGCTCCCCACTCTGTGGTGAATCCTCTCACCACCCCCACACCTCTGGCCTGTACCCCAGTGCTTGTATGCATAAATAAATAAATCTTTAAAAAAAAAAAAAAAGACATCACCATGCAAACCGATGCATAAAGTAATACACATTCATATCAGGACTAATTTATACCCTTAATGAAAAAGCTCTAAAGACTAGCTAAAATTTAAACACAAGGAACTACTATACAAGGGGCAAAATAAAAATCTACCGATCCACAAACCTTGATGTCTGCTGGTATTTTACCTCTGACCTAGGTAATGAAAATGATGCTTATTTTAAAAAGCTTGTTCTAGGTTTCAGAAAAATTAAAGTTATCCATGTAGCGGTATTTATTACAAGCACTTTTAAAATTATCCTCACCAGTCTAAAAAATCCACTACAGCTACAAAGTTGACATGTAATTTTGACAGATTATTCCAGTTAAAAGTATTGGTCAAGGCACACAAGATATTTTTAAATGTCATAATGTAATTTTATTTTCTAAACTAAAGTTACTATTTCCTCTACAGGAAAAACAAAATAAAACAAATATCACATATACATTAAATAGGAAGCTCGGAGTCACTTATATTATCAGAATGAGATACAATTACAGAAAAAAAATAAGCACACAGGTTCAAATTACAGGTTTATAAACATTTTACAACAGATAATCCTTAATTTAAAGACAAAAACAGGGGCCTCCCTGGTGGCGCAGTGGGTTAAGCAACGCACTATGAAGCAAACAGCAGCCACTGCAGCATGAGTTCGATCCCTGCTGCCGGCCGGGGAAGGGACCCACATGGCACGCAGACCTCTCCTGCTGTGCCCGCTGCTCCCCTCAGCAGTGTACTTCTGTTGATCTGCCTGTTCTGCTCCCTGCTCTCTGTGG
>JAGFMF010012281.1:14417372-14427386 GCA_019455555.1 Galemys pyrenaicus
CTGCTCTCTGTGGTGAATCCTCTCACCCCCCCACACCTCTGGCCTGTACCCCAGTGCTTGTATGCATAAATAAATAAATAAATCTTTAAAAAAAATAAAAATAAAGACAAAAACAAAAAAACTCCCTTCTTAAAACATCATTTTCTAGTACTCATCTTAGGTCAGTAACACTTCAAATAATTTCTCTGAGAACATGTGGTACTTCTATATTCTCCTATAAAATTTCTAATTTGGTTACCAGAGGATTATAAAGGTTTGTTTTTCTAACATATTTATTCATATTCCTGAAGTATAAAAATTAACATTATTATTTCTGTACACACAACATTCAAAATCAACGTTTATCTGACACATGAAAGAGAATTATGAGCAGGGAAACTGCTATGTTGCTATTAGCACATTTACAGCTGTCACAGAACTTCTATGACCTGTGAATATGCAGCACACTTACATAATAAATGGAGTTTCTAAAAATAGCTCTCATTTACTTTTTTTGCCTCAGTAGTCTGGTTTCTCTTCCCATCATATAAATCTTTCATATTTTACTTTTTTTTTTGCCTCAATAAGAGCTGACAAAGCATTACTTCTAATTGTTAATCACCTAGAAGAAATAGTCTTTGTAAACATTTCTAAAGTCAGGTTGGGTTTTTGTTTGTTTTAAATGTGGAGGGGCAAAACTGCTGAATGTTATTTTAATAAATGCCACTTTAGCTGAATTTTAAGGGTGAACAGATAATGAAAGTTCATACAAATATAAGGTCTCCTCGATACTGTCTGAAATAACAAAGGCATTTAAATTGAATTATTTCCATAATTACCTTAAGACATAAAGAAACACTGGTTATACTGTTTTAAAGGTACAAAATCAATAAGACACTTCAATCTAAAATACACATGTTTTTTGGAATATAGCTTTATGCAAAGATGAAATAAGAGATGATTTTAATTTTTCTTTACTACAAGTATAGTGTACTTGTCCCCAAATTAAAAATGAAAAACCATATTCCTCTACTCCCCAAGTTGTCTCAGGTGATCTCTGAAAATAAATCTTTTAAAAAAAAAAAATTCAAATGCTTGTATTCACAGTAAGAACACCGGTGACACTGCCCAGGCCATCAAGGCTCTGCACATTCGAGAAGCCACCAAGCACTGAATGGAGCACGCGTTCTATTCTGCTGTTACGTGGTGAGTTGCTAGGTGGGTCCAGGCCAAACAAACAGTGGGGCTGGACACAGGGTCAGTAGGCCAATGCCCAGGCCATCAAGGCTCTGCACATTCGAGAAGCCACCAAGCAATGAATGGAGCACGCGTTCTATTCTGCTGTTACGTGGTGAGTTGCTAGGTGGGTCCAGGCCAAACAAACAGTGGGGCTGGACACAGGGTCAGTAGGCCAAAGGGAGTTCTGAAGTTTTACTGCACATGCTTAGCAATGCAGAGAGTTACGCTGAACTTTAGATGTAGATTCTGTAGTCAAGCACATCCAGGTGAATAAGCCCCCAAGATGTGTGTCACAGAACTTACAGAATTTGTGGCTGGATTAAGACACATGAGCTCTCCCTGCCACACTGAGATGACATTTACTGAGGAAGACTGTTCATAACCAGAAAGGGAGACTGCACTGAAGAAAAACAGATCCCAGAAGAAACAAAAATGTAGGTTTCCAGGATTACATTTTGCATAAAATAAATACAAATGAAAGCAGGGGAAAAAATGAAAACCCAAAAACTTAAAATTTTCATGTACATTTATTAACAGCTAACAAAAAAGTAGGAGGTTGAGTCAGAATTCTTTTATGAAATAAATACAAATATAGTTAATAGGTATTCTATTACCCCATATCAAGAATTGTTCATAAATGTAATTTTAAAAGAGATTTAAAGTGTTGACTTCCTGTATGCCAAACCAATCTTGGCTCTAAGATAAAAACCTAAATTGCAAGTTAACCCTAAACTAATGGGTTGATTATTGTCAAATTCTAAATATAGATAACTCAACTGATTTATACTGAATCACAAACTAATTCTAATTGGCTTTTTTTTCCACAATATTTTAGTCCTTCATGAATTACTTACTCAGCTAAAACACGATGAAATAAAACATATAAAAGACCATAGTATAAAAGGTGGCCAATCCAGGTCTATAAGTATTAATACTGCTTTACTCCAAAACCACACAGGAACACTAAATCCTACAGATCACATGCCTTCTCACAGATCATTAAGAAGTTTAAAAAATATACTGTTTCGGAGACTGTGCAGATTACTGGGACAGAAAGATATGAATAAATAAGACACAAAATGGTTACATGCTGAAGGGCTGATCAGCCTGGAACCTGCTATTTGCTTAACAGGAAGCCCAGTATAATCCCATTGCCTCAAAGTCCTATGTAAATATGTGCATACAGCTTATGTAATGCTTTAACCTCAAAATGTCACCTATTTGTGTAAATGAAAAAAAAAGACACTTAAATCTTCGTACACTTCTCCACTACCTGAAGACATTCCTTGAGGTTCATACAACTTTTAGAATGGTTCTGGACCACCACTGCTGCTTGGAAAAAATGCAGGTTTCTCAGTGCCACACCAGATTTACTGAATAATGAGGGATACAGGACTCTAAGTTGTTTAAAGGTATCATGTGATCCTTATGTAACAGGGTGGTCCCCAAAAAGGGGGAAGTTCCAAAATCCTGGTTCAAGATAAGAAGATGCTGGGGAAAAAATTTTGAGGAAAACAGAAAGAAGAGGGAAAAAAAGGCAGAATAGAGAGCTGCAAGGAGACACAGAGGAGGCACGTGGAGCAGAAGGACATGTGAAGAAACTGCGCTTGCTTTTTGGTCTTGGACTGGTTGGAACAGATGTGGGTGAGAGACCTGTGGGGAAGTTAACAATGGCAGCTTTTACCTTAAATTTAATTTTACTCTTTTCCTCCCAAATTTGTCTTGACTCTTTCTGACCCTTTTCTACAGGTCTACACTGAAAGGTCCTTTAGACTTGTGGCAGGCTTTTGGGCCTTACTTTAAACCAATCCTATTTAGCTAAACTTTTACCCTCAAGGAGATGGGTAACTTTAAATCCTAAACTTAATAACTATATTCTTTATCTTTTCTATTATTCCCTAATTGTATTAAAATTTCTTTTCATTAAAAGCCTTATATGTTTATCTTAAAGCAGCAAATAACAAAACCCATTTAAAAAAAAGCAAGTTTAAAAATTCTAAAGTACCCCCTCTCTCCCTGCCCTGTAACACTTAGGCACAATGAGCTGGGAAAACCAGGCTTTTTCAACTTTCCTTGTTCAATGAAAATCATTACTGAGGCATTTTTCTCAGTGGCCTTAACTTCTACCACATTTAGTTCTTTTATTTCCCAAATCCTCGTGGCATAACCTGACATTTATGCATACTGGATAGGTAAGCCATAGATATGAGCATATCAATCCCTTCAAAGTTTCAAGGAAAATCATTTCAACCCAAAATTCAATAGCAAGCAAAACTACCTATCAAGTATGTAGAAATAAATTATGAATTTCATTTCAAGATAGTATAGGATAATCTATCCTATACTATTATAGGATAGTAGAGGCTGATCTATCTGATAGAGTTGAGAGCATCTGGTGTCGGGCATTATACACTAAAACCAAGACTCAGAACAAAAAATCTTAGAAGTCTCCCAATAAGTATATATAGAAAAGACAGTGTAATTGGAATATCACCCCGTCTAACAATGATGAACGAATCTCTACACAATAATCAAATGTCAATAACAGTCAGAAAAGAAATATTATACACCTTCTGATGTACAGTATCAGCTACAAAGAACTTTTCATTTCTTACAAAGGGAAGAATAAAGGGGGAAACTGAACTATACCCTCTATGTTTATTCTACCGATTCAAAGAAATATGAGGGAGGGTAAAACATAGGGTTATGATCAGTAAAATCCAAACAGTAAGAAAGCCAACTCTCAGCCAACTAAAAACAGCAAGAAAGGGAAAAAAGGATACTTCACTTTTCCTCTCCTACTGGATTGGCACCACTCTGCAGCATTGCCTTCACCAAATACCAAGTGGGATTATGCATGTAGGTCCATCCGGCTTTTTTATTCTGTCCCACTTGTGTATTTTTCTTATGCTAATTATTTTAAGTACACAGGTGTCTTAACATTTAATAGTATAGGTCTCTACCACTTTGGTTCTATGGCCCTGACTTTTGTCAAATGTGTTTTTAAACATTACGGTCTTGGTATCTCTTCATACTTCTAAAACTATTGAAGACCTCAAAGAACTTGTGATTTTGTGGGTTATAGCTATCAATATTTCTGTTGGAAATTAAAATTGAGGAAAAAATTAACATTTACCAATCAACTTAAAATAAAACTACATATTTGCAAACATTTCTCATATTACTAGGTTTTCCAAAAGAAAAATTTTCCTGAGAACGACATCGTCTTTATATTTTTTGTGAATATTCTCAATGTCTGATTTCAACTGCAATTCTGTTTGCCACTGAATAATAACTTCATCTTCAAAATATATCCATCAAACACTGAGTCCAAATAACCCTATTTTCCCATTCAGTGGTTACTTAAAAGTGAAAACAGTGTTCCATGAGACACTTCATTCAGCTCACACTACAGACAAGATTGGGGTCTTCTCTCAAGGCGACAATCTACGTCCACCTGCTGTTGGAGTGATGCTGCACACTTACCATTTCTTCACACCATTAAGAGATCCGGGGTCTCCCTGGTGGCACAAGGGGTTAAGCACCACACTCTGAGCATACGCATGATGCTCCCCAAGTTCAATCCCTGCCAGCGAGGGGACTCACATGGTATAGCTGACTTCGCCTGCTGCTCCCCTCCAGCACTGTAATTTAGTGGATCTGTCTGTTCTGTTCCCTACTCTGTCTCTGGTGTATCTTCTCATCTCCACACCTCTGGTCCATACCCCAGTTCTTTTATGTATAAATAAACAAATCTTTAAAAAAAAAAAAAAAAGTGTCACTGGGTCTCCTTGGTGGTACAGCAGTTATCCACAGCCACTGCAGCACAAATCCAATCCCCGGGCAGGCCAGGGAGGGGACCCACGGAGAGCCGCAGACCTACCTCGCTTGCTGCTCCCCTCAGCAGTGTATTTCAGTAGACCTGCCTGTTCTGCTCCCCACTCTGTCTCTGGTGAATACTCTCTCACACACACCCCCAACCCCACACCTCTGGCCTACACCCCAGTGCACTGTCACTGGCTTGATTTTGCTAGGATGCCAGCAGTTTCACCCACCATTGCTTCAGCATTGTAAGTGCAAGTTCAACACAGGGAAAGGGCAAATAACATCTTACTGCTGCTATCAAAATAGTTTTGACTTCATAAAGTTCTGGAAAGAATCGAGGGAGATACCCAAAAGTACATGGTGCCAAGCTCTAGAAATCCCTCGTTTTTACTGTTCATTGTCCTTTCTATTCCATACATTTTGGAATCGCTTCCTCAATATTCAGACACACATGCAATCCTGCTGAACTTCTCTTTGGAACTGTACTGAATCTTTGAAGCAATCTGGGAAAAACTGATACATCAACATGCATTTCTACCTGCAATTTAAAGTCTTTAATTCCTTCAGCAATACTTTGTCTTTTCTGTGTAGTTTTACACATCTTTGTTTTAACACATCTTGTTTTAGACTTATCCTAAAAGTCTGATGCTTTTTGATGATACTGTAAATGGCACCTTTTCATACTTAGTTTTCTAACTGATCCCTCTTTACCCCATATACCTAGAACAGAAAAATACAAAAAGCAAAACTTCAGGAAGAAAACACAAGAGATGTATCTTCACAATCTCAAGAAATCTTTGCTATTCCAAGGTGATGACACTTGAATTCCTTTTTTTATGAGGACTCTGAGTTAAGCAGTCTTACTCTGGTTTCGTTCTGTTCCTTGATATTCTGTTCCTTCCTATATATCAAATCTATCAGGTACGTCTGTTAACTTCTCAAAAATGGAATCTTTCCAGACTTTATTTAACTATCCTCCCCTCCTCCTGCTGCTCCATCTTTCATTTCCCATCCATATTTCTCACATATTTAAAAACAAACCAGTCAACCTAGAAAGAGCAAAGATGACAGTAGCATCACTGAAGGATAAGGATTATCCAAGAAGCTATAACATACAAGCAACGCAGCTCCCTGCCATTCCAACTAAATCCCAGCAATGGATGGCCAGATTCCAATGACCACCCATAAAATAGAAAAAAAAGATGCATTAATGATACATCAAAATTTAGTATTTCTGGGCAGAAGAATTATAGGAATGTATGACAGAGATTATGTGTTTTCTATATTTTCCATATTTCACAAATTATCATGCTTTCATTATAAAAAATTATTTAAAAATTTTAATAGTAATGTTGAGGAAGGAGCTTTAAAATGTACATACAATGTACTATGGTGGGACTATAAACTGACACTAATTCTTGAAGTAAATGTATGTTTTGCAATCAAAATATTTGAAACAAGTACCCATAATTTAGAAACAGGCTTGCTGTGAAACTGTAGTTTATGTTACTACTTTACTAACACAGGGGAAGGATTTTTAATGGATTTCCATGTATTTTATTCTGTCTTCATCACAAGAACCTGATGTTGTAAGGCAAGGAAGGAGACAAAAACGAATGCAAAACAGTATTTTCCCACTCTATTTAACGTCCAAATGGGCAAACTAATTTCCTTTATACATCTAATGTATTTTCATTTCAGAGAATTTGGGAATAAAAATACCATAAAGGTAAAGTTGCATGCATTTTCTCATATTTAAACAATTCCGAGGGCCTCCCTGGTAGTACAAGGGCTTTAATTTCAGCACTATGAAGCTATCAGCAGCCACTGTAGCACAAGTTCAGACTCCAGCCAGGGAGCTGACCCACAGCGCAGCAGATCTCTCCTATCTCGCCCTCTGCTCCCCACTGCCGTTTATTTCAGTAGAATCTGCCTGTTCTGTTCCACACTGTCTCTGGTGAATCCTCTCATACACACATACCCCACCATATCCCCCATCCCACACCTCTGGACTACACCCCAGCTCTTGATGCATGCATAATCTTTTTTTAAAAAATAAAATAAACAATTTTGAAATCTTTCAGATGCCCAAGTTTGTACTTACATGCTTATTAAAGAAAATGATCTCATTTGTTCAAAGTAAAAATCACTAAGTTAAAAAAAAAATACTGCAATAAACTCATCAGTATACACATTTTCCCACAGGCTTGCATGGAACTTCTGATAAAGTCAAAAAGTGGAATTGCCAGGTCTAAGGATAGGCACGGATTACAATTTGATGGATTTTTCTGATTATAGTAACACTTAAATATAGAAGAGTATCCATTTCCCCACCCTTACCAATACTGGGTTAAGATAAGACCTGTAGTATTATGTCCCTCAAATAAATTTTGTCGGCTAGGAATGTTCCATTTCTCCCTTTCTCATAGCTGTGATATACTGCTCACAAGCTCCTTTTGCTTGGTGACGAATAATATGTTTATAAAAGATTCCCTGCCCTCTGCCTAGCCCACCAAGTAAATGCTCCGTGGTGCTAACTCTGAGGGAGTCACCTCCCACAGAGTCTTGAGCAATCTGTGATTCCATATATCCAATCTTTAATTTTCATGAGAACAGAAAGGAACACAATCTAAATTTTTATTTAAAGCAAGGCGTAATTGAAAAGAGGTTATTCTGTTATATGTCAAAGGCTTCTATTTGACCAAAGAACAAAAATAAACTTAAATGCAAACCTCAAATTCTGTCTATTCTGTTCTGTATTCCACACAAAAAGCAGAAAAAAAAAAAACATACCCAACACCACCAGGTGCTATGATGATGTCTGAACAAGACAACCTAGACAAATTTTACATAAATCCTAAGATTTTATCTGCTGCATGGGATACGTTTCCTTCTTCTTAAGAAAGGCAGCCCTTCCTTTGGTCTCAGAGTTCAGAAGACCACAAAGAAGCAACACGGCATCATTTAAAAGACGAAAAGTCCTCTACAAATCGTGGTTGCAGTCAAGTCTTTCTATAACAATAAAGGCGATAGTATTTTTATTCTGGAATACAGAGTAAAAGAAAAAGGATGTAAGGCTTTCTCTAAAATATCCTGCCATTAAGAAGACAACATTGAGACTATGTGCTTTAAGACCTAGCTTACTAGTAACATCGAGTTTAGGTTCTGGGGGACTTCCCTGGTGGCACAGACGTTAAAGTCTCAGAGCTATCAAGCTTTTGTCAGCCACTGCAAGATGGGTTCGATACCCCACCAGGGAGGTGACCCACATGGCGCAGCACACCTCTCTGTCTTACCCACTGCTCCCCTCAGCAGTGTCTTTCAGTAGATCTGCCTTTTCTGCTCCCCACTCTGTCTCTAGTGAATCCTCAGCAGCCCCAGCCTCCCCCATCTCTAGCCTACACACCAGTTCTTGTATATATTAAAAAAAATTTAGGGGCCTCCCTGGTGGTTCAAGGGGTTAAGTCTCAGCACTATGAAGCTATCTGCAGCCACTGCAGCACGAGTTCGATCCCCGGCCAGGGAGGTAACCCACATGGCACAGCAGACCTCTCCTGTCTCACTCACTGCTCAGCAGTGTATTTCAGTAGATCCGCCTGTTCTGCTCCCCACTCTGTCTCTGGTGACTCCTCCTATGCCCTGCACCTCTGGTCTATACCTCAGCTCTTGTATACATAAATAAATCTAAAAAAAATTTCCAGCTGCTACAACAGATCTAGTACTGTAACATCACCTTTCAGTATTTAATACCAGTTTATATGATTAACTCAGCTTTTAATTTCATTCTGTCCATCTGACTTAGTCTAAATAGAAAAACTATGTCAAAAAAGAGAGAAAGTAAGAGTTACCTATTCAAGGTAGACCATGAATAGATACAGATAGTCTTTCTGATTCTGACACTTTTTAACATTTAAGAATCATATACACACACAATGTGTCGATATAGCCAGGTAATCTGGGTTTAATTTCTCAATCTGCCTATTTACGAGCTGAGAGAACATAGTTACTTACCCCCCTTTGTACTTCAGTCTGTTCATCTGTAAAATGGGAACCTACAACAGAACCCACTTTGCAGAGTTGTTGTGGGATTAAGACATGCAAAGTAACTAGAATAGCACCTATCATAAAAGTTCAATAAAGGCTAGAATTTTCTTTTTTTTTTTTAAAGATTTATTTATTTATGCATACAAGCACTGGGGTACAGGCCAGAGATGTGGGGGTGGTGAGAGAATCCACCAGATAGAGCAGGACACAGAACAGGCAGATTGACAGAAACACTGCTGAGGGGAGCAGTGGGCGAGGCAGGAGAGGTCTGCTACGCCATGTGGGTCACCTTCCTGGCCAGCGGCAGGGATCGAACTCGTGCTGCAGTGGCTGCAGTTTGCTTCATAGTGCGTTGCTTAACCCACTGCGCCACCAGGGCAGGCCCGGTTAGAATTTTCTAAAGCCAAGTTCAATAAACATGGACGACCTTTAAGACTAGGCTATATATAAGAATTAAAATAGTAAATTAAACAAATATACCAAATCTAGAGCTGGTATAACAATAAATTTTATAGTGATTATATAATATGCAGCACAGAATTTTTTTTTAAAAGATTTTTTATTTATATATGCATATAAGAACTGAGGTCTAGGTCAGAGGTATGGGCAGGGGTGGAGGGAAGGGTGAGCAGATTCACCAGAAACAAAATGGGGAGCAGAACAGGCAGATCTACTGAAATACACTGCTGAGGGGAGCAGTGGGCGAGGTCTGCTGCATCATGTGAGCTAGCTCCCTGGCCAGGGATTGAACTCATGCTGTAGTGACTGGCAACTGCTTGATAGCACTGAGACCTTAACCCCTGAGCCACTAGGGAGGCCCAGAATCTATTTTTTTTTTTTAAAGATTTATTTATGCATACAAGCACTGGGGTACAGGCCAGAGGTGTGGGGGGGTGAGAGGATTCACCACAGAGAGCGGGGAGCAGA
>JAGFMF010012281.1:14427436-14443241 GCA_019455555.1 Galemys pyrenaicus
CCCCCTGGCCGGCAGCAGGGATCGAACTCGTGCTGCAGTGGCTGCGGTTTGCTTCGTAGTGCGTTGCTTAACCCACTGCGCCACCAGGGGAGGCCCCAGAATCTATTATTAATGGTCTTAATAAGCATGAAGCACACTACCTCTCCACTTTCTCCTAAAAAATAGTTCAAAGGCATTCTCATTGCTCCAATCCTCTCTATCTCACAAAAAAGAGGAGAATCTTTTTTTTCTCTTCGAGTGGAGTTAGAAGGAACAAAAAGTTGTCTCCCCGCCTATTTGAGAAGCTGACAGCAACAGTTGAATATCATAGTTCACACACTACAAAGGACCTCAAGAATGCCTCAGTCAGGTTTTCTCCTATATTCCACATCACACCAAGGAAATTCTGGGCACTTGATAATGTCCCTGAGAATAAAAGGCCAGTATTCACCAAATTACCCCTTTTTGCTGCCAAAGAACAATGGGGCTTCAGTAATTTTCTCTTGTTATAGCAGAAATAGATAGGGCATGACTTCAACATTAGCAAAATGTCAAGATCACTCCAACATGCATTTGTTCTAAATCAGCATGGTGACTGGTTAGCACTGTTCCATGCTTGGCCAGAGACTGTCCCAGCCCCATTCAGCTATTTGAAAACGAGAACCATAGTTGAGAAAATGTGCCTCTGCACTACTCCTGTTCAGCTTAGAAAAAGCCCCAAATGTCGATATCTCCTTTTAATTTAGAAGACTTACCTAACACCCAGTAAACTCTTTGAGTGTTCTCTTTGGGAACCCTACCTTACTAAGGACTACGTAAAGCCCCAAATCTATAATCAACAGAGGTATCTGTTTAACAGTGACTGAATGATCATGTATACTATGTAATTTCTATGTTCGACATAGAGGTAGTTTGACAATTATATTTCAATATATTTTTAGTCCTTATGGAAGATGAAAAACATCACTAGTTTTTCCATTCAATGCAATCTGTTAAAGGCAACCAACATTACTTGTAAACAGATTCCAAGCTATCAGGGGTGTAAATTAAAAATATACTTGCATGTTTTACATACATTTTTAAAACCATTTGTCAGATTCTTATCTGGCAAGATTCTTCTGACTGGCCACATAGCTTCTTCAGTTTAAAAATGCATCTTTATATTATACTTTCTTCCAATTAAATAATAAATGCATATGACTCTTTAGCATTTATTAGTTACACACATCTTTAAGAAAATTATAAAATGTTTTCATGTTCCATCTCTAAGCTAAAACTTTACTTTTCCTATTTCTTGAAACTTCCTAATGCTTATAGGTAAAATGACTGTTTTCATATTACCTGGCCTGATTATCTTTTCCAGCAAAGGATCAAAGTACACAGACTACAGTAATTCTAGTCAATCTAAACATTATGTCCCTCCAAAAACTAAATAAACGATGACAGGATGTTAAACTATTGAAAGGGGCCAAAATATGAAGAAAAAGGAAAGTCCAGCATCTTTGTTATACATTTCCTGCCTCAAATGTGTCCATTTCTGAAATGAGAAGTACACACAAAGGTTTCTGCAGATGAGGGGCAGAGTGGGTACGTGTGTGCGTGAATGCATGCATGTGTGTGTGTGTGTGTTTGTCTAGGACAATAACAAAACCAGGGCTTTAGGAAGTCTCCAAACCTGTTTGAGCTCCAAAAAGGAGACATAGATTTAATACTAACATTGGGGAAATAGAGGATGCAGGTTTGAGATTAAAAAAATTAATATATTATTTCCTTATATACACATTCTTAGTAGAGCTCTAAATAAAGTAAGTAGAGATTGTAAACAAAGATTGAAGCAATTTCTTTAATCTGAGGGGTGTGAAATACTGCATTCCTTCAGCCCTTGCGGACAAGCTGCTCCCTCACACACCCATGCTCACCTGTGCTCTCCATCTGAAACATGCCCATAACTCTTGAAAGCTGATTAAATGCCAACTCTTTCGGCGGTTTTCCTGACCCTGAAAGTCAGCAGCTGCCTGTCTTTTTAGTTCAAACATTTGTTATACAAACAAGATGCACCTAGTTATAGACTGCATGAGGAAACAATTCAACTGTATTTATGCTTACATTTTAGTAGTGATCAGAAGATCACTACCAACTCTCCTCCATAACCCCAAAACTCAAACCAGATTCTGGACTCTCCCTTTTGCATCCCATCAATGAAGAGAACAGCTGCAACTGAATGATAGTAAAGCATATAGTTTTCACCTAGGAGCACCCTGAAAGAAAATAAGAAGTCATATATCTTAAAAGATCAAGAGTCTCCTGTTTGAGAGTCAGTTCTTCGGTTTTAGCTCTTGGAGTCCAATGACTGTATAATTTTCTCAAACAAGTAGAGAAGACAAGTATTTCCTGAATGGTGGTCGCTGGACACCACTGTAGAGGATGCTAACACATACATAAATAAATTGGGAAAATGAGGGTTAAAACAAAACTGACAACAGCAGAACATCTGCAGGGTATTAATCTGCTATTACACATGAAAAATCCCCTAGGTAAATTCCTTTGGTGAAGTCTTTATTAATGTGATTAAGAGCATCTGAAGAGTTTGGAAAATGTTTCAAAGCAGTTATCTGGTTTTTTAATTGTCACAATATTTTACCTCAGATAACTTCTAAAAAGTTCTTACCTGATATGTGTTGCAGGCAGAGATTCATACTGTCGTGATAAAAAGAGTTCTCTATGTTTCAACTGATGCTTCTGTTTATCAGTCAAGTCAACCTCAACGGTTGTTTCAGATTCTTCCTCAATTTCTTCTACACAAAGAAAATTCAAAGAATTTATTATTGCAAAACATCTACTTATATATAGATCAAATCAACATTTCATTTTCAATCATAAGACCACTGATTTTAAATTTACATACTTAATTTGTCATCTGAATTCCAAGCATAAAATTAAGCAACCAGGGCCTCAAAGGGAGAGAAAGAATACCAATTTTAAAATGGCAGATGAAAAATTATATGAAATAAAAACAAAAATGGCAGGCAGAACATATACAAATGCCTTCTCTTCCCCATAAATCCATGCCAAAATGGCAATTAAAATTATAATGAAAATGAAAAATGAAGCAACAATGGAAGAAAAATTTCAACAAAAAGAATTTCAGCTAATTAAAAGCAGATATGTTAAAACAAAAGAACAAACTTTAGCTTTGAGAAGGGAAGTAGCAACCAAAGTGCACACAGGGGAGCCTGCCATTGAGAAGGCAGACATAAAGCCTGCTATAAATCAAGACTTAGCCTTTGGGGCCTCCCTGGTGGTGCAGTGGTTAAGCAATGCCCTAGGAAGCAAACCGCAGCCACTACAGCACGAGTTTAATCCCTGCTGCCAGCTGGGAAGGTGACCCACATGGTGCAGCAGACCTCTCCTGCTGTGCCCGCTGCTCCCCTCAGCAGTGTACTTCAATTAATCTGCCTGTTCTGCTCCCCTCTCTGTCTCTGGTAAATCCTCTCACCCCCCACACCTCTGGCCTGTATTCCAGTTCTTGTATGCATAAATAAATAAATCTTTAAAAAAAACACAAAACTTAGCCTTTGAGCAAGAGGAGTGAGGGGAAAGTTAAAACACAAGGAGGAAGGCTTAAAAGTCTACCTACAATAAAAGGAATAAATTCCAGGATACAAGAAATAAGATAATACATTTCACATTTGATAACAAATAAAAAAAATAAGAGGGTTTAGATTAGAAGGTAATGCTAAGAAATCGCTCCCAGAAATTAGAAGAGATAACTAACAACCAAAATATAAAAAGTGAAATAAAATCCTACATCCCAGTAATATAAGTTCTATTAACAGAAAGAAACAACACAGAAAATATCTTTGATTCTTTGGACAGTAGAGTGTGTGAGGAAAGACCATTCAAAAAATTATTCAATAAAATTAACTGGCACACGTCAATTTTTTTTATGCTTTAAAAAAAAACAGTTTATATAAAGGAAACAGGTCAACTGCAGAGAAACTAGACTCCTATGAATAGCAAAAATGCTAAAATAGTACAGTGATGCCATCCAAGAGCAAAATTATTCAGCCTAGAATTATATAGTAAATTATTTTAAAATTCTGAACACAAGAGCATGGATAACCTTTCATTCATCCAACCAGTATTTACTAGATGCCCTAATAGGCACTATCCAAGGTGCTAAAGACAAGCATGAGCAAAAAAAATGTCACTAAGAAGATATAATTCAAAGTGTCTGCTTTGGAAAACAAAAACAACAACAAAAAAACCCACAAAGTGTCTGCTTTGGGAAGCAAGGTTGAAGTATGAACATAAATTTTCTGGGGATCTTCTCCTACCTCTAGCAGGCAAGAGAGGAAAGCCATCTGCAAGTCTGAACCAGCTATGCAAAATCTGACGCCTGCAGGTAAAGCCAGCTTCTTCAACCCCATTGATAAATGAGGAGTCAGATAATAAAAAAAAGTTTAATATCGCGTCCTCTAAACTTTGCATCTCTGCATAGCACTTCTTCAGAAAGAAAGAGATTAAATCCTGCATTGCTTTCCTCCAGCATCAACGTATCTTTAAGTCAGGACACTTTAAGAAGTCCCTCCTATCAAGAATAATTACGTTCTTAATTTCAATGACTCACTGTTTCCTACCTTATAAACTAAATTCAAACTATTTATTGGAACAGTTCTCACAAAGCAAAAGCTGTAAGAGTGTTTTCCAGGTTCAAGTCTTCATTTTGATTACCTCATAAACTACCTTTTATGTTTCCAGTTAACAGAAGGAAAAGATGGTAAGATAGGAGACAAAGTTTTACATGAGTTTTTTGTTAACACTGTGCTTAGTCATTTTTTCAATGCCCAAATGCCATTTTTTATAAACTAGATATAAACCCAATTTATTTTAGGTATAAAAAATTTTAAATATAATACCTCTAGGGCTCACAGACCCTCTCCAGGCGACCTGGACCAGAATGGCTACTGGATAGAGAGAGCACTGAGAACTTAGAAAGGGAGCCTTCTGCAAGGGGACTGCACTGAGGGAGCTGGGCCCTCAAAAGGAAGGGAGCTTAATTTGTGAACATTAATTGGCGACACACACAGCAACACATTATTGTTTTTCACAATTCTTATAAACTCTTATTTATGGACTCACAGTCACAAGAGACTTTACCCCACATAATCCTCTAGTTGTTGCAGTTCTTTTGAGTTGCATGAGGATAATCACTGAGCTGAGCACCAGATCTCATCTACTTTCAAACTTTTAAAACTCTGAATTGAAAATGAGTCTGAAAACTGACTCACCTAGCTCAAAAAAAGAATAAAGCGAATGTTCTTTTTAATGAATACTCAGACAAAAACAGCATTAAAAATGCCATTCATTTCCAAGTTTATTCTGTAACATCTCACCAGTGGAGATCAGTGAAGTTAAGTCATTGCTGCAAAGGCAGTTTAGCACCAGCAAATATCACATACAAAATTAATTCTCTTTACCTAATTAGGATTTGATAAAATGCTGTTGTGCATAAAACAAAGCTGAGTTCCACTGCACACCTAGACAGCTGAAACAGCAACAAACTCTGTAGCAGTAACAGCAGTAAATTATTTTCTTTCTTTTTTTTTTTTTTAAAGATTTATTTATTCATACATACAAGAGCTGGGGTACAGGCCAGAGTCCAGGGTGGTGAGAGGATTCACCAGAGACAGAGTGGGGAGCAGAACAGGCAGAATGACTGAAACATACTGCTGAGGGGAGCAGCGGGCAAGGCAGGAGAGCTCTGCTGTGCCATGTGGGTCCCCTCCCTGGCCTGCGGCAGGGATGGAACTCGTACTCTAGTGGCTGTGGTTTGCTTCATAGTGTGTTGCTTAACCCACTGTGCCACCAGGGAGGCCCAGTAAATTATTTTCTTATAAATCTTTAGTACAGGATGAAAAGAACCAAAATCTCTGAAGTCTAACCTACTCAAAGACAGAAACCCACTTTTAAAGTTCTGTCAAATTTCATTTACATATTTCTATAAATGTATACTGGCTTCTAAACAGAAGTGAAGGAATGACTCGTATGCCACTTACTTCCTAAAAAACATTGAACAACCACCATGGCAAAAGCTGATATATATAATGAAAACTTTAAGAAACCAAAATCATGTAATTGTTAATATATTTATATTTACTTAAAACCACTTGAAAACTTGATAGATTTCTAATTTTTAGATTACAGGATAAGAAAGAAGGCAAGACCAAAAAGCTCGGCAAGGCTGATTAGCAGCAGACCAAGAGGGATGGTATAAAGTTAGAATAAGTAAGTCACAAATCAGAGAAGAAATCAAACAAGTTGAGTAGTCCAGAAGGCCCGGGCATCCAGCCATGGGACATGGATGATGAGTCTCCTCCCACCACGGGTAACAATCAAGAGCTCAAACAAAGTTTTAGACATTGGGTGTGTGGAATGTATAAAACAAGACAGGCAGCTGAGGAATTGAGGAGGAAGAGACACGACTGATTCTAGAAACTTCACCTGAAACTGGGTATTTTTCAGAACACATCAGAATTAAAATGACACCTTTTAGTTGAGAGGAAGTAGACAGTTTTTTCCAACATTATCAAGGATTCCTAAGTCTCTATTTTAATTAAATATCAGTCTATTATGATGGTGGTACAGAAAACCCAGTGATAAAAAAAATTCAGCTAGTTACATTTAATAAGTACCCAAATGTTTCTTGAAAGCCTATTGCTAGACTGAAAATAGCCCAATATTGATTCAACTCAAGTTTGCAGGAAAACCCGCATCCTCACAGATATTAGAATTGTTATGACAATGGAGATGTGAGGAACTATCTGAATGCGAGAGTTTAGCAGCCAGAAGCTAAAGACCAACACACAAAAAGCAATTATACTCCATCACTAGTGAACAACCCGAAATGAAATTTAAGTAAACTTCATTAACAACAGCATCAAAAAGAAAAAATACTTAAGAATGTATTTAACACAAGACAAATCTTATATATGAGAAACTGCATAAACACTTTGAAAGAAATTTAGTATTCCCCTAAATTGAGCTATAGATTTAATGTAACCCCTACCAAAATCCCAGGCCTTTCTTGCAAAAATTGACAAACTGGTCCAAAATTCATTTGAGCAGGTATCTAACCCAGAATAGTGCAAATAACTTTAAGAACAAACTTAAAAAGACTCGCCTTCCAGATTTCAAAGTAAGAATCAAGACTCTGTGGTACTGATATAATAAAGAATGGATAGGGGCCTCCCTGGTGGCACGGGGGTGAGTCTCAGCGCTATCAAACTATCACCAGCCACCGCAACATGAGTTCAATCCCCAACTGACCTACATCTACGCAGCAGACCTCTCCTGCCTGCCAGCTACTCCTCTCAGCAGTGTATTTCAGTAGATGTGCTCATTCTGCTCCCTGCTCTCTCTGGTAAATTGTCTCAATGCCCCCACACCTACACCTCTAGATGTACCCCAGTTCTTGTATGCATAAATAAAAATAATTCTTAAAGAATGGACATTAAATCAATGAGACAGAACTGGAAATCCAGAAATAAGCCCATACATTTATGGTTAGTTGATTTTTTAAAGAGATTTATTTACTTATGCATAGAAGAACTGGTGTACAGGCCAGAGGTATGGGGGGGGGGGGGAGGGTGAGAGAATTCACCAGAGACAGAGTGGGGAGCAGAACAGGTACATCAACTGAAACACATTCACTACTGAGGGGAGCAGCGGGCAGGCAAGGCAGGAGAGGTCTGCTGTGCCATGCGGGCTACCTCCCTGGCAGGCAGCAGGGATCAACTCATGCTGCAGTGGCTGAGGTTTGCTTCACAGTGCCTTGCTTAACCCATTGTGCCACCAGGGAGGCTCTGGTTAATTGATTTTGGACAAGGAGAGCAAAACAATTCCCTGGGGGAAAAGAACAAATTGTGCAAAGAATGAAGAGAACAAAGAATATCATATGTAAAGTTGGGGGGAGCCTGTGGTACCTGATCCACAAGACTTACCCCAAATTCAAAGAAGTTCCCTCCTCTTTGCTACACAGCAGCACCCACCCAAGCTAAGGTCCTTGTCACTGTATGCCTTGCACTACAGTTACCTGATTTATTGAGTCTCTTGAGAACAAAGATGGGTCATTTACCTTTGATACATGCTGTTTTTACTCATTCAGTAAAAGAGACAGAACCTCAAGAAATGTTGACAGCAGACTTAAGTAAGAATTACCAGGCAACTCTCAAACTGGTGACCCCAAGGACTGACTCAACAAAGGTATGACATAAAATACTGCATAGAGTAACCATCAAAAGTGTGTGTGTGTCTTTTTTAAGATTTTATTTATTTAGACATACAAGAGTTGGGGTGCAGGCCAGAGGTGCAGTGGTGAGGAGAGGGGGAATAAGAGGATTCACCAGAGACAGAGTGGGACACTGCTGAGGGGAGCAGCAGGCAAGACAGGAGAGGTCTGCTATGCCATGTGGGTCAGCTCCCTGGCTGGGGATTGAACTCCTGCTGCAGTGGCTGCTGATAGCTTGATAGTGCTGAGACTTATCCCTTTGGGGCCCCCCAAAAGTAACTATTTAAGGAGATCTGCATGTCATGTTTAATCTCAGTGCTTCAAAATTCTTTCGAGGACTAATACTGGGGGGATGGGGAGTGGGGAATTGGCTTAGGGACCTCCCTGGTGGCCCAGTGGGTTAAGCAACGCACTATGAAGCAAACCGCAGCCACTGCAGCACAAGTTTGATCCCTGCTGCTGGCCAGGGAGGGGACCCACATGGCCCAGCAGACCTCTCCTGCTGTGCCCGCTGCTCTCCTCAGCAGTGTATTTCAGTCAGTCTGCCTATTCTGTTCCCCACTCTGTTTGGTGAATCTTCTCACCTCCCTGGACTCTGGCCTGTACCCCAGCTCTTGTATGCATAAATAAATCTTTAAAGAAAAAAAAAAGATTGGCTTGCCTACCAGTATATTCTAGGGATATCAATGAGGAAACATGAAAGTGCCAGTAAAATAAAGATTATAGTGGTTCCAGGAATACAGATAAGAATATAAACTTTCAAGTATGTTAAGCATTATAAAATAATGAAGGATGTCTAGAAGTACACAGGAAAGTAATGTAGCTTAAGGAGGCCAGCAGTCTTCTCTGAAGACAAAATTTAAGCTGAAACCTGCAGTAAAAATGGGAATATGGTCAGTGAATCCATGTCTTTTTTTAACTGGGTAAGAACTGGGTAAGGCTGGCCTTGGGGCCTTATCTGTACTTGGCCTTGGTTTGCCTGCCCAGTGAATTTCCTGCTTCTACCTTTACATCCTGCTGACTTACTCAGCTCAGAGCCTCCTTTAAGGTGACTGGGATGGTCCTGGTTTTAGAACTGAAAGTCCTAGGTTCAGAGAACCCCTCAGGGCCTGATAAACCAGGACAACTGTCATTCTAAACTTCCTATTATTCAATCTAAGTATTATGCTTTGGCTTACTAGAAGAAAATTTGTGTTCCCATATGGCCAAAATTTAAGGCTTAAAATACCAAATCTCATCAAGAACAGAGCCTTAGTGGAACTCTAAAGTAAAAAGTGCTTCAATCATTTTAGAAAATGGTTTGGCATTATCTACTAGAGTAAATGGATGTATTACCTGCCCCATAAGCCAACAGTTCCACTCCTAGGTATTTTACCCAAGAGGAATGCAAGCTTAAGTACACCAGAAGTTTACATATGAAAGTCTACAATTGAATGTTCATAGCTTCTTCATTCATAGAAGCCCCAAACTGGAAACCATCCAGATGTTTGTTGTTAAGAGAATGAATACTACTGGGCCAGAAAAGATACATAACCATGGTGCTGAATGTAAAGTCAGGCAAAAAAGGGTAAATAGTGTTGGCAGTTGAAGTTAAAGATCAAGTAAAATTAACAGATTGTAGCAGCAGAACAGTAATTACCTGGAGAAGAGGTAGTAATGACCAGCAATGGACACAAGAGAGCGTTTCCCTGTCTTCTGCTGAAAAGTTGTAATACAAAGCTACACATCTGTGATAATTTATTGACCTGCACATTTTATTCAACGACTGTATCATATACCTCATCCTGAAAGAACTTTTTAAAGAACTAGGATTACTGTTTCTGGACAAATGAAGAGCAACCAGATCTACGTTCCTCACTGAAGCAAACACAAAAGTTAAAAATTAGCAAATATTTTAAAAAGCATACAAAATACATGAAACAGGGGCCTCCCTAGTGGCGCAATGGGTTAAGCACCACCACACTATGAAATAAACCGCAGCCACTGCAGCATGAGTTTGATCCCTGCCTTCAGTCAGGGAGGTGACCCATATGGTGCAGCAGACCTCTCCTGCCTCGCCCGCTGCTCCTCTCATAGTGTTTCAGAGGCTCTGCCTGTTCTGTTCCCCACCCTGTCTCTGGTGAATCCTCTCACCGCCCCACACCTCTGGCTTGTACCCCAGCTCTTGTATACATAAATAAATCTTTTTTAAAAAAAATATGAAACATCCATTGGATATCAGATAGTGAACAGTGATTTCTGAAGAGACAGGAAATAAATAAGGTAAGCCCTGACATCTGCCCCTCTTATGCCTTGAAAGTTTCTAGGCATCAGTACAGAGAGGAGAAACTGAGGCAGAGTCTGGCATACTCCCAAGAGATGAGGAGCCAAATCTGAGACATGAGGAACATCAAACAACTTGAATTCAGGAGACAGAGTACAAGAGAAAACCTCGGGCTTAGCAGATGGTAAACTCCAGCACAGTACCAATTACTGAAAGCACGTGAGGAAAAAAAGTCAGCCAAAGAAAAAAAGTCCTTGGAAAAAAATCAGAAAACAGTTCTAAGAACTTGAAGAGTACTTGCTGCCAAACAGCCACACTAGAAAAGCCCATAATTCAGTGTATGATGGGTAGAGTACACAAAAAGGTCCTAAGAAATGGAGGACAATTAAGCCCTAGACTGAGCACTGGCTGCTCCATATTCACTTAACAAATACACTTTAAATCATAAGCGCAACTACAAAGAGAATGAAAATGTTTCCAAATAAGTGCACCTCAGAACAAAGCTCAAGGGGCCTCCCTGGTGATGCAGGGGTTACAGTCTTAGAGCTATCAAGCTATCAACAGCCACAGTGTGGGTTCCATCTCCAGCCAGGGAGGGGACCCACATGGCACAGCAGACCTCTCCTGCCTCGCCCGCTGCTCCCCTCAGCAGTGTGTTTCGGTCAGTCTGCCTGTTCTGTTCCCCGCTGTCTCTGATGAATCCTCTTGCCCCCCTTCCACAGCTCTGGCCTACACCACAGTTCTTGCATGCATACAAAACTTAAAAATGAATCTTTAAAAAAAAAAAAAACAAATCTCAAGAAGGTGCACAGAAACGGGGAGTGGGTACAATGGACTGTGGGTGCCATGGTGGTGGGTGTGGTATGGTGGCATATACCTAAAGAGGAGGGATCCTATATAGTATTATAAATCATTGTTAATTTAATAAAGTATTTTTAAAAGATGTATAGGAATATAAAAATATGTGGGACTCAAGAAGTTAAGTTCACAGTTTGCAATTCTACATATTCTCTGTAAGACCTAAATTTAAAAAGTGACCATACCAAGTGTTGGCAAAGATGTAAAGAAACCACAATTCTCCTATACTACTGATGGAAATGTAGTATGACACACTTTGGCAAACAGTTTTCCAGTTTATTAAAAACACTAAAAATACCCCTAACCATATGATAAATCCATTCTACTCCAAGCAAAGAGAAAATGTACATGCATCTGTACAAAGACTAGTACATGAATGTGCTTAAGAGCTTTATCTGTAATAGCCCAGAACTGGAAACAACTGAAATGATTATCAATAGATGAGTAGATAAACAAATCGTGGTACATTCATAAAATAAAGTACTATCAACAAGAAAAAAGAATAAATCATTGATACAGAGAAACATACTATAGTATTCATGGGCTAGAAAACTCAATGCCATAAAGATATCAATTCTTCCCCAAAATTCATCAATGGATTTAACATAATCCCAATCAAAATCCCAGCAGGTTTTCTTTATAGAAAATGACATGCTAACTGTAAAAATCCTATGGAAATGCAAAGGCTCAAGTATGAACAAAGCAACTCTGAAAAAAATAAATCAAAGTTGGAGGGAAAACATTACTTTGCTTTCAAGAAGTACTAGAAAGCTACATAATCAATAAAAGTCTCAGCACTATCGAGGTTGCTGACCCACATGGCACAACAGACCTCTCTTGTCTGGCCTTCTCCCTGCTCCCCTCAGCAGTGTATCTCAGTAAATCCATCCGTTCTGCTCCCCACTCTCTCTGCTAAATCCACTCATCCCATCCCCCCCCATTACTTCTGGCCTATACCCCAGTTATTGTATGCATAAGTAAATCTTTAAAAAAAAAATGGAACTGCATATAGTATACCCAAAAAGAGGGTGTGTGTGTGTGTGTGTGTGTTGCAGAGGGGAATGATTGGATCCACACTTTGCACATACCATCTACAAAAATTAAGGAAAAATAAGTCATAACTTAAATGTTAAATCTAAAATGACAGAACTTCTAGAAAAAAACACATAAGATTAAATGACAGCAAAGTATAAAGTATATGCTTTTGAGAAGGCTCTTGTGAACATGCATGCATTAAAATTTTTGAAGCTGTGCACACGCTCTGTGACCCAATCATTCCAAGAAAAAAAGACAAATTCATTTTTAGAAGATTTACTATGACAGTCACTAAGCAATTTTCTCCATTTTAATCTCAAAACTACTAGAACAATCTAAAATAATTCCTCAATGGTACCTTAAAGTTGTGTGTTGTATGATATATGAAGCACCAATATAAGAAACATGAGTGCTATTATACTATAGGATATAACCTTTTTAAAAAAGTTTAAGCAATCTGAAAACCAAAGGTCAGAAAATTTATTGTCTACCATGGGCAAAACAGCAACAAGAATCAATCAAAAGTAACAGGATTACAACTACATTTTTGTATTTTCTGCAACATTACTTCCTTCTGGGAGCCTTTCACTAATTAGTTGCATAATTTCTAAAAATTTCTTACACTCTTGTCATTCTTTCCCTATCCTATTTATAGTCATTAAAATGAAAAGATATATAATCATGAGCATGTTTTTTAAATGTCTTTTCAAATAAGGAAAAACATGGAAAATATTCCCCTAAGTGTATAGAATACTGAGTTTACCTAAAATCAAACTAAACAAAATAAGAAGTAGAGATGTTGCTTAAACTATGAAAACCCAAAAAGGGAGTCAACCATATTACATCTTAAAGACAGCCTTGTACAGACATGGCACTAGTCAGCATGCTAGAAAGACCGTTACCAATGACCCAGCACCGGTTCTTTTAAGACGCAGGAGGAGTACTGATGTGCAGGACCTGGGTCCAAGGAGTCCCAGTGATGCACCTGATGGGGAGTCCATATGAACCAAGAATCATTTACTTACTTCAAAACAAAAGCATCTCAGTAGCAGCTGCCGCCAAACTGCTCGCCATCATGACCTATCACTATAAAGGTATGGGGCTGTGCCATGGGCACCACGCCTGTGGTTGGGATAAGAAAGCCCTGGCCTCAGGTACATGGAAGTGAAAGAAAACTGGATTTAAAGGGCCACCTTTTTTGTAGGTTCTGGAATGGGAATGCTTATGGGGTTATGGATCTGGAAGTAGAATAGGCCTATGATTGTGTCCTATTGCCAAACCTACCCATCAAGCTACATATAGAGACAATACTCAAGAAGACTGATCAAGCTGTACCATGTCCATAGAAAGGCTTTATGAAGTCTCTAGTGACAATGGGTGTCATTTGCACAAGTACAGTGAATCTACTTCTGAAAGGGAGTCTATCAGGATTTCTTGGGGTAACTACGAATATGGATTCAAAATTCCATCCTATAATTTAGGGGTTCCTAAATGTACTGATATTTTCTTTAAAAAAAATTATTTTCTATTTATTATGCATACAAGGACTGGGTACAGCCCAGAGGTGCAGGGGGAGAAGGGGTGATAGGATTCACCAGAGACAGAGTGAGGAGTAGAACAGGCGAATCTACTGAAATACACCACCATACTTACGCTCAAATATAAGCATGCTCACTAGGAAATACGTAACATAACCGCTACGTACTAATCTTTACTGGTACCTGCTTTGTATATGAAGTGAAACATCCCTTGCAACTTACCCACAGTTCTTTACCTTTTGCCAACCTGTGGTGGTGGCTGCCGATGGTGCCTGTGGTGGGGAGTGCTGACTGATGGGGGTTGGAGAGATTAATAGTGCTGGTAGTGGTGGAGTAAAAATGTGCTCCAGAGAGGACACATAAGGACTCACTGTCCCACAGAGGGGAGAAGCACAAGGCAGTGCCAACAACAACCAGCTATGTGACATCAATTTTAAACTATTAATATAGTACTGGTTCTATTTAAAAAGATAATAGAAACCATTAGCATTCAAAGTAACAAACCAATAAGAAAATCTGTATCATAAAACATAATTAACTTGTCAAATAACAAGCTTTTGTAATATTTACACTTGATAATAATCTGGTTAATGAGACACAAACTTGCCATAACTGCTCATTATAAATGTCATTCACAAATATGAAAACATTATAAAATAGCAAGAAAAAAATGTCCTTATAAATGAACATTTATTAGTTTTAATGTTGTGACAGAAATTAGATTCAATGCCAACTCCAATCAACTGGTAGTAGTTGCCTGGAAAGAACTGAATAGTGACACCCAAGGAGCAGAGTTAGGGCTCACTATCTCAGAGGAGCTAGGTTTGGCCCTGGATTCAGAAAAGGGGAGTATCAAACTGAACGAAGTCTACGCACCTACGTTTTATAGACCAAGAAACACCTGTAGGCACAATGTCAAGCTTCACAAGAAAATACAAGACACCTTGAAAACAAGTACGTTTAGCTTTATCTTTGCTAATAAAATGTTATCAAAGTAGTAAAATTAGAAACATGAAAAATTCTTCAAATCCACAGTGACTTTCTATTATTTTATTTTCCTTTCTCTGTTTAGTATTCTGTAAAAGTATTACAATTTCAGTAAATGGGCTGAATGACTCTTATATACAGTTGCTGATCAAGTAAGTGGAGGATAATTCTTACAATAAACCACACAAAAGAAGTGAATGAAGGATTGGGTTAACGGCAACCACAAACTTTCCCATAAAGAGAATGAAAGGACAACAAAGAAATAGGAATCTTAGAAGAAAACATTAGTGAGTTGAAAAACAAATTTTAAGTCCTAACTCACTCCAAAATACTCATCAAAAAGCATAGAATGGTTACTGAAATAATTTCAGTATGTAGATATCCTGCCAAAACCTCAGAATGCCAAGTTTGTTTTTTTTTTAAATTTATTTATTTATGCATACAAGCACTGGGGTACAGGCCAGAGGTGGAGGGGAGGGGTGAGAGAATTCACCACAGAGAGCAGGGAGCAGAACAGGCAGATCAACAGAAGCACACTGCTGAGGGGAGCAGCAGGCACAGCAGGAGAGGTCTGCTGCGCCATGTGGGTCCCCTCCCTGGCCGACAGCAGGGATCGAACTCGTGCTGTAGTGGCTGTGGCTTGCTTCACAGTGCATTGCTTAACCCACTGCGCCACCAGGGCGGGCCCTCAGAATGCCAAGTTAAATGAGAAAAGTGTTCAGAAGAAGAAAAATATTTTACCTACAAAAAATTAAGAGTCAGGGCCTCCCCTGGTGGCGCAGTGGGTTAAGCAACGCACTACGAAGCAAATCGCAGCCACTGCAGCACGAGTTCGATCCCTGCTGCCGGCCAGGG
>JAGFMF010012281.1:14443291-14461491 GCA_019455555.1 Galemys pyrenaicus
CCCGCTCTCTGTGGTGAATCCTCTCACCCCCCCACACCTCTGGCCTGTGCCCCAGTGCTTGTATGCATAAATAAATAAATCTTTAAAAAAAAAAAATTAAGAGTCAGATTTACGGGCCTCCCTGGTGGCATAAGGGGTTAAGTCTCAGCACTATGAAGCTATCTATCAGCAGCCACTGCAGCAGGACTTTGATCCCCAGGAAGGGCGCTAACCACATGGTACTGCAGACCTCTCCTGTAGTCACTCACCACTCCCCTCAGCAGTGTGTTTTAGTGGATCCACCTGTTATGCTCCCCACTCTGTCTCTGATAAATCCTCTCGCCTCCCAGCACCTCTGGCCTATACTCCAGCTCTTGCATGCATAAATAAACAAAATAAATCTTTAAAAAATAATAATCAGATTGACATCCATCAGTCTTCTTAGCAATAAAACTGGATTCCAGAAGAAGTGAGGCACATGCTTCAAACTTCTGGGAGGAAACTATTTTGAACCTAAAATCCTATACAGAACCAAACTAGTATTCAAGTATGATGGTAAAATAAAGACATTTAAGGCATGCAATGATTTAGAAAGCTCACCACCCACAGACACTTTCTGCAAAAGATTTAGATGAAGACATATTTTAGCAAAGCAAACACAAATGTAATTCAAAAATAAAGATAACTTGGATATAAGAAACAGTGGAAAAGAAGCAAATGAATAAAACTAAAATGTAAAGCTTTAAAAAAAGTAGCTACAACATATAAGTATATGTTATAAGTATATAACACTTAACTGGAAAGCTCTATGAATTAGTGGCTGGTGTCTCTGTGCTGTTAGTGAAAATTTAGAATTAGGTGCTATATAGTTTCAGCATGGGAAGGTAAAGAACAATGAAGAAAGATAATGTGACTTAAAGTTATTTCCTTGTTCTAAGAGGAGAATAAGTGGTGGGAGAACATGAGAGTTCCAGAAGTAGACTGCTATCCTGCAAATATGTACTAAAAATTATTAAAATTGGAAAAGTGAGACTTTCTGACAGATAGTAAGGGTGCCTTAGCATCCTGGCTTGCAATTAAGGACTAGCTTCTCCACTAAGTTACTTGTGCTCACATTCCTTAACTGAAAACATGAAATCAGCAGTTCCAACAATTTCATGAAAATATGCTGTTTTATATTATATATATATTTAAATAAGTGCATGGTATAAGAGTTGAACATTTTACCAGGTATATATTTTAAATGTATAGGTACAGTTAAAGATTATTTCAATTTTCCCAAAACTTCCTGTGTATACTCCATAAATAAATACGATCCCTATGATGGTTAGTTTTGTATGTGGACTTGGCTAGGCTACAATCCTAGCTATTCAATCAAATTCTAATTGAGGTGTTGCTGTGTTAGTATTTTGTGGATGTGATTAACATTAGCTGACTTTAAATAAAGGACATTATCCTTCAAAAGAATACCTGCACCCCTATGTTAATTGCAGCATTATTTACAATAGGTAAGACCTGGAAACAAACTAAATGCCCAAAAACAGATGAGTGGATCAAGAAGATGTGGTACATATACATGATGGAATACTACTCAGCAATCAAAAAAGGTAAACTAGACGCCTTCATAGGAACATGGAAGGAGCTAGAAGAGGGATTATGCTCAGCGAAATAAGTCAGAAGGCAAAAGAAAAATACTAGATAGTTTCACCCCTAAAAGGAATATAAGAGAACCAAATAAGTGACCAAGGAAAAGAATAGTAACAATAAGGAAAAAAAAGGACAAGGTCAAGGACAAGGACAAATCTGGGACACTTCATGGGGAGGGGAAGGGAATGGGTTGAGGGTAGAAAGAGCATAAGGGACTGAGGTGATGGTGCACTGGTGAAATGGTGGTGGGAAATCCATGGGGACCACAACTGATGTCAAAAAATATACAAATAAAATAAAATATAAAAATAAAGGACGTTGGGCCTCCCTGGTGGTGCAGTGGGTTAATCAATGCACTATGAAGCAGGCCACAGACACTGCAGCATGAGTTCGATCCCTGCCGCCGGCCAGGGGAGTGACACACATGGCGCAGCAGACCGCTCCTGCCTCACCAGCTGCTGCCCTCAGCAGTGTGTTTCAGTCCATCTGCCTGTTCTGCTCCCCACTCTGTCTCTGGTGGATCCACTCACCACCCTGGACTCCGGCCTGTACCCCAGTGCTTATTTGCATAAATAAATAAATCTTTAAAAAAAAAAATAAAGGACGTTATCCTCAATAATATGGATGGTTCCCATCCAATCCGTTGAAGAGTTTGAACAAAAGTACAGTTTACTAAGATATTCAACCTACTAGCTTATCCAGCAGTTTTCAGACTTACAGCCCCACAATCATTCAGGCTAATTCTTTAAAATAAATCTCTTTTTATATTCATATAAACCAGGTGATGTGTGTATATGAGAGAGATTTTATAGGCATAATTTGCCAACTGGTACTGTTTCTCTGGTGGGACTCTAAGTGATGTAATCCCTATAGGTAAAAGAGTAAGAAGTATAATTAACAGTCATTTGTTAGGCTTGATAAAGCCTCTCTACTGTGCTTTGCAGAAAATGAGACTGAATCACTCTAATGACTGGTTGACAAACTCTTCCAACTCTGGTGGTTTCAAATGCTCTGCTTTCAGTAAAACTGAAAGAGGACCTAATTGAACTTTTAGCTGTTAAATCATTAAATATCACTTTTTGAAAGACTGTTATATGATTTCCACACAAAATTCAGAAGAACAAAGAATAAGACACTTGTAGGGCCTCCCTGGTGGCGCAGTGGGTTAAGCAACGCACTATGAAGCAAACCACAGCCACTGAAGCACGAGTTCGATCCCTGCTGCCAGCCAGGGAGGGGACCCACAAGGCGCAGCAGACCTCTCCTGCCTTGCCTGCTGCTCCCCTCAGCAGTGTACTTCTGTTGATCTACCTGTTCTGCTCCCTGCTCTCTGTGGTGAATCCTCTCACCACCCCCACACCTCTGGCCTGTGCCCCAGTGCTTGTATGCATAAATAAATAAATCTTTAAAAAAAAAAAAAGACACTTGTAAATTCTGAGTGCCAGGATTTCTGCTGCTTTGCTCAGTGCTCATAACGTGCTTTAGGAGTGTCCAGAACACAGCAGGAGCTCTCTACATGTATATAACTGACATGTGCGCTAAATGCCACCAATCTCATCTACTTACTGACATGAAAAATCTACTATTAGAGGGGGCCTCCCTGGTGGCACAGTGGGTTAAGCAATGCACTGTGAAGCAAACCACAGCTACTGCAGCACTTCAATCCCTGCTGCCTGCCAGGGAGCTGAACCACATGGCACAGCAGACCTCTCCTGCCTTGCCCGCTACTCCCCTCAGCAGTATGTTTCAGTCAGTCTGCCTGTTCTTTCCCCACCCTATCTCTAGTGGATCCTCCATACAAGTACCCCAGTGCTTGTTATGCATAAATAAATAAATCCTTAAAAAAAATTTACTATCAGAATCTACCACTAGAGACAAAATTTGTAGATAAAATTTGTTTGGAGAAAGCAAAATGAAAACAAGCTCAAGGAGAGATCACAAAAATTTCAGGCTGTTACTATGAAGCTATCTGCAGTCACTACAATCCCGGGTCAGGGAGGTGACCCAGGTGGCACAGTCTCTCCGGTCTCACCCGCTGCTCCCCTCAGCAGTGTATTTCAGTAGATCCGCCTGTTCTGTTCCCCACTCTGTCCTGGTAAATCCTTTCAACCCCCACATCTCTGGGCTGCACCCCAGCTCTTGTATGCATAAATAAATCTTTAAAAAGTATTTTCAAGCTGTTATACATTTTTTTACCTGTGATAATAGACACATTGTCTATGTGATAGATAAAAAATTTATAACTGTGTGATTAAATTTATTTATTAAAATGTGATATACTTGATTTTTAAATGTCACTACTTTGATTTTTAAATGTCACTACTTACGACACATTAGGTTTATAAATTTTTGCAACTATTTAAGTTTATGATAAAAAATTTTAGACATCAACTTTAAATTATATAGTTCCTGTTAACAATAGAAAGGGAGGGCCTCCCTGGTGGCGCAGTGGGTTAAGCAATGCACTGTGAAGCAAACCGCAGCCACTGCAGCACGAGTTCGATCCCTGCTGCCGGCCAGGGAGGGGACCCACATGGCGCAGTAGACCTCTCCTGCTGTGCCTGCTGCTCCCCTCAGCAGTGTACTTCAGTTGATCTGCCTGTTCTGCTCCCTACTCTGTCTGTGGTGAATCCTCTCACCCCCCCACACCTCTAGCCTGTACCCCAGTGCTTGTATGTATAAATAAATAAATCTTTTTTAAAAATCTTTAATAAAAAACAATAGAAAGGGAAATTCAAGAGCAAAACTACGAAAGCCACAATACTCTGTTACCATTTTTGTAAAGTATAAATTTGGGGATGTGTATGTGTGTGAGATTTCCTTCTATACACATTGGTCTTCTCTGGAAGTACCAAAAACTAGAAACAATGGAGACCTGTGGAAAACAAAAAGGTCTTTGGAGGTCCGCGCTGGGGTGTAGGAGTTAAGCTTTCAGGGCTATTACCACAAGGGCCTTAGTTCAATCCTAGGCTAGGGAGCCAGTAACATATGCACAGCAGACCTCTCATGTCTTATCCACTACTCCCCTCAGCAGTGTATTTCAGTAGATCTATCTGTTCTCCCTACTCTCTCTCTGGTGAACCCCTTCATCCCCACACCTCTGACCTACACTCCATCTCTTATATACATAAATTCATTTTTTAAAAAAATAATAAATTATTTTTACTAAAAAAAAAAAAATTAAAATTAAAGGGCCTCCCTCCAAGGCACAGCATCATGAGTTTGATCCCCGGCCAGGGAGGGGACCCACATGGCGCAGGAGACCTCTCCTGCCTCACCTGCTGCTCCCCTCAGCAGTGTGTTTCAGTCAATCTGCCTATTCTGCACCCTACTCTGTCTCTGGTGAATCCTCTCACCCTCCATGCCTCTGGTCTGTACCCCAGTTCTTATAAGCATAAATAAATAAATCTTAAAAAAAAAGACATAAAACTGCCTTAAAAAAATTAAATACATCCAAAAGAACCTTTAAGTACTTGACAATGTAACTTCAAAATCAAAAAGGGGAATGGATTGATATACTTAACAGATGCAATCAACAGTTTTAGCAATTAATAGATCAGACAAACTAAACCTACCCGTGTATATATTAGGTTCAAAAGAAGAGTCCTATTTGTAGAGGAAAGTATGGGTTGACTGGTATTTGGGTTGGGAGGAGGAAGAAGGGGCAAAGTATAAATGAAATAAGATTGTGTTAATTGTTGAAGCTAGGTGAAGAAAGTTAAATGGGGTTTTATTGTGCTCTTTTACATTCTCTTGTTTGGGGGAAAAATGGACTATTCAGAAATGAATGACAAAATAGTAAATCCAACTGGAGTTGACTACAGAGTCTCAAGGAAATATATGTTAATCTGAAATTCATTTACTAGAAAACAAGAGAGAAAAACAAATGACCTTGACTTTTAATTTCTGTTATTTTTTTTTTTTATATATAAACTCCCACAGAAAGTCCTATTAGAATTAGGGACTCCCTAGTGGTGCAAGGGATTAAGGTCTTAGCATTATGAAGCAATCAGCAGCATGAGTTCGATCCCCAGCAGGGAGCTAGCCCACAAGGTGCAGCAGAGCTCTTCTGCTTTTACCTGGTACTCCCCTCAGCAGTACATTTCAGTAAATCTTCCTGTTTTGTTCCCTACTCTGTCTCTGGTCAATCCTCTTCTTCCCCCTCCAACCCCATGCACTCTGGCCTACAACCCCAGCTCTTGGATGCATCAATAAATAATTTTTAAAATAAAGTCCTATTAGGATTAAGTTTTATTGAACTTAATAGAGATAAAACTGGCAAAATATCAAATATTTACAATATTGAATCAAAGACCAGCTTCTGATTTTGTGACTTCTATATTTCCCCTATTTCATTAATTTTTGCTTCTATATTTAATTCTTTCCATATTTTATATTTACTTTTCTATATTTAATGCCTGGCTTTAATAATTGTCTCCAGTGATTTTTTTTTTAAGAGCTGCTTTTAGGGTTTTAAATATTCTTATGATTATCTCTGACCTCATCCAATCTTTTTAAGATGGAGTACTTTCAATGTCATTCATTTTGGAATCATTCACAATTGTAGATTTTGTTTTTCCTTCAGCACAAGGGCTACTTAACAATCAAGTTTTGGTTGTTGTTTTTCTTTTTAATGTCCAAAATGGATAGTTAGAATGCTGGTCTCACTGTTTTATTGTTAATTGTTTATTTCACTGCCTTGTAGACAGAATGTTACTTGTGTAGCTCCTGCTTTTGTACCTCATTTATAGATGAATGTTATGAATAGCATTTTGTCTTTTTAACAGAATTTATTCCATTCACATTTTCTGTCATTAATATGACAGTTTAGACTCATTTTGACTACCTTATACTTATTGTTCTTTTTCTCTCTTCTATCAAGTTGGAATTTATTTAGGATCATTTTAAATTCAACTATTTAGTTAACACAGTAATTCAGTTAGATGAAGTTAAAATTAAATGATTCATCTGTATCTTTCCACTGGTTAGCTTTAAAGTAGGAGATATAATATGGTAAGTTTTTTATCAAAATAGTAATTTGAATAGTCACTATATCTTCCTTTCCCCTAGATACCACACTTGGAAAAGACTTTTTGTTACTTCCTTTCCTCATATCTAATGTTCTGATGATCTGGAATTCTATTCTGAAATTACTGATATAATACCTATCTTGCTATGTTGAAATGTCTCCATTTGGAGATTCAAGTTGTTACTGAACTCTTCAGTTTAAAATAATGTGCTCTCTTATCTTTCTGATCCTCATTCCTTTATTGCTAACTTTCTCTCTAAAAATTTTACAGGATCTTCATTTTAGTATCTGAAATGAGGTATCTCTGTCATTTTTAAGTTTAATCTACAGAGGGTCTCCCTTGTGGCACAAGGGGTTAAGCACCACCCTATAAAGCATCCATAGTCACTGCAGCATTTCAATCCCCAACCTGGGAGCTGACTCACATGGTGCAGCAGACCTCTCCTGCCTAGCCTGCTGCTCCCCTCAGCAGCATATTTCAATTAATCTGCTTGTTTTGTTCCCCACTCTGTCTCTAGTGGATCTGCTCAGCCCCCACATCTCTGACCTGGACTCCAGTTCTTATATGCATAAATAAATAATTTTTTATTTAAATTATTTTTTATTTAAAAAAATAGGTGTCAACTCTTTTAAAAACCCCATTTTAGCTCAAAAACCCTATAAAGCATATTAAACCTACACCTTTTTAATAATTCTGAATCCTATACTGCACAAATATTAAAAAAGTTAAGATCCCAATATGCCCTTTGATAGCAAAACATTTTATAACAACATAATGACTCAGACCAGGATGTGATAAGAACTGGGTCTAGAAGTCAACTCACCTTTTACCTAAACAAACTATAACCTTATTGCCTAACAATATTACCACATATTAAAATGCCTCATTCTTTACAATGTTAAGAATCGTTTCAACACCACTTTGATTATATTCACAATAATAATACAAATGTATCAGAATAATCAATAAGGTGGTAAACTAGATGAACAGGACTTAGAGTAGGCAAGACTAGTTTCTCTCCAATTATCTGACACAGCTAATTCTGGTTCCATTGACGCATGGTGACTTGAGATTCCTTTGTGCCATATAACACTATTAATTCTGAGTATGTATAGATATATCTTCCTTTTTTTTTTCTTTACTCTTCCCACAAATCTCCAAGTGTATGCATGTTTGTGTCGGAAAGCAGGGGTAATGAAAATGAAACATAAAATCATTATTCCATTTTTTCCTTATGTGCCAACTTGATTCTGTGTCCAGAATAAAAGACAGAACTACTAAAAAGCTGGGAAGAATATTCCAAGGAACAGTGTGAGTTTAAGTAAACATTTTATCTTTTTACCTAAGAGGTTTAACCTGAAGGTGACAAAAATTTAAACTTCTAAAGTTTAACATTTTAAGAACCACAATATGGAAGAATACAATTATGTCAAAACATCTAAAACACATGAAAGAGTATTATAAAAACTACCAAGGAAAATTCTTCATTCTTGAAGAGTCAATCAGGGTTAAGAACCACACCTGTGGGCCTCCCTAGTGGCGCAATGGGTTAAGCAATGCACTGTGAAGCAAACCACAGCCACTGCAACACGAGTTCAATCCCTGCTGCCGGCCAGGGAGGGGACCCACATGGCGCAGCAGACCTCTCCTGCTGTGCCCGCTGCTCCCCTCAGCAGTGTACCTCCATTGATCTGCCTGTTCTGCTCCCTGCTCTGTCTGTGGTGAATCCTCTCACACACACACACCCCCCCACACCTCTGGCCTGTATCCCAGTGCTTGTATGCATAAATAAATAAATCTTTAAAAAAAAAAAAGAACCACACCTGTACCATAAAATGGCATCACCTCTTTAACCTGAAATTCCATTTCTAATTAAGAGAACCAAGACTCCCTAGCAAACACAAAGTATGGACACTGCTTTTACTGAAATTACCTTAGAAAAGAAGAACTAGTAACAAGTACTCAAGTCAAATTTCTGTTAACTCTGAAGAACACAACCAAAACAGTCCATGTACACTATAATCTAGGTATCTCCAAAGATGATTCCCAGAAAAAGGCCCAAGGTTCCCAGGAGATGAGGTCTGCAGCAGCAGGACGAGAAGATGACCCTGGGACATATGGATATACCAGAGAGCAAACCAGGCTAACAGAGACAAATGGAGTCATTTCAAAATTACTCAAGAGACAACCTAAATAAACCTGCTGGCTGAAAATGGGACAACTTTAGCGTCAAACAGGATATTAACTGACAATATCAAATGTCCTCAAGTATATGAAACTAAAAAAGAAATGAAGCAGTGATCTTTGCAGGATGCCAGATATCACCTCATTGTTTTTCAAAAATGGCTAACTGAAAGGGCAAAAACATTTCATCTGCCTTTCCTCTAATGTATGTACTTGAAGAGGAACCTAATAGTTGAGAGAGGGAATATTCTCTTAACAGAAATACTTGACCTTACATAACACGGCGTAACAGAAATAAAAGCATCATTTTGCAACTTTAATCATCCAACCAATTAAGGTTCAATCAATGGTTCATAATATAAAAAAATAGCTTAAAAAAATTTTTTTGCTCTAAAAGGTATTAGAAAGTTTTGCAAACTCTGAATGGGTCTACTGAGTACCATCATAATTAAGTGAGATAACATGATGTCCTTGTTTTTATAATATATTGTTAGGAGAGGGCCCGCCCCGGTGGCACAGTGGGTTAAGCAATGCACTATGAAGCAGACTGCAGCCACTGCAGCACGAGTTCGATCGCCGGCCAGGGAGGGGACCCACATGGCGCAGCAGACCTCTCCTGCTGTGCCCGCTGCTCCCCTCAGCAGTGTACTTCCATTGATCTGCCTGTTCTGCTCCCGCTCTCTGTGGTGAATCCTCTCACCCCCCACACTTCTGGCCTGTACCCCCAGTGCTTGTATGCATAAATAAATAAATCTTTAAAAATATATATATATATATTGTTAGGAGAACTAGGCCTTCAACTTTCAAATGGTTCAAAAATACTAACAGTAAGTACATGGATAGAATACAGTAAAATGTATTTGGGGAATCTGGGTGAAGGATACATGAAAATTTTTGGTAACGTTTTTAAATTTTTCAGTTAATACTAGAATAATTTCAAAATAGCTTTTAAAAAGTAGTTAATAATACAGCACTATCCTATAACGATACCTTGTACTCCCACCCTACTCCCTAAAAAAAGATATAACTGAATTTTGATCCTTTATAATGTGGATCTACCCAGTCACAGAAAAACATGGTCAAGGACACAATAGGGATTACAAGAAACAAAATCCAAACCAAAGCAAACTCTACAGGTAAAACCACCTTGTGTTGCAAGCAAAATATTGATAGAAAAAATATTAATGAATTAATGAATAGAGGTTAAAAGATTCTAGGATAGCTACATAAAAAGTTGTACATGAATTTCATAACAGCATTATTCAATGACAGCCAAAATATACAAATTACCCAAAAGTTCACCAATTAATGAATGGATAAACAAAATATGATACCACCTAACCTGTGGAATAACAGCTATAAAAAAGAATGAAGGGGGCCTCCCTGGTGGCGCAGTGGGTTGAGCGACGCACTATGAAGCAGACCGCAGCCACTGCAGCACGAGTTCGATCCCTGCAGCCGGCCAGGGGGGGGACCCACGTGGCGCAGCAGACCTCTCCTGCTGGGCCCGCTGCTCCCCTCAGCAGTGTACCTCCATTGATCTGCCTGTTCTGCTCCCCGCTCTCTGTGGTGAGTCCTCTCACCCCCCCACCTCTGGCCTGTACCCCAGTGCTTGTATGCATAAATAAATAAATCTTTATAAAAAAAAAAAAAAAGAATGAAGGAACTCATTTCCATACTCTGTCTGACATGGAAGAAATTTAACAGAAATCTGACTCATGGTAAGATAAAAAGAGCCAGATACAAAAACACAGTACATGATTCCATTTGTATGAAATGTCCAGAACAGTCTACAGAAACACAAAGTACAGTGATTGTAGGGGCTGAGAGAAATGGGAACTGTGAGTGACTGGTTTCTTTTCTGGGGAGGATGATGAAAATATCATGAAATTAGACAGTGGTGGTGGTTATGCAGCTTTGTAAGTGTACAAAAACCCAGTTAAAAGTGCACCTTAAAAGAACAGACTTCGGCCTCCCTGTTGGCCTAGGGGTTAAGGTCTCAGTGCTACCACATTAATCCCTACCATCCCATCAACTGAAGAGGCCTCAGTTGATTCCTAGCCATGGACCTTACGCACATGGTGCAGCAGACCTTCTCTGTCTGTCTCACCCACTGCTCCCTTCAACAGTGTACACTTCAGTATTTCCAACTGCTCTGCTACCCACTCTGTCTCTGGTGAATCCTCTCACCCCCACCACACACCTCTGGCCTGTACCCCAGTTCTTGTGTGCATAAATAAATCTAAATTTAAAGTTTTTTTTAAGTTTTTTTTTTTTTTTTTTAAAGCAGGGAGCAGAACAGGCAGATCAACGGAAGTACACTGCTGAGGGGAGCAGCGCGCACAGCAGGAGAGGTCTGCCGCGCCATGTGGGTCCCCTCCCTGGCCGGCAGTAGGGATCGAACTCGTGCTGCAGTGGCTGCGGTCTGCTTCATAGTGCGTTGCTTAACCCACTGCGCCACCAGGGAGGACCCTTTTTTAAGGTTTTTTAAGTCAAAGAAATACCACTTTAACCAAGTCATCAAATCCAACATCACCAATACATAGTAGGACAAACCCACTTATCTACCTCTCATACAACACACTGAGAAGAATCAACATCACTCCTATGGTAAGCCTACCAAAAATAGGTAACCTGAACAGAACCATGCAGAAACATTAGCCACACACAAATTGAGTCACAGTCGACAAAACGACTGGCCTGATTTTATCAAAAGTGTCACGGTACAAAAACAAAGACTGGGAGACTGGGTTCATATAAAGACGTGGCAGGCCTCCCCATGGCACAGGGGTTAAAGACACAGCTCTAGCAAGCTATCTCAAACCACTACAGCACGAGTTCTAACCCCAGCCAGGGAGCTTACACACATGGCACAGAAGACCTCTCCTGCCTGGCCCGCTGCTGCCCTCGGCAGTGTGTTTCAGTCAGTCTGCCTGTTCTGCTCCCCACTCTGTCTCTGGTGAATCCTCTCACCTCCCTGGACTCTGGCCTGTATCCCAGCTCTTGTATGCATAAATAAAAAAAAATTTTTTTAAAAATCTTAAATATTAGGAAAAAAAAGAATAAATGTTCATTGCTAAATCTGGGTAAAGGACACATGGGAGCTCTTTGTTTATTCTTGGCATTTTCTGTAAATTTTAATGAAGCCTTATCTTTTAGAAATACATATTGAAATATTCACAGATAAAATGTTGACTTCTATATCTTTGGTTCTCAGATGACCTTTGGATCCAGAGGAAACAGGGATCCTATATCGAATAGGCAAAAGAGTTCTTTAACAGGTTTTGTATAATTGGTCTACATATTCAAGTAATGTCCTATAAATAGGACTGGGGCTGACTGTTAAGACAATAAAAATTCATTTAGGGCCTCCCTGGTGGTGAAAGGGGTTAAGTCACAGCAGCATGAAGCTATCACCAACCACTATAGCACTAGTTTGATCCTGGCCAGGGAGCTGGCTGGCCCACAAGCACAGCAGACCTCTCCTATCTCGCCTGCTACTCCCCTCAGCAGTGTATTTCAGTGGATCCACCTGTTCTATTCCCCACTCTGTCTCTCATGAATCCTCACCCCCACCCCATGCCTCTGGCCTATCCCCCAGCTGTTGTATGCATAAAAAAATAGATTTAACTACTTTAAGTCTGCCTTTGTGATAAATGAGGATAAAAAGCAAAAATGTTACCATAAACAAATAAAAGCATGTTGTTCAAGGTGATAAAAAAGAAATGTTAACACTTCTGTAATGCGTTTCAAAAGAATGAGGCTGTGAATAGGTTTAGATGAATCACAATTGGTCATATACTGATGACTGTTAAAGCAGAATAATGGAAACATCAGTATATCACTCTCTCTACTTTTTTTTTTTTAAGATTTATTTATTTATGTATACAAGAACTGGGGTACAGGCCAGAGGTGTGTGTGGGGGGGATAACAGGATTGACCAGAGACGGAGACGGGAACAGAACAGGCAGAGCAACAGAAACACACTGCTGAGGGGAGCAGCAGGCGAGGCAGGAGAGATCTGCCACGCCATGTGGATCACTTCCTTGGCCGGATGCAGGGATCGAACTCGTGCTGCAGTGACTGTGGTCTGCTTCATAGTGCGTTGCTTAACCCACTGCGCCACCAGGAAGGCCTCTATTTTTGTATCTGTGAAGTTGTCTGTAATAAAAGTTGTTTCCAAAGAGCCCACAGAGAAGAGGTTTTTAAATGGAGACACCAAGTTTGAGGAAAATTAAGTGGCACCCACAACCAGGACTACAGTTTTGAAATCTTTGTACTATATAACACTCTCTCCACTAAACAATCCTAAAGTATCTTCATTCAGCAGCAGACAAATGTATTTGTTCTCCCCACCTTAAGTTTTCTAACTATACTGTACCTACACTCAGTTACCTTTGAGAGTAAAATCAATAAATGAAAACAGGTAAATGTAGATAGAGGTAATCACTCAATGAGCTAGTCCAGAAATCACTGGGGAGGTAGAAAAGCCAGTTCCCATTATTAAGCCCCCACTATGAGTTGTTCCTTAAGTCACTTAATCCTCAATCAAGATTGAACTTGGGCCTCCCTGATTGCATAGGGATACATTTCAGCATTATGAAGCTATCAGCAGCCACTGCCACAGGAGTTCTATCCCCAATCCGTAACCCACATGGTGAAGCAGACCTGTCACTGCTCCCCTCAGCGCACTGCTCCCCTCAGCAGTCTCAGTAGATCTGCCTGTTCTGCTTCCCACTATATCTCTGATGAATCCTCTTACCCCCTTGCACCTCTGGCTTACACCCCAGCTCCTATATGACTAAATAAATCTTTAAAAAGAAAAAAAAAAAGAGTAAAGTTTTGTGTATGATAAAAAATATGTAACACAAAATGAGGTGTTTTATTTTTTTAGTTTCATTTTATTTATTTATTGTTTTTTTTTAAAGATTTATTTATTTATGCACACAAGCACTGGGGTACAGGCCAGAGGTGTGGAGGGGTGAGAGGATAGAGGATTCACCACAGACAGAGCAGGGAGCAGAACAGGCAGATCAATGGAAGTACACTGCTGAGGGGAGCAGTGGGCACAGCAGGAGAGGTCTGCCTCACCATGTGGGTCCCCTCCCTGGCCAGCAGCAGGGATCGAACTCGTGCTGCAGTGGCTGAGGTTTGCTTCATAGTGTGTTGCTTAACCCACTGCGCCACCAGGGAGGCCCTTCAGTTTCATTTTAAAAATGAGGAAAACAAAGATGAGTGAGAAGACATTTGCCCAAGGAAAGCAGTAAGTAGCAAACCAGAATTTGAAGTCTTTAAGTCTTTCTCTAAAATGTACAATTACCACCATATAATCTGATTCTTAAATCTCTTAAAATTTGGTTTTTAGGCAGCAGTTTGAGCGGAGCACTGTGAAGCTTCTGCTGCACAGCAGCCTGAGTTTGATCTCCAGTCAAGGAGGGGCCCCACATGGCGCAGCGACCTCTCCTGCCTTGCTCGCTGCTCCCCTCAGCAGTGTGCTTCAGTCAATTTGCCTGTTCTGCTCCCCACTCTGTCTCTGGTGAATCCTCTCATCTCCCGTGACTCTGGCCTGTACCCCAGCTCTTGTGTGCAGAAATAAATAAATCTTAAAAAAAAAAAAAATTGGTTTTTATAAGTCAACACCAAAAGCCTGATCAATTCTGAAAAGAAAAACGATTTTGTGCATATAAAAGCCTAAAATAGCACCTACATGCAAGCATGCTAAAAACCTCCCGGAACAATCAGCACCCCCTGAACAATCAGCAACCCCCTAACAATCTTCATACCTCACTACCTTTGCAGCAACAAATTTGGAAGCTAAATTAATTCTAAAAGTATATGAACATAATGAGACATTTTATCTTTCCTAAGCTTATGTGTAAATAGCGAACAAAATGCAAACAATTTTGCCTACACTTGAATAACAATGAATTTATAGACTTCGGCTATAGCTAAAACAATAATTATGTACATCATTTTAAAAAGCATTATTTTGGTGTCATACAAGGAACAAATGAGTACCCAAAATCTATCAATATGTAATCTGTAAATATTACAGAACACATATAATGAATACTTTCTATAGAAAAGTAAAAATATTTTGAAAACTACTATGAACTTCAGGAGAAAATACAGAATGGATTTAATTAGACAGTCCATCTGGCTGGTTAAACTGGCAACACAATAGAGAAGTAAGTCTCAAGAAAACACAGAACAAACCTGTGCACACAACAGCCTCTTTTACTCCATTACCAAAAAACTTCAGGATGTCCAAACCAGTCTTACAAACCCCACTATCAAACTTAAAAAATATTATGCACATATATCCGTAAGCTTATTCTTTCAGCAAAAACATTTTGTGTGCAGGACAAATGGCTTCAAAACAAGTTACTTATATTCAACATAAGCCTTTTTAAAATTTAAATCACTTTTTTTATTACTGTATTTGTTATTTAAAAAAGAAGTTAAGGGCTTCCCTGGTGGCACAGTGGGTTAAGCAACTCACTATGAAGCAGACCACAGCCACTGCAGCACAACTTCAATCCCTGCCCCCGGACAGGGAGGGAACCCACATGGCAAAGCAGACCTCTCCTGCCTTGCCTGGTGCTCCCCTCAGCAGTGTGTTTCAGTAGGTCTGCCTGTTCTGCTCCCCACTCTGTCTCTAGTGAATCCTCTCACCTCCCTGGACTCTGGCCTGTACCCCAGTTCTTGTATGTATAAATAAATATATCTTTAAAAACAAACAAACAAAATGCTTTAAATAAATAAAAATTAAAAAGAAGTTACGGGAGCTAAAATATGTCAACAAAGTCAACGATTGAGGGAAAAAAATCAAAGATCAAACTAAGACAAAGATTAAAAAATTTTTATTAAAAAAAGATTAAACTACAAAATAGTGCTGAGAATTCCTATCCACAGGACTTCTACATATCAATATCATTGTGCATTTTTTTATCTCGCAAACTTTTTATTTCATACCCAATACTATAAATACCAAAAATATTTTAAAATGTAAATATTTGCCAGTCGGTTTTAGAGGGAAAAAGTCCTCCAAAAAAATACCAGTGAAGTGAGTATAAATTTCCTCATATCTGTACTCTAAAACCACCACTGAAAATGGGAGATGGTGAAACACTGCCCTATCTGCTAAATGAACCTACAGTCTTCTATTTTGACTTATTAATAAACATATGATGCAGACTAAAATGACATATACTAACAACCAAGCACCACCCAAATATTTACTTCCATCTTTAACTAAGAGGAAGACAAGTGGGAAAGCAAAAAGCTCCAGGTAACAAAAAGTGTTCTTTCTCCTTTTTCCTCCTGTAATGGCAAACAAATGACTTCAAACATTTTTTGTTAACCCAAGAAAAAGACAATTAACTTACTAGCATGCTTGTCTGCAAGCATTATAAGCGTGTTGGAAATATCTCGTCGTCTATAAAAGCACACTACTTTTGCTTCCACGTTGCCAGTTGCAGTCTAAGAAATAAGAAAAATAAAAGTCATCTGTACTGAATATTAGATTCAAAGAGTTCATAATACAAAGCTAGACACAGGCCAGTTATAAGTACCCTCATTTACACTGTGCCCCAACAACTGCAGGATAATCACAGAGCTGAAAAATTCAAATAAAAATGAGCAACATTTGTTCAGGTTCCAAGTGAAACTGAAGTATCAAACATAGAATAACGCACCAGCATTAATTAAATTAAAGTGATGAGACCACTTTAATGACTCAAGCCAAACATAGTTAAATCTAATTTGCTTAAGAAACTAATTCCAAATTTTTTCTAAGACACAGCATAACTTATTTAAGACAGTTAAACAGAGATGCTCTAAACCTACTCCAAGAAGCACAGGCTGAAAGTAAAGCGAGCCAGTCCTCTCCTAGACACCCACGCACCCCACTGGCGGGGAAGCTCTGGAGGTGTGCGGCAGGTCTTAGTGTGCAGAAAGGAACGGAGGACTTGGCAAAGCATTTTCCAGTCCAGAGGAGTCTACGAATCTGTAAAAGTCAATATTCTTAGTAGTACTCAGTCTACCTTCACATATGAAAGTATTAAAAACTTTGAGTTATGAACAGTGAAGCTCTTACTTCTTTTTTACTGCAGTCTAGAATACGATCAATATTCAGTTAGCTTGTAATTTACTGCTGCTGGGGTTCAGGCTCCTACTCGCCTATACTTTCTAAATTCTGAGAGCTTTCAAGGTCAATCATTCATTATAAAGTTCCTTATAAAAATACACAGATTGCAATAAAATGTGATTGTCATTTCGCATTTCAAACAAATTTGAGGACAAAATTTCAGAATTTCTCTGGACTTAGAGATATATATTTTCAAACATAAAGAAATCAGAATATATATATATGTATATATGCTGTGGTAGATTTGTCAATTTTATGAAGTTCAGCAGCAGTATTTTATTTTTCCAGGAGCAGTATATTAGAATGAAAATCAGTCTTGAAGAAATATTGCCCCTTAAAATTGAAATCATATTAAATCCTCACCAAAGTACTTCTATATTTCACAATACTATGATCAAATATATCCTACAGAAGTAATGATCCAGCAATCTGCTAAATGAACAGGCCATTATTTCCATGTAAATAAGATCTATCAATGACTTCAACTATAAGCTCTTTATCACTTTCATCTTCTTATGACAAAAACATGTTAAAAATTCAAAGCAAGTTTCAAAGCATATTTTTTTCTGCCTCATGAGTGAGTTCCTCCAATAGGGATACGCTAGAAAGCCAATTAAATTCTTATTAAACCTGTTAGGGCATAATTCATAATAAATACTCACTTCTGAATCATGTACACACTTGGTCATTGGTTAGTTTAAAACTACAGTATTCCTCTTGCCTTCTACAACACACACCCTCCACGCAGACCTTCTATAACACACACACAACCTCTTCTTCCAGCACTTCTCAAAAGCAGAATTATTCAAATCATATTCTAAGTCTACAACAGTTACTAGAGTGAAATAAAAAGATTAAGCATATTTGAGGTAATTTTATACATATTAAATCTAATAACAAAAATAGAGGTTTTGCATTTTCATAAGACTAACAATTTTTTTTTTTTTTTGGGCAAATATAGGGCCTCCCTGGTGGCACATGAGTTAAAGTCTCAGAGCTATCAAGATAATACCAGAATACAAGATAATACTGAATGGAATACTACTCAGCAATCAGAAATGAAAAATTAGACTCATTCATGGGAACATGGATGGATCTGGAGGGGATTATGATTAGCGAAGAAAGTCAGAAGGCAAAAGAAAAATACCAGATGGTTCCTCCCTTAGGAGGAACATAAGGGAACCAAAGGAGGATCAAGGAAAGGAATAAGA
>JAGFMF010012281.1:14469922-14493497 GCA_019455555.1 Galemys pyrenaicus
AGGAGGGGAGGGGGAAGTTAGGGGGAGGGGACGCCGAGGGGTGGGGGCAGGTGCCCGCCCCCAGCGCGGGGCTGGCGAGGCGGAGTGTGCCGGCCCTGGGAGGCCTGAACGCTGCGGGGTCAGCAGGGAACGGGGGGCGGGGGGGGCGGTTTGAGGGGCCTTTTTTGTAAGTGCAGGAGCCTAGGGCAAGGGTCCTGGCCAAAGCAGAGGCCTGCACTCCCAAATGCGGACCGAGAACTCTTGGAGGATTGGACTGGGGGCAGGGACTCAGCATGCCCCGTCACCTGCTCGCTCCGAAAGGGGTCGTCCTTCCCCGCGTCCGTCCCTAGGGAGCCGAGCACGTGAGCGCCCGATTCGATGCAAACACTTGGAAGCAAATAAATGCACGCAGCAGGGCGCCTTCCTCGTGGTGCAATTTAAAGCGGCGGTCTTGGAGCCCTCAGGCCTGGAGGCCAAGAGGACCCCAGGTATTTTTACCTTCCCCAAGCCAAGCCCGGGCAGGGGACTAGGTTACAAAACTTGACCCCCTTCAAATCCACACTGCACTGGCAAGCCTATCAGAACGGAACCCATTCCCCTCTACCTGGAGGCCTCTCCTCTAGCCAGGCCCCATGCTGAGGGGCGGGAACGGGGGAGGGGGGTCCAGACGGCTGAGAGAAAAAACCTTTGCGGTGCGGGAACTGGACGCGGTAGTTCACCATCACCACTAACCTCACCACCCCGGCAAAGGAGGAGAGAGTGCCAATCAGCTTGTTGTTGAGAGACAGTGAACTGGTTATGTGCCTACAGCTTTTAGTTTATTATTTGTCCATGCTAATTCTTTAAACAAACCCTGTTTTCTCAGCCTTTATACCCTCAAAGAAATAAAAAACCAGGTAGAGTTGAATCTTAGCTGGCTATCCCCCAAATGCATGTAACTTTCTTTAAGGAAGCCAGTCCACTCCAAACTACTCGTAGACATGGTTGTATAGTAAGCATGAAGCTGATACCTTTCTGTTGTGAATGTTTGGAGTTTCTAGTGATTTGTAGCTTATGTGTGTTAGGGGTAAAGGTCGTCCTAAATAAATTACACAAATAGAATTATGGACTCCAGCCCCCACTCCAGACCAACAATATCCAAGATCTACAAATCCTATAAGGTCATCATGGAAGAGCAGATCACTGGGACCTGAGAGTGGAGTTAAGCAGCCAGACATGGGGCTTGGGGGCTCTCTTAGCTCAGAGCCAGCTCTCAGCATGCTGTTGGGTTCCAGCTCAGAAACTGGTAGACATTTACAAATTTGTCTCCCTCTCTTCTCCCTGTGTCATTCGTTACTTTATTTCCCCTTCTTTTGTAAATAAAACCCTTTATCAACCTTTGTTGTGTGTGTCTGCAGTTGGGGCATTGGAAGTGCCTTTCAAGCTCGGGTGAGGACGCAGTCAAGCAAACCCATTTTATATCAGGGTTGCCTATTAAAATGTGTCATTGACTGGGTTTGGGATCTATGCAGGAATAGAAGGTGTCCCCAGAAAAGACTGTTTTGTTTGGTGATGGGTATTTGTGATTATCACATATATTGAAGTGAAATAGTTTTCCAGATAGTTACAATAAAGTGAAAAATAAAGATCTCTAGGGCCTCCCTGGTGGCACAAGGGTTAAAGTCTCAGCTATCAAGCTGTCACCAGTCACTATGGCCTGAGTTGGATCACTGGCCAGGGAACTGACCCACATGGCACAAGCAGACCTCATCTGTCCCACCAACTGCTCCTCTCAGCAGTGTATTTCAATAGATCCCCCTGTTATGCTCCCCATTCTGTTGCTGGTGAACTCTTTCACCTCACCCCCCCACCTCCATACTTCTGGCCTACACCCCAGTTCTTGTACACATAAATAAATAAAATAAATCTTTATAAATAAATAAACTATCCCTGCCTGAATTACCTTGATTATCTGTGACTCCAGTTTCCTCATCTATGAAATGGGGACACTTCACAGGGGGAATGAGGATCAGCTGTGAAATATCCTATCCGCACTTAGTTGGTAAATCAAACAACATAGAGTACTATGCAAATAACAGGTGTTTGGGTTTTGTTTTGTTTTTTTTTTAAAGATTTATTTATTTATGCATACAAGCACTGGGGTACAGGCCAGAGGTGCAGGGGCCGTGAAAGGATTCACCACAGAGAGCAGGGAGCAGAACAGGCAGATCAACGGAAGCACACCGCCGAGGGGAGCAGCGGGCACAGCAGGAGAGGTCTGCTGCACCATGTGGGTCCCCCCCTGGCCGGCGGCAGGGATCGAACTCGTGCTGCAGCGGCTGCGGTCCGCTTCACAGTGCGCTGCCCACCCCACTGCACCACCAGGGAGGCCCTGTTTTGTTTTTTTTTAACTCCAGAAAGTTTCAGATTCCCAAGGGTTTTAAACCACCAGCTGGATCTTGTGCCAATATCATCCCTTCTGACCCAGAGGTGGAAAAAACAGAAGTGTTTTGTTATGCACATTTCATAGCTCTTGTTTATGGTAATGGTTTTGCCTACTTTGGAGATCCCACCCAAAACTTGTGCAGTGTCTGACATCATTCTATTTCGTTGTTTTTTTTTTAAAGATTTATTTATGCATACAAGCACTGGGGTACAGGCTAGAGGTGTGGGGGGTGAGAGGATTCACCACAGAGAGCAGGGAGCAGAACAGGCAGATCAATGGAGGTACACTGCTGAGGGGAGCAGCAGGCACAGCAGGAGAGGTCTGCTGTGCCATGTGGGTCCCCTCCCCAGCCGCAGCAGGGATTGAACTCGTGCTGCAGTGACTGCGGTTTGCTTCATAGTGCTTTGCTTAAACCACTGCGCCACCAGGGAGGCCCCATCATTCTATTTCTAAGCTGACACAAAGATTGAATAATTCACCTGTAGTCACACTAAACTGGCAGCAGTATTTGGTTTATAATTCAGCCCTCAAGACTGGAATTTTCTAAACCAAGAAGCCTTTCTCCCAATGAATAGGGCACCTGCGGGGGCCTCTCTGGTGGCGCAGTGGGTTGAGCACAGCACTGTGAAGCATCCGCAGCACAAGCAGCGAGAGATCGATCCCCAGCCAGGGAGGGGACACACAGCCAGGCAAGCCCCTCCTGCCTCACCCGCTGCTCCACTCAGCAGTGTATTTTGGTAGATCTGCCTGTTCTGCTCCCCATTCTGTCTCTGGTGAATCCTCTCACCTCCGGTGCCTCTGGCCTGTACCCCAGCTTTTGTATGCATAAATAAATAAATCTTAAAAAAAAATAATAGAATTTCTTAAAAAGGAAAAAAAAAGGCACCTACAAACCATAAACTGCAAATGAGTAGATCACAAACTTATAGGTGTTTTCCCATTATTTTTCAAATAAATAATTTCTCCCATTCAATTGTTTTTGTTTTTGGGGTTTTGTTTTTTTTTTTGTATTTCTGATAGTTCCCTATCTGCTGTCTTATTTCCCCAGCAGGATGCATTTTACCAGGTGTTTGTGATAACTATATTAACCAAAATAAAAGTGCCAAGGAAACTTCCTCTGTCCATATCCCCTTCTACCCTTAGAAACAGCCTTATCTAGAGCCCCCCCAAGGAAGGCCTCAGATACTTGGGGGAAAGGAACAAGAGGTAATGATGGCAGCAGAACCTGGGTCCTTTCCTACCTCTAGAACATAAGCTCTGTATATTTAGCCTCTTCTGCCTCCAGTGTTTCTGGGTTACTGTCTTTTACATAGTAGGTGCAAATATCTCCAAGAATGGATACCAAAGAATGATGGGCTCAATATAGTTAGAGAACCATGTGCAGAACTGAATGCAAGAACTCTGTCTATGAAATGTTTATACTTTTTAATATCAAAGAGCCAATGTTTATAGATTAGAAAATAAAATAAATCCCAAACAGACAATTAAAGGTGGATAAACCTGCACATTCAAAGAAAGCAGTCACCTCTACCTCCTTAAGCTGAAGAATTCGAATCACAAACTTGTCATTAACTAGCCCAAACTTCACTCCTAGTTTGTCTGTTTAGCTATGATATCCTACATAAGTTTTTTACCGCTCTGAGTCTCAATTTTTACAAAATATGACTGGTGGTTAACATGTATCACAAAGACTTGTGCTAGGGGCCTCCCTGGTGGCACAGCGGGCTGAGCACCGCACTATAAAGCATCCGCGGCACAACAGCAGGAGTTCGATCCCTGGCCAGGGAGTGACCCACAAGACACAGCAGACCTTTCCTGCTTTGCCCACTGCTCCCCTCAGCAGTGTGTTTCAGTACATCTGCTTGTTATGCTCCTCACTCTGTCTCTAGTGAATCCTCTCACCTCCCACTGCTCTGGCCTGTACCCCAGCTCTTGTATGCATAAATTAAAAAATAGATCTTTAAAAAAACAAAGACTTGTGCTAAAAATGAAATGCATAAAGTGTTTGCACATGTTAAGACATACTCATTAGGTCCTGTCTCTATTCTAGACATCCTCATTACTAAGGAAGAGGTATCTCTTAGACCATGCCAGAAATCCCACGGTAAAACTTGCTAGCATGGCTGTTGTAGTTTAGAGAATCAGAATAAGGTATTGGCAGAAGGACACAATCCCTGTGTCCGCTTCCTGCATCTGATTATTTAGTTGAAAATACGTGAATGCTACGGAAAGCTATAGATGGGATAGAGTTGGGTTTTGTATTAATTTCACGAGTTTTCATATATATATACATATATATATTATACATGTGTGTGTATAAGATGGAGTTGAAAAAAACAAGTGAAAAAAAAGGTGGAGTTGGCCACAGAGTGTGGGAGTCTGTGATATTGAACTCAGAAAAGAGCCTGGGGGTCTAGAACGTAATTAATCTGAACCCAGATGCCAGGCTTTGGATGAGAGACTATATTTTGGGTTGTTTATGATTTGTTTCCCTGGGTTTTCTTTCTTTTGTTAACTTATTTTGTTATTTAGTAAAATTATTTTGGAAAAGATCAGCTAGTATCAATGGTTTAAGGAGATCCAGAATTTTAAAAGTAAAGAAGTGTATCCCAGAAGAGAGGTCGCCATGTGACAAGAATCAAATCAAGGGGGAGCCCCCAAGGAAAAGGAAAGCAGAGTCAGGAGTTTCCTAGTTTCTCCAATCATGGACTTTCTCCTTCTTTCAATCCCCTGTGCTAAAAACCTGGCACTCAGGACCATTCTCAGAAAGCTCTGGTTTTCCGAAGTGTGTGTTTTAGGATTCCAAGGTTTCCTTCTGCTCCCAAAGGAGAGCTAGTTCAGCCATTTTGTTGCATCCACAACTAGGTTTCTTCTCTAGTGACAATATAGCCTCCAGGTAGTGGAGAGGGTATGGAAATCACAATGGGGCCAGAGTTGAACCCCTGGAAAGTTAACCTAATTGGACTTAAATGGTTCTCCTTTTAGCCTATGAATTTAAATTATACTCTCTGGAAGTAGAAGGTGTGGGGTCAGGAAAAGGAATTCTAAGGGGAAAGAGAAGTTCTGAAATGATGTAACCTGAAGTGTTTTTAGGGACGATTCAGCTCGCAGCAGAGAGTAGGCTGGAGAGAACTGAGAGTCCAGGCCAGTCCATCAGTTGGGAAGCAGATACTAAGGAATGATGGTAAGAGGGAGCAATGGGGTGTGGTAGGTGACTTTTAAGAGAGAATTGGGGAGATAAGAACTGTAGCATGGAGTGGAGTAAAAGAATAACTGTAGCATGTGGTGCGTGGAGTAAAAGAATAACACCAAGTTATGAGCAACTAGTGGGAAAGTTGTGATTCAGGGAGTACAGAAAACAAGAAGAAAGGAAAGTACAGGCGAGAAGGGGAAGAGAGAGAGTTGACAGGCTTGGTGTCTGATGGGTTGTATTGTGTAAAGTGCCTTTAAAACACGCAGGAAGATTTTCCTCTTCAGGGAAGAGACAGATGAACAGCCCTAAAGGTTACGAGGGAAATCTGGGCTGGAAATAGCCTCTTCAGTGTTACTATCAGCACAGAGCCAGTGTTGTCTGAGGAGTAAGCCAAACCCTGGCCCCAGGGGAAGAAGCAGGTTCCCTCAGTCCGAGAGCTTGGGTAAAACAGGTTTAGCAGGTCTTGGTTCAGATCAGAGTTCAGGTCCAAATGTGCAAACAGGCAAGGCATAGAGCCACAAGGCTAGTGACCAAGACAGATGGATAGGAAAAGGGGGACTGCCTAGGGCATTCCCTCACTAGGACCAGAGAACAAAATTCTCAGCCAGAGATAAGAGAGTTCTGCTCCTAGCCCTGGAAAAGTAACCTGGGTGGGGACAGAAAGGGAAAACAAAGGCGCAAAAAAGAGGGGACACAGCCTGAAAGAAAAACCTGACTATTTCCTACCCTAGGCTCTTGCCTCGAATGGTGTAGTGATTGAACAGTGCTCCCTGGAAAGGAGCCTACCTGGAGAAGCCTGTGAATGTAACCTTAGTTGGAAAAGGGGATTCACTGAAGAAACTAAGGTAAGGACCTGGAGATAAAATTATGATGGATTAGGGAAGAAATTAAAGCCTTTGACAAGTGTCCTTATAAGAGATAAGAGAAGACATAGGGTCTTCCTGGTGGCCTAGGGATTAAGTCTCAGAACTATCAGCACTGCAGTTCTATCCCCGCCAAGGAGGTGACCCACATGGCACAGCAGACCTCTCCTGTCTCACCTGATGCTTCCCTTAGCAGTGTATTTCAGTAGATCCACCTGTTCTGCTCCCCACTCTCTCTGGTGAATCCTCTCACCTCCCTGCTATCCTGACCTGCACCCCAGTTCTTCTACGTAAAAATAAATAAATGGAAGAACTGGGATACAGGCCAGAGATGCCAAGGGTGAGAGGATTCACCAGAGACAGAGTGGGGAGCAGAATAGGCGAATTTACTAAAACACACTGCTGAGGGGAGCAGTGGGCGAAACAGGAGAGGTCTGCTGCACCATGTGGGTCAGCTCCCTGGTTGGGGATTGAACTCCCGCTGCAGTGGCTGCCAATAGCTTCATAGTGCTGAGACTTAACCCCTTGTGCCACCAGGGAGGCACCAAGTAAACAAAATCTTAAAAAAAGAGAGAAGACATGGGGCAAAGAGAAGACCTTGTAGAGGTGAAAGCAGAGAATGGAGTGATATAACTCTAAGACCAGGAATGACAAGGACAGCCAGCAACCACCAGAGATTAAGGGAGACGCATGGCATGGATTCTCCCTCAGAACCCCCAGAAGGAAACAGCCCTGCTAATACTGCTATAGGGCAACTTTAATATAAAATGGGTTTGCCTGACTAGGTTTTTATTTGCACGTTCAAAAGGCACTTATAATGCCCCAATTTCAGGTACATACAACAAAGGTTAATAAAGGGTTTTATTTATAAAAGAAGGAGAAATAAAGTAATGAGTAACACAAGAAGAGAGGGAGACAAATCTGTAAATGTTCTACCAGTTCCTCCAAGCTGGAATCCAATGGCACACTGAGAGCTGATTCCAAACGAAGAGAGACCCCAAGGCCCACATGTCTGGTTCTATACCCAGCCTGGCTGCTTAATTCCACCCTCAGGTCCCAGTGATCCATTCTTTGATGATGATCTTATAAGATTTGTGGGTTTTGGGTATTGTTGGTCTGGAGTGGGGGTTGGAATCCATAAACCTATTTGTATAACTCCTTCAGGACTGCCTTTCCCCCTAACAATACCTTGTTTTCTGGCGTGAAATTTAATAAACAGATAGCCTCTTTAAATGAGGTCAGGAAGCTGGAAGAGAATTCCATTCATGCACAATCAGCAAACTCCAGGCCCTGACATGCCTTGCATCTCGCGTGAAGAAAAGGTGTTTCCCTGCCCTTGCCCCAGTGAAAGGAACAGGGAGGTTCTCTTTCCCCAGCAGGACCCCCTCCAAAGGTTAGAGAATGGGTGCTGGCTTTTGACCTAAGTAAGTATATATATGTTTAACTGCAAAACTATTTTCCAAATTGCCTTTTTGGGGCCTCCCTGGCAGCACGAAGGGTTACATCTCAGCACTATGAAGCTATACTCAGCCACTGCAGCATGAGTTCAATCCCTGGCCAGGGAGCTAACCCAAATGGCATAGCAGATCTCTCCTGTCTGGCCCGCCGCTCCCTTCAGCAGTGGGTTTCAGTCAATCTACCTGTTCTGTTCCCCACTCTGTCTCTGGTGAATCCTCTTGCCCCCTGCACCTCTGGCCTGCACCCCAGCTCTTGCATGCACGAATAAATAAATCGTTTTTTAAAAATTGCTTTTCTGTTGTTGTTTCCAAATAAACCCATTGTGTTAGCGAAATAACACTGCTTTATGTTTGAGGTCAACATTGGCTTCTGGCACTCAGAAATATGAATAAATACATTTCTAGAAATTTGGTAATTACAATTTTTGTTAATTTTTTACAACAGCCCTAGGAAACGAATACAGATCTGCCACTCAGTTTTAAGTAAACATAGACTCAGGGCTGTATGCAGAGATGAAGAAACACAGAATAAGAAAACAAAAGAAAGTGAGAGATAGAACAGGGTGCAACTCATTCCATACAAATACTGCTCAAACCCTTGAGACCCAACCTCATCTCAGTTCATGTCTCCTCTTAGTTGTCATGATTAGCTAAATTCTGTGGGAAAAGCACACCCGAATGCCAAGCCCCTCAGCCAAGGTCCAGTGGAAGTATCCAGCAAAGTTTCTTCCCCAGAACATCTGAAGGCTATCACACATTCCCATGAGCTGCAATAGATTACCAACATGGCAATGTACCATCTGTTCCTTTGTCAAAAGCATTCTGAAGATGGCTCCTCACATCTCAATCCATGCTTATATGGCAGTGAGTAGCGTGAGGGATACCAAGATGTAAGATTGGTCTACAAAAAAAACCTTTGCGGGGCCTCCCTGGTGGCTCAAGGGATTAAGTCACAGCACTGTGAGGCTGTCTGCAGCCACTGCAGAGAGAGTTCGATCGCTGGCCAACGAGGTGGCCCACATGACCCAGCGAGGTGGCCTCTCCTGTCTGCCCACTGCTCTCCTCAGCAGTGTATTTCAGTGGATTCTCCTGTTCTGCTCCTCACTCTGTCTCTGGTGCGTCCTCTTGTTGCCTGCACCCCAGCTCTTGTATGCATAAATAGATCTTTAAAAAAAAACTTTTTCATTCAATATATATATTGAGAACTATTAATGGCCCTGAGGATCCACCAGTGAACAAGATGGGCAAAGTTTCTATGCCCTTGAAACTTCAATTTTAGTAGGAAGACAGATAATGAGGGGCCTCCCTGGTGGCGCAAGGAGTTGAGCACTGCACTATGGGGCTTTCACAGCCACTGCAATGCAAGTTCGATCCCCGACCAGGGATGGGGCCCACATGGCACAGCAGACCTCTCTTGCCTCGCCCACCACTTCCCTCAGTAGTGTATTTCAGTCAATCTGTCTGTTCTGCTCCCCACTCTGTCTCTGGTGAATCCTCTGACACCCCCATGCCTCTGGCCTGTACCCCAGCTCTCGTATGCATAAATAAATAAAATCTTTAAAAACACACACACACAGAGCTAATGCAAAAGTAAATGAATCCATAGATATGCTGCTATAGAATAATAATTTTAGAGAAAGTAAATCAGGATAAGGAGACAAAGTGATGATGGTAGTTAGAGAAGCTTTCTTGGACATGCTAATTAATGAAAAGAGACCTAAATGATAGGAAAGAATAGACCACTGTGACATCTGGGGAGCAATATTTGAGAAAGTGAGAACAGCAAGAACTAATTGCCCAAATCAAGACTCAGTTTGGCCTGAATATGACCTGAGAAGTTCTGCGCAAGTAGGAGATAAGGTCAGGCTGTAAGCAGGGTCTGGTCATGTAGAACCTGGTAGGCCATGGATAAATAGTTTGGGTTTTATTGTAAGTACATGGGAAGGCGTTGGAGGTTTTAACACAGGTGTGATGGGCCGTCATGATTAATGTCTTTGAAAAATCACCTGGGCCATGAAACCCATAAAGAAGGACCCATATGACTTCTAGTTGAAAAAAGCATGATCATGTTCTCTGATGGCAATCAAACCTCCTCAGGAATTAAGAATTCAAAAGTCACCAATCCAGTGTCCTCCTTGGTGGGGCAGAGGTTATAGTCTCAGCACTATCAAGCTATCAGCAGCTGCTACAGCATTAGTTTGATCTCTGGTAACCCACATGGCACAGCAGACCTCTCCTGTCCTGCCCGTTGCTCCCCTCAGCAGTGTATTTCAGTATATCCACCTGTTCTGCTCCCCACTGTGTCTCTAATGAATCATCTCACCACCACAACCCCCTGCCGCACCTCTGGTCTATACCCCAGTTCTTATATGCATAAATAAATAAATTAAATCCACCCCCACCCCCCTCAAAAAAAACCCTCACCAATCCAAAGTCTATCATTAAGTAAAACCAAAACTCCTGTTGCATGTCATTGGTGTAATTATGAAACAGACCACTTTCAGCGGTTCTGAGACCTGTATATAATCATTGCAAAAGAAATGGTAACATCTACTGACCACTTATTAGAATCTTCTAACAAATCCCATAGGACAACATCCAATCATACAGGCTGCTATTCCCTCTTACTTGCAACACAATAGCTGAACTTTTCATAAGCCATTCCCTTTTCTTTCAGGTGAACTACTATATTTTGGTTATGGGGCACATGGTAAGGCCAGTGAATTCTATGGGTATGAACCACTTCCTGCACTTTTTCATCTCACATAAAATATTTCAGCTGTATAAGTGATGCTGTGTATAATATCATGACCTGATATAAAACCTTCTTAAACTTGAAAGAAAGAACAAAAATCACTTGGGCTACTATTTCAAGGATGGACTATGGAAATGGAAATAGGAGGACTGGTTAGGTTAACAGAGTTCAAGAAAGAGAGAAGTAATAAAAGTTTGGAATAGAATGATAGCTGTCATGGTGAATGGAGATACGTTAAGATAGAACAAACAGTTCTTACAGAAAGATTGGACATAGGAGATGAGAGGGCAAAATCAAAAGGTATTCATAGTTCCAGATATTGTAGATATCAGTTAAGAGGTCTAAAATTGACAACTAAATTTGGGCTCTGGAGTTCAACCCACACCACAAATGCAGATCTGAGAATTAGCACGGCATACAGATATTTCTGGAAAGGGGGAACAGCCATATAACCTTCAAGGGTATGTAACTGGAGAGTAGGGCAGAAGCTTGAGCCTGGGGCAAGGAAACATTGAGTGCAGAGGTTGGTTCTATATCCTGGAAGACTCAGGGCAACTTCTATTACAAAACCCAAGCCCCACATTTAGAAATTCTGATTTAATTATTTCTAGTATACCCTGATTTTTTCACGTTGTTTTTTCTTTTTAATTTTTTATTTTTTTCTTTTTTTTTTTTTTTTAGAATAGAAGAACTAGGGTGTAGTCCAGAGATGTGGGGAGTAAGAGGATTCATCAGTTCCTCTCACCTCCCATGACTCTGGCCTGTACCCAAGCTCTTGTATGCATAAATAAATAAATCTTTAAAAAAAAAAAAGAGGATTCACCAGAGACAGAGTGGGGAGAAGTACAGGCAGAAGTACAGAAATACATTGATAAGAGGAGCAGCGGGTGATACAGGAGAAATCTACTGCTCCGTATGTGGGTCACCTCTGTGGATGGGTATGGAACTCAGGCCATAGTGATAAGAGTGCTGAGACGTAACCCCTAGGCCACTATAGAGGCCCTAGTTTTCAGGGTTAAAAAAATCCTCGGGGCCTCCCTGGTGGTGCAATGGGTTAAGCAACACACTATGAAGCAGACCGCAACCACTGCAGCACAAGTTCAATCCCTGCCGCTGGCCAGGGAGGGACCCTCATGGTGTCGGAGACCTCTCGTGCCTCACCCACTGCTCTCCTCAGCAGTGTGTTTCCATTAGTCTGCCTGTTCTGCTCCCCGCTCTGGTGAATCCTCTCACCTTCCGTGACTCTGGCCTGTACCCCAGCTCTTGTATGCATAAATAAATAAATCTTAAAAAAAAAAATCCTCAGGTGGGGCCTCCCTGGTGGCACAAAGTGCTAAGCACCAGACTATGAAGCCTCCTCAGCCACTGTAGCACGAGTTCGATCTCCGGCCAGAGAGGTGACCCACATGGCTCAGCAGATGGCTCTTGTCTCACCCACTGCCCCCTCAGCAGTGTATTTCAGTAGATATGCCTATTTTGCTCCCCACTCTGTCTCTGATGAATCCTCTCAGCCCCCTCACACACACACCTGTACCCCAATTCTTGTATGCATGAATAAATAAATCTTTAAAATAAAATCCTCAGGTAGGGGCCTTCCTTGTGGCACAAGGGGTTAAGGCTCAGCACCGCGAAACTATCTGCAGCCACTGCAGCATGAGTTCAATCCCCGGCCATGAAGGTGACTCACATGGCATGGCAGACCTCTCCTGTCTTGCCCGCTGCTCCCCTTAGCAGTGTATTTCAGTAGATCTACTTATTCTGCTCCCCACTCTGACTCTGGTGAATCCTCTCAACCTCCCCACCCCTGCACCTCTGGCTTGTATCCAGTTTTTATATCCATACATAAATAAAAATCTTTAAAATAAATCCTCAAGTGATTCTAATATGAAGCCAAAATGGCTAATTAACCAAGTGGTGATGAAGAAGAGGAAAGGTGAACTGAGGGAGCAATGAAGGAGGTAGGAAAGAAGCCATAGGAGACAGTGTTGTGGGGGTTAAGTCTCAGCACTATCATGCTATCCCCAGCCACTGCAGCATGGGTTTGACCCCCTGCCCCTGCCAGGGAGATGACCCCCATGGTGCAGCAGACCTCTCCTGCCCTGCCCACTGCTCCTCTCAGCAGTGTGTTTCAGTCAGTCTGCCTGTTCTGTTCCCCACTCTGTCTATGGTGGATTCTCTCACGGCCTGCACCTCTGGCCTGTACCCTAGTGCTTGTATGCATAATAAATAAATCTTTAAAAAAGAAAAAGAAAAGGGTGGGGTCCATTGTTATGAAACCAGAGCAACAAATCTACCACTGGATTAGGCAAGGTGGCACCCTAGGAGACCAACACTCCTGCCATCTTTCCTTTGCTGGCTCCTAACTGCAAACCCTAAGCAGCTTGGAGTGAATTGGAGAGATGTGGCCCTCAACATTTTATAGAGTAGATGACTCCAGAAGCAGGGAGAGTAGGGCTCATGACCTCACCCCCACCCCAGAGGAAGGGATAGAGACTAAAATTTGCTCCTTTCATCTGCAGGATCTGGGTTTGTAGCAGCTGCCCTTTCTAAAAGAGACTGAAGAAGTTTATTTGCACTCTTGATTTCAAGAAGGACCCACAATGTTGGAGGGCTCAAAGCTAAACTTTGAACTCCTGGATAAATAAATTGTTATTTACGTTTCCTTTTATCTCTGCAAAGTTTGGGAGGGAAAAAGCAACAGTATTATTACAGCGCTGCCCCAAGGACCTTCTTTCACAAAGTCAGACCAGGACCGTATTATTAGTGGCAACTAAGATGATGTTTCCCACTTAATTGCACAGATCAGAGAGCAAGAGTGCTCCAAAGAGAGGCACCTGGAGGCAGTTTAACCTTTTTGAGGTTTTGGCAAAGGATACCCATTACCTGTCTGACAAATCCCATCTTTGGTTTCTTTTTGTGAGAGGAAAGAAAGTCCACCCCCTGGAAGTCCAAACCCCGCCCTCCATTCTGGTATAATGGGGGTGAAATGGAACTGTGTTCTTGGACCAAAGGATACAATCCTTGAGGGAAACGCAGGAGAGAAGGGTGCACATTGAGTTTCATCCTTTTGCCCTTGAACTCAGCTGCCTCTTCAAATCTGGTGTCCTCTTCTGAGTTTTCTCCAATTCCTTATCTCACAAAACCTTATCTGAGTGTTCCTGAAGTTGTAACAGTATAATCCCCACAGAAAGGGTAGGTTCCAGATTCCCTGTCCCACTTCAAGAGGGGTGGAGCTGAGCTGCAAGGGGAAGCTAAAAAGGACTTGGAGAAAAGCTGGGGGAAGGAGAAGGTTGGAGAAGACTTGGAGCAGTCATGTGAAGCAGAGGGACATGTGAAGAAGAAGGATTGAACTTGTACCAGGGACTTGGGGGACATGGAAGGAGATAGTTAAAAGAGACATGAATGAGGGACCCACAGGGAAGCTGACAATGGCAGCCTTTATCTGGACTTGAATTTTGATTTTACGCCTTTCCTTCCGGACTTGCCTGACCCCTTCTGCCCTTTTTCTATGGCTCCCAGCAGAAGGTACCTTAGACTTGTGGCAAGTTTTTAGGCTTCAGTAGCCCTGCCTTAGGCCAACCCTGTTTGGCCGGGCATTTGTCTTCGAGGGAATGGGTAACTTTGCATGCTTCATCTGGAAACCATATTTTCTTTTTTTTCCCCAATGCACCCTAATTGTATTAAAGTTCTCTTTCTTTTCTTTTTTTAAAGATTTATTTATTACTTATATATATATATATAAGAAGTGGGGTACAGAGCAGTGGTATGGGGGGCAGTGAGAGGATTCACCAGAGATAGTGGGGAGCAGCAGGTGAGACAGGAGAGGTCTACTGTGCCATGTGGGTCACTTCGTTGACCAGGGATTGAACTCATGCTGCAGTGGTTGCGATGCTTCATAATCCTGCAGCTTAACCTCTAGCACCACCAGAGAGGGCCCCCTATAGTTCTTCTACTGAAGGTCTTATGCACCAAGAGTATGTCTGTCTTGATGTGGCATATAGCAGCATACACTTAGTGTGTAGGTTTTGGGGGGTTCATGTGGTTCTCATGTCCACTAACAAAGTCTCTGTCAGATCAGAGCAACCTCAAAGACAGTCTGAACACGCTGTGGCCTAGGTGTTTCTATTTCTTCTCGGTCCTCCCAGTCTCCCCATCAACACACATATATCCACAAAGCCCCTCAAATCTGGGGAGCAATAGGGACTGCTTGCCTGTCACATGATCCCTCCAGCAGCAACTCTGAGATGAAGCCTTCAAGTGTCACCAGGGCTCAGCTCTTCCCAAGAGCAGCTGCAGCCGAGGGCAGCTGAGATGTGAGGGATGGAGTGACTCCCAGCCGAAGGCATGTTGCTGGGATCACATGCATTATTTATGATCCTGGTGTCAGCATGGCTCCCAGGCACCAGGGAAATGGAAAAGGCACTTGGGCCTGTGCTGATTAAACTAAATATTTAAACAGAAATCAGGAATTGAGGCAAAATCCATTTTTCTTTAGAAAGGCAGAGAGAACACAGATGACTTCAAGGCTTGACATGGTAAACACCATGCAGATCATAAGGAAGGCAGGAGGGCCCCCTAACCTATGGCTTTTTCTATATTCTGTGCCCATCCTCCTCTGGAGCAGATCTGAGGGGGCTGCAGGAGACATGGGCATCAGAGTATGGGAAGGGAGTAGAGAAGCAGAAAAATGGGTTGGGAGGCACTGTGGGAATGACATTAGGAGATGCCAGAGTAGAATCTGGCTACTTTTTCTCCAATTCCTTGCTCACAAGATCTGCAACTGCACACACTTACCTTTTGACTAGCTGGGAGGAGGACAGAAGAATGCTGGGCAACCATGTACCAACCCTCCTGATGCCACCAAGGAGGACAGCTCCCAGTCAGGAAGCTAATCTGACCTACAGCTGCTACAAATGAACACAGAGGAGGCCCTACAGAGGGAAGGGCACAAGGCAGCCAGGTCCTCCATTCTCAACAACCAACACTCTCCAAGTTTAAGGGAAGAAGAGCTCTCAAAAGGAAATTTCCTGGTGGAAGGAAAAGGTTGTCATTCGATCTGGCTTCTCTGTCTTATCCACCCTGTGGGGTCCCTCACTGACCCTGGCCCCCAAGGATGTGATTTTTCTCAATACCAGCCTGAAAAAATGCCCTTTTCCTCCTATCCTCTAAAGACAGCTGAGACAGGTTGACATTTTCAAAATTAACTTTATACGAACTTAGGGGGAAAAAGGAAATAATTGCAGAAAATACCAATGCATAAGTTCAGTTCAGTTCAACATTTATTGAGATTCTTGTGCTTAGTCAATACGCTATACTCTGGGTTTCCCTGATGGATGAAACAAGAGTCCTGGTTCATAAGGAGTCCACCATTCAATAGAAGAGGCAGGCATGATTATATAATGAGCATATGATGAGTTATCATCTAATAAGAGAAGGGTCATAATAGTCCTGAACAGGAGCAATTAATATAGACTGCTCTAGGGGCAGGACTGATCAGAGTAGGCTTTTGAGAGAAGATAATACTTGATCTGGATGATCAGTTTAAAAAAAAAAAAAAAGACTTTGGGGGCCTCCCTGGTGGCACAAGGGGTTAAGTCTTCCTCTTTTTTTTTTTTTAAGATTTATTTCTTTATTTACACAAGAGCTGGGGTACAGGCCAGAAGTGCAGGGGGTGAGAGGACCCACCAGAGACAGAGCGGGGAACAGAACAGGCAGACTGACTGAAACACACTGCTGAGGGGAGCAGTGGGCTAGGCAAGAGAGGTCTGCTGCACCATAGGGGTCAGCTCCCTGGCCAGAGGCACAGATCGAACTTGTGCTGCAGTGGCTGTGCTTTGCCTTATAAGTGTGTTGCTTAACCCACTGCACCACTAGAGAGGGCCCACAAGGGGTTAAGTTTTAATGCTATAAAACATCCACAGCCACTGTAGCAAGAGTTCCATCCCTGGCCAAGGAGCTGACCCACATGGCGCAGCAATCCTCTCCTGTCTTGCCCACTGTCCCCTCAGCAGTGTCTTTCAGTAGATCTGCCTGTTCTGCTCCCCACTCTGTCTCTGCTGAATCTTCTCATCCCTGCACCTCTGGCCTACACCCCAGTTCTTGTATGCATAAATAAATAAAATAAATCTTAAAAAAAATAAAGACTTTGCCTGGTAAAGGTTCAGAAAGGACATTCCAGATAGTCGGAATAGCATATAGGAAGCACTCACATGACATATGAGAATAAAATACGAAGTTCGTTTAAAGATCAGGTTGCAAAGGTCTTAAATGTCTAGTTAAGGAGTTTGATCTTATAAGATATAAAGACCTTGGAGAATCAACATGACTATGCTTGTCTTTGTTGTTGTTGTATTTTCATTAGGCCTTCTCATTTTATTCCATATGTCCTTTAATTTCTCACCATATTTTCTCTTTTAAAATTATATATTTGTTTATTGAGTTAACATTGCTTTTTAACATTGTATATGATTTAAAGGATGATTGCATTGGTATTTGTATTTTAAAAGTATAGTAGTGGTTAAAATTTAATAAATTGACATTTTTTGGTATATGTAACAGTCTTCTATAAGGTTGACATAACTACATCAAAGTTTCTAGACCTACAGAGCTGATAATACAGCATAGACTAAAAAAACAAAAAACAAATACACCCAAACAAACAAACAAAAAACCCAAAAACAGAACTGTCCTGCTATATACTTGTAGCTTCCCTACAAGATTTAACATTAAATTCAATGAGAAGTATTTGAGAAGACAAGAATTAGAGATTGTTGTTTATTTTTTTAAATATTTATTTATTTATGCATGTATGAACTGGGGTACAGGCCAGAGGTGAGGGGGGTGAGAAGAGTCACTAGACAGAGTGGGGAGCACAATAGGCAGCTCTACTGAAATACACTGCTGAGGAGTGAAGTGGGTGGGACAGGTGAGGTCTGCTGTGCCATGTGAGTCAGTTCCCTGGCTGGGGATCAAACTCCAGCTGCAGTGGCTATCGATAGCTTCATAGTGTTGCGCCTTAACCTCTTCTACCACCAGGGAGGCCCCTAGAGCTTGCTGTTTAATTTCCATTCTCTTTACAAGTTCTTTCCTGCTATCTAAAAGTAGGATTATTCAATCTATCTATCTATCTATCTATCTATCTATCTATCTATCTATCTATCTATCATCTATCTGTATATTAGATTAACAGTAAGAAGCAAACTCTGAACCAGTGAATGACATCCTGAATGAATTTCATCTCCTGACATTTTTAGACTCCATTCCCATCTCCTAAAAAAGATATCTCTGGTGCAAGAACTGCAACTCCCAGCATGCCATGAAACTGACTTCCTGAATAGGGGGGCTGCTGGGAACCAGGGGTGGAGTTAAGAAGCTATGCTTGACTTATAACTGAACATATAGCATATGCTTATAACTGCTCTCTCATTTTTCTGGCTTTGCCTTGCACCTTGGTACTGCTAGAAAGAGACACATGGAGAAGACATGTGGAGGAGAAACCTATAGAGACTTGGAGAGATTCTCAGAGAGACATGTGGGTGAGACATTCAGGGGGAGGCTGCCCCTGGTCCTTGGCAGGAGACAATAAAGCCATTATCTTGATGTAGTATATTTAAAATTTTGTGTGTCTCCTATTGCAGCTCTGGGATCTGCCTAACCCCTTTCTTGTGGTTTCTTGCCAGTTACCTTAGAGTGGTGACAATTTTTCAGGCGCCAGCAGCTCCATTGCAGGCCAAGCCTGTTTAGCTAAACATTGATCAAGAGCAGATGTGTAATTTTCAGTTTTATTAGGAATATCCTTTCCTCTTTATCTATGTATATCAATTCTGTTAAAAATATATCATCCCAGGCCTCCCTGGTGGCGCAGTGGGTTAAGCAACGCACTATGAAACAAACCGCAGTCACTGCAGCACAAGTTCGATCCCTGCTGCCGGCCAGGGAGGTGACCCACATGGTGCAGCAGACCTCTCCTGCTGTGCCCGCTGCTCCCCTCAGCAGTGTACTTCTGTTGATCTGCCTGTTCTGCTCTCCGCTCTCTGTGGTGAATGCCTGTTCTGCTCTCCGCTCTCTGTGGTGAATCCTCTGACCCCCCCCACACACACCTCTGGCCTGTACCCCAGTGCTTGTATGCATAAATAAATAAATCTTAAAAAAAAAATAAAAAAAATATAAAAATATATCATCCCTGGTGGTGCAGGGGTAAAGACACAGTGCTATTAAGATATTGCCAGTCACTGCAGCATGAGGTCAATCCCCTCAGCAGTGTATTTCAGTAGAGATGCCTGTTCTGTTCCCCACTCTGTCTCTGGTGAGTCCTCTCACTACCCACCCCTCTGGTCTGTACCCCAGTTCTTGTATGCATAAATAAATCTTTAAAAATAGTAAACTTCCTTTCCTTATTTTTTAAATTTTGCCTAAATTAAGTTAGCCAATATAAGCAAAAAGTTAAAATTTTCCTAACCACTATAGTTAAGAAGATGCCAGATTGTAAGTGCCTATGCATAGTTGGCTAAGATGACTTTATAGTGTAGACACCAGAGGAGGTCACTGAAGGTTTTTAAATGTGATGTGACAAGCATTTGAGAAATACCTCTTGGAAGCAGCAAGGAGGATAAGTCTGAAAAGTCCTAGTCTGATGCAAGGAGTCCAATTACAAGAAGCCTTTTTAATAGTACAAGTGAGTGATGGTTTTAAGACAAGCTTCTTCATATTTTGCTCCAAACTTGCTGATTGACTTAGGTTCACTTGCATTCTGAATTATTCATTAATTTATCGGAGAGAGAACAGTGACTGAATTCCACAAAGACTTCAAGACTCCATAGCTCTGATTCATTATCTCTACTCTTACCTCTCTCTACTGTGGCCTTTTATTTCTCTACCTCCATCTCACCGCAGCTCAGTCACACTGGTGTCCTGATTATCCCCTGGACATGACAGAAAACCACCTGTCTCACAGCCTTTGTAATTATACTGAGCTCCAAAACAAAACTCCCTCCCTTATGAGCTTATTACTAAGGTCAAATTCTACTTTCTCAAGTACAACCTTCCCTGCCTATCCTCTCAAAGACTGTAACTTCTGGGCCACTCTGGTGGTGCAAAGGGTTAAGTCTCAGCTCTATGAAGCTGTTGGCAGCCACTGCAACACAAATTGGATCCCTGGCCAGAGGTGACCCACACAGCACAGCAGAGATCCACATGGTGCAGCAGACCTCTGATGCCTTGCCTCCTGCTCCCCTCAGCAGTGTACTTCAGTCAATCTGCCTGTTCTGCTCCCCACTCTGTCCCTAATGAATCCTCCACTCCCAGTGCCTCTGGCCTACACCACAGTTCTTTTTTTTTTTTTTAATTTATTTATTTAGGGCCTCCCTGGTGGCGCAGTGGGTTAAGCAACACACTATGAAGCAAACTGCAGCCACTGCAGCACGAGTTCGATCCCTGCTGCCGGCCAGGGAGGGGACCCACATGGNGCGGCAGACCTCTCCTGCTGTGCCCGCTGCTCCCTTCAGCAGTGTACTTCTGTTGATCTGCCTGTTCTGCTCCCTGCTCTCTGTGGTGAATCCTCTCACACACCCCTCCCCACACACCTCTGGCCTGTACCCCAGTGCTTGTATGCATAAATAAATAAATCTTTAAAAAAATTTATTTATTTATGCATACAAGAACTGGAATACAGGCCAGAGGTGTATTGGGGGTGGGGGTGGTGAGAGGATTCACCAGAGACAGAACAGGGAGCAGTACAGGCAGATTAATTGAAGTACACTGCTGTGGGGAGCAGTGGGCACAGCAGGAGAGGTCTGCTGCGCCATGCCATGTGGGTTCCCTCCCTGGCCAGTGTGTGGTTTGCTTCATAGTGTGTTGCTTAACCCACTGCGCCACCAGGGAGGCACTCCCTTTCTATTGTTACAGTTCTTGTATGCATTAATAAATAAATCTTTAAAATGAAATAAAATAACCTTTATTTTTTTCTCCAGTATTTCTGCAATCAAGTCTAAAACTCTTAGCACAACATTCAAGGTTAATCCTTTACAACAGTCCCAGCCTCCCCTTCTTAGTCTCATGCCTCGCTGTTCTCTATGTGGAAGCCTCCCTGGAGTCCTTGAGCTGGGCATGGAATCTCAGGCTCTGGACCACGTGCTCAGGACATAGTATTCCCTCCCTCCTACAGGGAGAAACTCTAAACTTAAAAAAACAACTACCCACCCCCCTTCCTAGGAGCTCCAACACCCCCATCACATATTTTAGTAACACTGTGTTTGGACCTGTCCTTCAGCAGAACCACAGGACAGAGTGTGCTCTCTCTCCTTCTTTTTTCTTTTCTTACTAGATTCCCAGACCCCATCCTAAACCTAATCATTCTGAGTCTCTTTTTGGTTTGTCTCGTAAAACAAATGATCAACAATCTGGCTGCCAGGTTAGACTGCAGGCAGCAGCCACCCTTACAATTTATACACATTTTATTGGAAAAACACAGAGGTCCAGGCAAATGCAGGTCTAGATCCAGGTCATAAAACCAAGTAGATAAACTTCTAACAAACAAAAAACACAAACCAGTGGAGCAAAGCAAGACATCCTAATTCTGAGCCCAGGCTGCCAGGATTCACACATGCTTATTACCAACAGGGGCCCAGGCCACACCCCCGCCTAATAGCCTAGTGTCCTTTGTTACAGTGTGGCCACTTCATTAGCATGTAACAATGGAGACAACCCAGGTGCCCTCCTTTTTCCATTTGCAGTTTAAGTGTCTGAGATCATCAGGTACCTGTATTGTCACTGCTATTAGCTGAAGTTAATGGTATTTTATTAAGAAGCTGAGGCCCTCCCTTCCTGGTCCCTCCCCCAAGTCCTCTATGGAATGCATTTCCAATAAGCCAATCACCCTCAGGAAACTTTTTAAAGTAGTAACATTACCACTGTGATTAGCATTATACTGAGTCCTACTTTCACTTTGCCACTTCTTTCTGGGGAGGAGTTCAAGATATCCTACTTAAAAGAATTTCTTTTCTTTTTTTTAAGAGTCACTTATTTATGCATATAAGAACTAGTGTATAAAAAAATTATATTAAAAAAAAGAGAAAAAAAAAAGGAAATAGTCACAAGTTCATTAAACTGCAAATGACACATTCCCTAAACTCAGAGGATGAATTTGATAATAATATGTATTTTGATAAAGAAATTATTATTGAGAGAAGACAAATTCAGTCTTGAGGTAAGCCATATCAGATCCTATTTAAAGAAGCTCTTTTAAGCACAAGGGAGTGAGGTGATGGTGCACTGATGAAATGGTGATGGGGAATACAGAGGGTTACAATTGATGTCAAATACATAAAATTTAAAAAAATAAAGAAAAAAAAAAAAAAAAGAACTGGTGTACAGGCCAAAGGTGTGTTGTGGCCTGTACCAGAGGTGTGGGGGTGAGAGGATTCATCAGAGACAGAGTGGGGAACAGGTAGATTGATTAATGCACACTGCTGAGGGGAGCAGAGGTCAAGGCTGTAGAGGTCTGTGCCACGTGGGTCCCGTCCCTGCCTGGGGCTCCAACTCATGCTGCTGTGGCTGAGGAAACCCCACAGTGCTGTGCTCAACCCCTTGCACCACCAGGGAGGCCCTAGCTTGTACACTTTAAATCTTCTCAGAAGCCTTCCATGCACTTGGCATAAAACTAAAAACTTAACACATTTTGTATAACACGAGGGAAGTCAATACTCTTATGCTACCCATAGGAAACCAGAGTCCTCCTTGACACCCCTCCCCATATATGCTTGTGCGTCCTTTGCACCTCATTGTTTTATTAACTCCACCTGATTAATGCTATCTGGGAACCCACTCTCCCCTGAACCCCCAGAAGCATGGCCTTCCTTGCCTTATTTCTCACCCCTACATTTGCTTCTCTCCTGGCTGACTGAGAAAGCCTTGCATGTCTTAGTTTCTTTCTGCACACCAGATGGATCTCTTTGTCCTGCAAATCTCTTGCAGTTCTCCACTAATAGGCTCCACTGGCCCCTCTAAACTAGAGGCCTGCCACTCCCTGCCTCCCCACACCCACACTCTGCTATACCACACTGAGATGCGAAATAGTCTGAAAGCTGCTCCCTAATGCTCCTTCCTTCCCATAGTTGATCCTCCCTCCTTCTACTTTACCCCGCAATTCCCCCAGGGGACTTACAAGTACCTTCACCCAGACACGGCAGGGTGGTGGTTGTGATTGTTCCTGCAGCACTTGTGCACGGCTTCATTATGCCGCAGGACATTTCTGTTCATTGTCCTGGAATATCAGTTCTGGCATCTAGGTTGGAAAATACTTGTGTCAGAAAGGGCGAGAAACTGACATCACTAGGCTATAAGGAGGAGGTGAGGCATAGTGCTTGGCATGTAATGGGAGATGAAACTGGCACCCAAAAGGTAGAATATCTTAAGAGCCTTGATTGCTAAGAATTTGGGGTTGTACTTAAGTAGAGAGCAGCATTGGGTTTTAGGTTTTTAATGAGATGGTCTTATTTTGGCATGGAAAATGGTCTGGAGGACAGAGAAAAAACAAGGAAGTTAATGAGGAGGCCATGACAATTGTCCAAATAAGACCTGAGAATACTACCCAAAGGGGACTGTAAAGGGGTTGGAGAAAGTGGACAGATGGGGAGGATGCAGGAAGACTTCTAGCCTGGCAGTAGTTAGAGTGCAATGACATAGTGTTTCTTTGGTAATGTGGTAATGTAACAGGGTGGTCCCAGGAAAAGGGGAAGTTCCAAAAATCCTGGTTCCGCCCTAAGTGGGTGGAGCTGAGGAGGATAAGGTTTCTGGAGAGAAGAGAGGAGGAAGAAAGGAAGATGGAGAACAGCAAGGAGACCTGGAGAAGGCACGTGGAGCAGAGGGACATGTGAAGAAACTGTGCTTGCTTTTTGGTCTTGGACT
>JAGFMF010012281.1:14518642-14618106 GCA_019455555.1 Galemys pyrenaicus
GCTCCCTGCTCTGTCTGTGGTGAATCCTCTCACCTCCCACACCTCTGGCCTGTACCCCAGTGCTTGTATGCATAAATAAATAAATCTTTAAAAAAAAAACAAAACAAAAAAAAAAAGTTTTTGTTGCTAATGATAAAGGGTAGCAAAATATGCCATCCCAAAATATGGCACGTTGACATAAGTGAGCTCAAAGAGTCTATAAAAACATTAGGTATAAAAATTGGGGCCTCCCTGGTGGTGCAAGGGATTAAGTCATAGCAGTAAGAAGCTATCAGCAACCACTGCAGCATAAGTTCGATCCCCAGCACATGGCGCAGAAGATCTCTCCTGCTTTGCCTGCTGCTCCCCTCAGCAGTGTATTTCAGTAGATCTGCCTGTTCTGCTCCTCACTCTGTCTCTGGTAAATCCCCTCAACCCCCACACCTCTGGCCTGTACCCCAGCTCTTGTATGCATAAATAAAAAAAATTAAAAAAAAAAAAAAACAAAAAACACAGGTACCAAAATAGTGCCTGGCTCCTCCTCCTCTGAGATTCCTAAAAGCAAGAGGTAAAACCCCCAGATAGAGGATGCCCTACTTAGAGCAGGAGGAAAGTGCCATTCTTATCAGCAAAAACAGGAAGTTGAAGCAAAGAGAATTCTTTGCTTCTTTCAGGACAGAAGCACCTTGTTAAAGTAATTCTGATTTTCCTTTAACCTCTCCATATTTCACTTTGCCACAGCTGCCTCTCTTTGTTCAACCTAGTATAAAAGCATTTAGGTTTTGTCACCTCTATCCTCAGGTGTCACATAAAACTTACATGAAATAAATGTATTTGCTTTACTCCTGCTAATCTGGCTTGTCAATCTAATTCTCAGGCCCAGTTGAAAATTCTTAGTGGAGGTAAAATTTTGCCTTTCTTGTGATGATTACACAGTTAGCCTTGCAAAGCTGAACATTTAAGGAAGATAGTGGTCCTTTTGCTTGTATAAGAGCATAAAGTGCCCAGGAGCAGAGAAAAAGGCAAGGACATTAGTACGGATGGGGGGCGGTGACATGCCTCTCTGATGATTTCTTACTTTTAAGAATGAAGACCATGTGATGAGATAGTTCTAGAGGCAGTTTTACTTCCTTTTGTTGAGTGGTAATTTACAGGGTAATTGTGAATAGTAGGTGAGGACATGAGAGTTTCATTTGTGTAAAATCAAAAACCTGGAAGGCTTAAAAACTCGGCTTCTTAAAATATCTCTGATTTTGAAGGCCAGACATACTGGGGGGTGAGAGGATTCACCAGCGACAGAGTGGAAAGCATAACAGGTGGATCTACAGAAACACACTGCGGAGGGGAGCAGTAGGTGAGACAGGAGAGGTCTGCTGAGCCAAGTGGGTCCCCTCCCCGGCCTGGGATCGAAGTTGTGCTGCAGTGGCTGCGGAAGCTTCATACTGCAGTGCTTCACCCCTTGTGTCACCAGGGAGGCCTCTAGTTAGAGCTTTTGAAAGCAGAATTGCTATGTAAGCTGCAGGACCAATAGTGCCCACAGGTATTTCAATTTGTAAAGCTTCAGGCAGGGTGTTCAGAGTCCTAGAACATATCCATTGCAAAATGATGGGGGAACTGTGCTTAACCCAGAGCCAGCAATATGAGGGTCATGGCTCTTCACTTAATTTTAGACATTTCAGGTGACTTATCCAAGCTATATTTATGTAGACGCAGGAATGAGAATGAGCAGGGCCTGTCTGAGCTAAGGGAAGCATATATCAAGTGATATTTTTCCAAGGTCATGCAAGTCTAGATGACTCTTTTACATCACTTTATTTAATCATCCTCCACATGACCCTTTTGATGTAAATATCATTATCTCAACTGTATGGTTGAGAAAACTGAGGCTCAAAGAAGTTAAGGTGCATGGGGCCTCCCTGGTGGCGCAGTGGGTTAAACAACACACTATGAAGCAAACTGCAGCCACTGCAGCACAAGTTCGATCCCTGCTGCCGGCCAGGGAGGGGATCCACATGGCGCAGCAGACCTCTCCTGCTGTGCCCGCTGCTCCCCTCAGCAGTGTACCTCCATTGATCTGCCTGTTCTGCTCCCTGCTCTGTCTGTGGTGAATCTTCTCAAACCAACCCCCTCCTCGCCCCCCCCCTCCCCCGCTGAAGCCTCTGGCCTATACCCCAGTGCTTGTATGCATAAATAAATAAATCTTTAAAAAAAAAGGAATTTAAGGCGCATGTTCCAGATCACTTTGCAAACAGGCTACACAGCCAGGATTTGAGTGTAGGGAGGGTCCTAAGCACCAGCTTGAACTTAAATGAATGGACAATAAGTAATCCTAGAGGCCAATAGTTCTTTTAAGTTCCAGAACTGGGGGAATTGTAACAGGGTGGTCCCAGGAAAAGAGGAAGTTCCAGGATCTGGTCCTGCCCTAAATAGGGTGGAACTGAGCAAGGATAGGAGGAAGATGCTGGAGAGAGGGGATAGGACAGAAGGAAGGGAGGAAGCAGGAAGCAGGATGGAGAGCAGCAAGGAGACGTGGAGAAGGCACACAAAACAGAACAACCTGTGAAGAAACTGCGCTTGCTTTTTGGTCTTGGGCTGGTTAGAACAGATGTGGGTGAGAGACCCGTGGGGAGGTTAATAATGGCAATTTCATCTTAATTTTTATTTTGCTCTTTTCCTCCCAGATTTGTCTGACTCTTCCTGACTCTTTTCTATGAGTCTCCACTAAAAAGTCCTTTAAACTCGTGGCAGGCTTTTGGGCCAGTCCTATCTGGCTGAAATTTTATCCTCAAGGAGCTGGATAACTTTGGATGCTTAACTTTGTAACTATGTTCTTTCTTTGTCCTTTCTGTATTGTTCCCCAATTGTATTAAAGTTCCTTTCCATTAAAGACCTCATATGTTTGTCTTAATGGGGCGAATGGCACAACCCATTTTAAAAGAGCAGGTTTGGGGGTTCTGGGGTGCCCCTCTCCCTGCCCTGTAACAGACTGACTTTATGACAGTGGGCAGAGGAAAAGCTGTCTCTGGCATAATACAGTGTTCACAGAGGGAAGAAAGAGCTGGAGTGCAGAGAGATGAGATAGAAGGTTGTGGTAGCAACCCAAGCCTAGAGATGGAGTGACTAGAATTTGAACCTAGGAAACCTGTTTCCTACCTGGAAACAGAGAAACCTGTTTCTCTACCATAATGCTGCTGGTTGGGGAACCTTGGACAAGAATCTCTGAGGCTCTGTAATGTCACCCTAAAATGGGTTGATAAATTTAGGCAAGAAAAGATCAAGGTTCTTTCAAACTGAAAATCTGCCTGATGTCTACATTTTAATATTCTGAAAATTTTCATATGAAGACCCTAAAAATTATTCAGAACCCAAAAAAGAACTGAGAAGCAATTATTCTTAACACAATCTTCTTTTCAAAATGCAAAGGAATAGCATTGTTTTTAAGAATGCTTTCTAGGGCCTTCCTAATGGTTCAAGGGGTTGAGCGCCACACTGTAGGGTTTCCACAGCCACTGCAGCGAGAGTTTGATCCCTGGGCCGGGAGGGAACCCACCTGGCGCAGCAGACCTCTCTTGCCTTGCCCTCTGCTCCCCTCAGCAGTGTATTTCAATCTGCCATTTCTGTTTTCCACTCTGTCATTGGTGAATCCTTTCATCCCTGCATCTCTGGTCTGTGCCCCAGCTCTTGTATGCATAAATAAATAAAATCTTTAAAAAAAAAAAAAAAGGATGCTTTCTAAACTAAAGAAGAAAAGTCATCTGTGTTTGTATCATACTATTTGTTTTGCTTAAGAAAATGATTTGGGTATTGCTGCTGCAGCAAGGGTTGCAGAGATTAAAATCAAATTGAAATATTATCCTTAAAATAAATAATTTAAGCCTGTATCTCTAAGAAATTTTATGAAAATATAGCTTACGAGGAACAGCTTGTATTATCACCAAATTAATTTATTCTCTAAGCTCAGCTTTAATTTCAAATGATATTTCTGGGCCTCCCTGGTGGTGTAGGGGTTAAGTCTCAGCACTATCCCCCATCTCTGCTGTGGCCTGAGTTTGATCCCTGGCCAAATGGCTCACCCACATGGCACAGCAGACTCTCCTGTCTTGCCCACTACTCTCCTCAGCAGTGTATTTCAGTAGATTCGCCTGTTCCGTTCCCTACTCTGTCTCTGGTGACTCCTCTCACCTCCACACCTCTGGCCTGCACCTCAGTTCTTCTATGTATAAATAAATAAACCTTTAAAAAATAAATAAAATGATATTTCTTCACTTCTTTCAGACTTTAAAGGGATTTCACATGTAAAATATAGGAGATACAGTAATGTTGAAGAAAGAATTGACTAAATACTTATTCTGTGTTCCTTTGCTTGTGATGCTTCTAGAAAGTATTTTTAACAGTTCCCTGAGGAACTGGCTCTTGTTGGTGTGAAGCCATGCTCTTTTCTCAGCTCACAATAACAAACTTTTCTCCATCCTCACGTCCTGTAACAAATCCATTTCCAAGACCTATGGAGTCTCCGTGTTTCTTAACACTGCCCCTCCTCGACAATGACTCAGCAGTGGGGTTCCCATTTTGGGGATGCTGAAACGGTGTTCGGACAATAATTCAAAAGGGAAAGGAATCTTCCTGAAATAAGGCTTTCATCAAGCCATTTCTATTATTAAAATCTTTCGAGATCCCATTACATCTAGAATGAAGTCTACATTCTGCAGCTGACAACTCAAATCTTTCAGTCAAGCAAACACACTAACTAGTTTATAGCCTTGAGTCCTCAGCACCTGAGATGTTGCTACGTGGAATAATGCTCTTTTTCTGCACTCTCTTGACCATCATCTCCTTAGACTTCTCTTGGAACTATTTTCCTTTAGGGTGTTTTCCTGGTTTAGTACCTACCTAGCAAACCCGCCTGTTTTTGAACTTTTAATCACATTAAAACCAATGGTCCAAGTCTGGGGATAAACAACTAACAGAGATTTTCGTTCTTTAAGAAAACACCCGGAGTGATTTTACTTTCGAGAAAGAGCACTCTAATATTTAGTTGCCTGCCTTTATGCCAGGAATCCACACCAGAAACAGATCAAATGACTCTGCATGGTGACCTCTAGTGGGCAAGGGGCGATCCTACAAAAGTACGAAAAGTGAAGGGCAAAGTAGAACCTTTCCTTCTCAGGAACCAGTTTGCTTACTCTGAGGCCACATGACCGCAACCCACCCCACCCTTATTATTGTTTTTTTTTCCTTGCAGTATTGGTTTTGCGTTTAATAGAGTTTACCTTACCACTCACCTGTTTGATCTCTGGCTGGCACGGCGCTGGCCGGGCTGCAAGTGTCGGATGTCGCGTGGAACTGCTGGTAGCAGTTTAAAATAAACCCTGCCAAGTGGAATTCACTCCCTGGGCATCGACCAGAGCGCAAGGTAGTTCGCTCTGCGGAGCCTAGGAGCTCTGACGCTCCGTGGCCCGCGGGTTGGTGTAGCAGCTCGCTCCGGGATGCACGGGGAAAGTCAACACATTAGGCAAAGACCGATGTATAGGAAGGCAAAGAGGAATTCTGTTCCTGTTAGTGATAAGGCGTTCTCCGAAGACTTTCTCCCCACTCAGTATAAGCGTCAAGACGGGGTCCAGGCTCCCTCTTTAGTACCGGCGCCCCCCAAAGCGGGGGCTAGGGTTGTTTCTTTCTGCTGGAGGGAAGGCGGGAGGACGACACAGAGGCTGGGTGCTGGGGTGTACGGCTACCTTCGAAACACGCGGTACGTGATCCCCGAGCCGAGAGGAAGAGCAAAGTGGGCAAGAATAGCAATTGCTGCGGTACCTTCTCTGAGAAATCCTTTGGAGCGGTCTCAGAAACCCAGCAGTGTTTTGGATAGTTTCTGGAAAAAAGCTCTTAAAAACGCCGTCTGTCCCCGCCCCTCAAATCCTGGGTCCCGGTCCTCAGCCTTCCTGACCCTCCAGTAGTTTCCCTTTGGGGGGCTGTTAAAAGGGTCCTTGGGGGTTGCGCCCAGCGCATCCAGATGGCTCCCGGCGGTATGCAGGAGCAGGTATGCGGGCCGAGGGGGTTTGCCTCCCCTCTCCACGCAGGGGCTCCCCTAGTCTCATATCCCTGCCCTGCGGACCCCTGCCGGTCACTGCGGGCTGGAGCGGAGGGGGAGGCCCGCGCCATCAAGCCGGGAGCCCGAGGTCCAGGGCGGGGCTCCGGGGAATCCCAGCCCAAGCGAGCCGGGGAGGTGCGGGCGCGGGCGGGAAGAGGAGGGCGGCGCGCGGAGGGAGGTGAGCAGAGCCGAGCCGAGCCGGGAGGCGAGGAGGGGGGACCGCGAGGAGGCCCCGCCCCCGCCTCTCCGAGCCGGCTCCTTGCTGCCTCCGACCCCGCTCACTTTGCCTCCAGCCTCTGGACGGCGGCGGGGCGTTTGCCGGAGCCGCGGCCGGAGGGAGCGCCAGGGACTGGGAGCTATCCCGCACCGGCGCTTCCTTTCGGCACCCGCGCCCCTCAAGGGGGACAGCGCCGCCGCCTTCAAGAGGGCACCCGGGCCTCGCCTCGGAGGGGCTCCCCTGGGCGCGAGGGGCGGCGGCGCTGACAGCCCAGTTCTCGGCCAGTGGGGTGCAGCCCTGGCGCTGGAGGGCTCCCCCTGGTCATCAGCAGGTACTGTCGCGCGGAGGGAGCGTCTCTCGCAGTCACGCTGGGCTGCAGCGGAGGCCAGAGCCGCGGGATTCCCTGGTCAACGAAGGGCAGCAGCGGAGCCCCGTGGGAGAGCCGGCCGGACACCCCGCAGGCCCCGACGGTCAGCTAAGAGCCCGCCGACCCCGCGCGGCGGCGGGGGCGCCCTCGGGCCTCGAGGCTTCGGGGCAGCCAGCCATGACCTTCGGGCGCAGCGGGGCGGCCTCGGTGGTGCTGAACGTGGGCGGCGCCCGGTACTCGCTGTCCCGGGAGCTGCTGAAAGACTTCCCGCTGCGCCGCGTGAGCCGGCTCCACGGCTGCCGCTCGGAGCGCGACGTGCTCGAGGTGTGCGACGACTACGACCGCGAGCGCAACGAGTACTTCTTCGATCGGCACTCGGAGGCCTTCGGCTTCATCCTGCTCTACGTGCGCGGCCACGGCAAGTTGCGCTTCGCGCCGCGGATGTGCGAGCTCTCCTTCTACAACGAGATGATCTACTGGGGCCTGGAGGGCACGCACCTCGAGTACTGCTGCCAGCGTCGCCTGGACGACCGCATGTCCGACACCTACACCTTTTATTCGGCGGACGAGCCGGGCGCACTGGGCCGCGACGAGGCGCGACCCGGGGGTGCCGACGCGGCCCCCTCCAGGCGCTGGCTGGAGCGCATGCGGCGGACCTTCGAGGAGCCCACGTCGTCGCTGGCGGCTCAGATCCTGGCCACCGTGTCGGTGGTGTTCGTGATCGTGTCCATGGTGGTGCTGTGCGCCAGCACACTGCCCGACTGGCGCGCCGCCGCGGCCGACAATCGCAGCCTGGATGACCGGAGCAGGTACTCCGCCGGCCCTGGGAGGGAGCCCTCCGGGTAGGACGCACTGCTACTTTGCCCGTCCCGTCCGTCCTGTGGCGTCTGTCAGTCCCGTCCGTCGGTCCGTCTCCATAGTGTTTGCCTCCAGGCGGCCTGACTCGGCTTGGTTTCGGGACCAGCGGGGCCCCAGGCGCGGCTCGCTAAGGGACGGGATTGGTCCTCACTCCCTATCTCTAATTCCCGGGCGCAAACGGTCTCAGGTCCTTACTCTAAGACGCCTATCTTGAGGGAGAATCGCCTGGCATAGGGAGGGGCGGACAGAACTAGACAAACCTCCCATTTTTGTAGCTTACATTTGAGCAGTTAACGACCAGTTATTTAAATTTTGCTAAACTTTTGTTGGTGGTATGCAACAATTTCATCTTGAGCTAAGAGCATTTTGAATTATTTCCCAATTTTTGGTAGTTTTTGAGAAGGCGAAGACTTGTTATGGAATGTGGTCTGCTGTACACTGCCCACACAATCTGCATAATATATTTCTATGTTCTGTAATGGAATTGTTAGAGTGTAAAGGAGGTAAACCTAACGATACAGTCTAAATAATTGATGTCTGTACCCTGTTCTCTTCTTTTCATATAAAGGATGTAACAGTTAGCAAAGCACTAGACCACCATTTGGTACTGAAGATTCACAGTGACTTTCAGAGCGATCTTTAAAATGGGAAAGGGGGAAAACCCATTACCTTGGGAAAGGAGAAAAATGTAAACTGCCATAAATATAGAAACAGTATTGGACTAGTTAATGTATTTTCCTTTTACTTTACTCGCATGAAAGGAAAATATTTTAATCTTTCCTTGGATAGTGCTTACCTTTCAATAGTAATAATGTACTTCTATTTTTAGCCTCAGTGGATTTATTTTGCATTTGTGGTGGAGTCATAGGCAAAGCAAAGTTAAACTTTCAACAGAAGACTGCTCTAGGTACACACACAACTGTACCTTTGTACCTATGATCCTAGTTTGTTACCCCCCCCCCATTTTTAAATTGGGTGAACCTTGTCATCTTTTCCTGATGGGTATGTGTATGTTTCAGATGGTGCTGTGTGCCGTGATATTGCAGTGGATACATCCACTTAATCCTTCCTTTGTAGAGTAAAGGTTTTTATATAAATCTAAGAAGTAAATAAAATTGTCTAGTACCACCGAGTCCATTACTGATATGCCATCTTGAAATCCAAGATACAAGCTTTGAAAGGATATTCACTAGAAAACTCACTTTGTTTAATGTTTTAGGTTCTGAGCTTTTGATTTACAAATAAGAATTACTTATTTGGTATTCCAAAAGTACAAAGGAATTAATGTATATACCTAAGTATATAAATGCCCTTGATTCTTTTAGAGGGCTATAGGAAAGTGAGCCATAAATAATTGGTCCTGAAATGATTCACTAGTAATGGCAGAATTCTAGGGTCAGTGAAAGCTGAGCTATCTTTTCAAAGGGAATAAGAGAATTGCTTTAGTGCGAACACAGAGGGAGCTGGCTATCTCTATATAAAATTCTGAATCATAATTTTGGGGAGAAATGAAGGGAGTTTGGGAGGAAGAGGGAAGTCTGGAGCTTATTAACAGAAAGTATTTGGAAAAAGATGAGAGATGTGAATAATAATTTTAGGGAGAGAGACAAACTAAAAAGGGAAGAGACTGAATGGAAGAGAGGAAGACTGTAAAAGACGTGAAGGAAGAAGCTAAGAGGAATGCTAATTTGTGTATATGTATTTATGTATATATGTAATTATTCAAGTCAGAACTGTTTCCTAGATACCCAGATATTTCAAGCAAAGGCATGTTTTTTTCTCGGATTAATGGCCCAGTTTTAAGCTTCACTCTGTGAGTGTAGGTATATGAAAAAAAACTGCTATCTGTATAATATTATGAGTATTCTATGTGCTATACATATTTTTATACTATAATACCTTCAATTCCAGACAGATTAACTGAAAGGTGACTAGATAACTGAGGCTATAGCACCATTACAGAGTGGGTTTTCCAATGGAAAAGAGGACCTCTGAACCAGCACTTGGAATATAGTCTCTCAGTACTGCTTGCTTGTGGTTGCTGAAATTAGTCTCTTTAAAGACATCATTCTAATCATTTGACCATATTTAGCATCTGCCAAGTAAAGCCAAACTTCTTTCTTGAGCTTCAAGGTTCTTTATGGATTAACCACAATCTACCTTTCTTTATTCTTCCCTTCATAATTTGCAAATATCTTTTGAGTATACATTGTATTCAAGGCACTGTCAGTGTTCCAAATGTGATTTTTTTTTTATTTTGGCAAAAAAAAATATATCAAGTTGGTGATAAAGGAGTCAAAGGCAAAATTGATTTCTGAGTTGAGTTGTTCTGGGAAGGACTTAAAGGTGGGAGAGGGTGGAAACAAGCTATCTTGGGAAGGGCTGCAGACTGCACTGCCGGACATAGGCACGGCTGTCATTTACACAAAACAGTGTTTACACCTTGTACAACTGTGTGTGCTCTGCAGGGAACAAAATAAGAATTCCCTTTGTGAAAGGTGCAGTAGGAACATAGGCATGAAATTTGTATATTATGTTCAGAGCACACGAATGCAGTGAGGGAGTGAGAAGTGGATAGAGAGCGGATATTAGAAAGGTTGGAATGAGAGGGAATACTTTTTTTGGTAGGCAGTGGTCAACTGGGGAGTTTGAGGTGTGTAGTCTATGCATATAAAGTAACAAATGTCATGTGTTGTGTACTGAAAATTGGAGATAAGTGAAACTGGAAACAGAAGGATGAGTTTTGAGATATTTGCAGAGGGAGGGGAGGGGAGCTTGGATTGCTTTGAGTTGGTGAGAATGGAGAAGGAATAGGAAATATTAGGAAGAAAAAGATTGAAGTATAAGTCAGAGATGCCGGGTGGGGATGAGGGGATGAGACAATTCACCAGAGACAGAGTGGAAGCAGAACAGACAGATCTGCTGAAATATACTGCTGAGGGGAGCAACGGGTCAGACAGGAGAGGTCTGCTGTGCCTTGTGGGTTAGCTCCCTTGCTGGGACTTGAACTCATGCTGCAGTGGCTGGCGATAGCTTGATAGCACTGAGACTTGAACACCTGCACCATCAGGGAGGCCCAGGAAGAATCATAATTGATTGGGGGCATTAGAAGGATACAGGCATCAGAGATTGATTAGTGACTTAGGCACCAGTAGCACATTCTGTCTTCTCTGGATTCCATTTCTCCAGACTGGCCTCCTGCTCACTTGTTTGCAAGCTTCCAGATGCGGCTTACTGTGTAGTCCCCTGCCTATTGAATAGATCATCCATCAAGCCTGACAGACTCTGTTTCTCTTTTGAAACCTTTCCTGACTACCTTAGTAGATATTCCTCTTGAACTTCTTGAGGGATTGCTTATTTGTACTACTTATTTGACATTTATAATCTCCTTCTAAGCATGGTTGTTATTTTTTATATAAACATGTCCTAAACTAGATGAGTTGAAAAGCCTTAGAAGGTAGCTAAAGTCTCATACCCTATTGTTATGAAAGAATCTTTTAGAAAAAATTATTAGCCAGGCACAATAAATATCTATTGTTTGTGTTATATTTCAAAATATAACTTCCCAGGAATGTGTCTTCTATTATATATATTATTGTTATTATTATTTTTTAAACATTTATTTATGCATACAAGAGCTGGGGTAGGCCAGAGTCACGAGAGGCAAGAGGATTCACCAGAGACAGAATGGGGAGCAGTATAGGCGGATCTACTGAAATACAGTGCTGAGGGGAGCAGCAGGTAAGCAGGAGAGGTCTGCTGTGCCATGTGGGTCCACTCCCTGACTGGGGATCAAACTTGCACTGCTGTGTGGTGCAGATGCTTCACAGTGTGGTGCTCAACCCACGGCGCCACCAAGGGGCCCCATGTATCTTCTATTATATAGACTAAAGAACTGCATGGGACAAGTCTGAAAAGTTCAGGGTGAAACTCTTAGTTGTGCTAGAATGAGAAAAAGAAGTCTATTAAGTTAAAGAAACAGTTATTTATCAAATACTTGTTGCAAATAGAATAAAGATAAGCATACTATTTCTTGTTATTACTCTCTGAAATTTGGGGATATCACATAATATGAAGTTTGGAAGACCTCGTAAGGGGATCATACATATATGATCCTTTTAAGTGGATTTGGTTTTGGATGGTTAATAATCACATAAATAATGGTTTAAAGTCCAAAAGCTACAAAAACAAGCCTTGATCCATTCCCCAGTCATTCAGTTCTCTTTCCTAGATATAACCAAAGTTACGGGTATTTCATATGTCATTTCAGAGACATGCTCCATATTTATGAGCTTTGTGTATATATTTACAAAAACATGGTGCTATAAAACACTCTTGAGAGCCTCCCTGGTGGCGCAGCAGGTTGAGCACCACACTGTGAAGCATTCAAGGCACAGCAGCACGAGTTCGATCCCTGCCGCCAGTCAGGGAGGGGACCCACATGGCGCAGCAGACCTCTCCTGCCTCGCCTGCTGCTCCCCTCAGCAGTGTGTTTCAGTCCATCTGCCTGTTCAGCTCCCCACTCTCTGGTGGATCTTCTCACCTCCCTGGACTCTGGCCTGTACCCCATCTCTTGTATGCATAAATAAATACATCTTTAAAAAAAACACTCTTGAAACTTACCTTTTAAAAATTAAGCAACAGGACCCCCCTGGTGCCTCAATGGGTTAAGCAAGGACAGCACGAGTTCGATCCCTGCTGCCCGCTGGGGAGGTGACCCACATGATGCGGCAAACTCCTACTTCCCCGCTGCTCCCCTCAGCAGTGTATTTCAGTCAGTCTGCCTCTTCTGTTCCCCACTCTGTCTCTGGTGGCTTCTCTCACCCCCCCCACACACCTCTGGCCTGTACCCCAGTGCTTGTATGCATAAATAAATATTTTTTAAAATAAAATAAAATTAAGCAACATGCCATAGAAATTGTTCCAGAAGAATATAAATAGCTGCCTTGTTCTTTTATGCAGCTGCATAATACCCCATTATATGAATGTTCCATAATTCTTCTACCTTTATATTATTTCTTGCCTGTAAGAGCTGCTTAGTAACTGTCCTTATACTGGTACATTAGTTTGCTTTTCTAAAAATATATCCATAGGATAAGATTCTGAAAGTTATTGGGTAAAGGGCATGTGCAGTTGTAGTTTACATAGCTAACTCCAAGTTGCTCTTTGAAAAGAGTGTGTCAATTTATATTCCCACCAGCAATGTGTGAGAGACTATGTTTCTTCAAACTCTAAAAGTGTTACTATACTCTAAAGGGTAAACAGTGATCTCAAATAGCTTTAATTTGTTTTTGCCTTATTTTGAGTAAAATTATGCAGCTTTATATGTATTTAAGGATCACTTGTCTAACATTTTTGTGAGCCCTTTATACCTTTTGGTCATTTTGTCAGTAATTTAGTTTTTAAGAGATTTAAAAAATGTAGTAAGAAAATAGCCTTGGTTTATGATGTGTCATATTTTGTTTTCTAATTTAAGAGCCCATTAAAAGAAAGCCACAGTTGCTTAGAGCACAGTGACTATATTTTTAATATGTACTTATTGAAAAAATGTATAATGCTTTAAAAAATTGTGAATTCTAAGTACTCATTAGCCATTTTTTGTGTGCTTCTGTAGTGTAGCAGGCACTGTATCAGTCACTGTGGATACAGTTATGTAATGTGGGGCTCCAGTCCTCCTGGACCTGGAGGACTAGTGTCTGTGGTTGTAGCAGGAAAGAGAGAAAATAAGGGTACACATAAGGATTTCAGACAGTGAAAGAAAACTAAAGTATAAGTTGTAGTAGGGGTCTACCTATATATGAGGAGGTGACATGAGTTGAGACCAGTATGATAAGAAAGACCCAACCTTGAAGGAGAGAAGAAAGAGTGTTGTAGGGGTTTTGAGATGGCAATGAGCTTAGCTTGTCTGTGGGACAGAAGGAAGGCCTATGTGGGCTAATATTCAGTCAGAGGGCAGGGAAGTGGTACCTGAGGTTTGAGGTCAGGGGAGTAACTTAGCTGCCAGGGTCTACTTGCCATAGGCGTTTGGATTTTATTCAAAGTCTGACAGAAACCTTTGGAAAGTTTTGAAGCTTGGGAAGATATGATCTGGTGTGTTTTAAAAACACCACTGACCACTGGGTAGAAATTGGATTGAGGGAACAGTAGCAGATGTGTGTCAGCTCTCTGGCCAGGGAGAGCAAGACCTGGTAGGTGGGAGAATGTGAGGCTTGATCTACTGGAGACAGTGAGACGTAATTGGATCCAAAGCAGATTTTTATTAGATTACTAATGGTGACTCAGCTGCCAGTACTGGGAGAGTGTCTGGTATTATTTTATTGAGCGAAGCAGTAGTAGGGCTCTTAGGCATTGGGGTCACCAATGCCTTAACTGCCTTGGACCACATGTAGTGAGCTGTGATTCCAGTTCTTCTACATTTTTGGGTTCCCATTTTTGGGTATTGTAAGAAGATTGTACAAGAGGGTCATTGGGAAGGGGGTCCAGTACGATTTTCTGTTTTGTATCGCCAAAGCCATTGATAAGACTACCTCTTCTGGTAAAGGTCTTTGCTAAAGAACACATTCACAACTTCTGAACAATTTTGGTAACTAGTCATTTTTAGAATGATGATGCATATAATGTTTTCTTTGACTGATAAGACAAAGTACAGATTTTTCAGGCACTTTGCTTTCCAGTAACATCTGAGTATCATTCTAACATTGCCAGGGAGATTAATTTTCTTTGACATTTAACATATAGCCATAGTCAGCTTTTAAAATTACAAAGCCTTGCTGCCTATTTCATTAAAAGGTGCTCTGTGCTAGTTGATCCTTAGAGAAAGATAGGTCAGATAGAAAGAAGCGTTCCTAGTACTTTCTTTGGTATCTTTTACCTCTGGAAGTCTGCCCCGTTGATAGAGGTATTCTCTTATGAGTGAGTGTTAAATCTCCTTAGATGCAAAGTCTTGCAATAATTGTGTTCCTTACAAATTCTTGCTGAAAGTTGCTTCATGTTGGAAACTTGATCTTTAATTTATATTGCTTTGTGTTGTGGTGAAAACCTGAGGAGATTTAAAGAAGTTTTAATTTCCGGTAGTGTTATTTTAAGCCAAAGTTTAAAAAAAGGAAATAATCAAAATGAAACAAACCAGGGGGTGGAAATTTAAAAATCAGTTGTATAATTTCTATTGCCTTCTAGGTCAATATTATCTAAATTCAGTACACTTTTAAAGGACTTTAAAAATGAAAAGCAATAGTTGAAACTGGTAAAAGTCTCAGTGCTTTTACTTAGCAGATAAGGTGGATATTTTCAGAAGCTGGTAATTAAGAGATCTCTGATAGGATTGAGCAGAACCCAGACCTCAGTTAACTTCTGGTCTTTCACAGTGGACAGTTTCTTTTCATAAGTATTCAAGGTTTTTCTATCTGCTGTAAATTTTAGAATTCAGTGGAAACTTACTTGTCAATACCTTTTCTTTAATCAAAGTGCTTTCTTCCTCCCTTTAGGTAAGCAACTTATTTTCAACATTATTCTTTTAAAACAGAAAAAGTTGGAAAAAGGCAGAGTGCTAGGAGCTGTCAAGTGAAGAGTACACCATGCCCCCATCTCAGCTCATTACCCAGTTTCTGGGTATTCTTCTAGAAATTTTCTGTGCACATAGACACATATATATACATATGTTAGTGTGTGTGTGAGTGTAGTGTGTGTATGAAGTTACACAGATGTATTATGTAGACTATCTTTTAAAACTGAGATTATTCTGTAACCTTGTTTAACAATTTGCTTTCATCACTTAACATCTTGGACTCTTTCATATCAATCTTCTGATTTTTTTAAATATTTGTACAATACTTGAATACATTGTATAGATGGACCACAATTCATTTAATAAGGTCTGTCCTGTTGACAATAGCCAATACTTATCTATTTATCAAATTTATGTACTTATTACATGTGAATTAGTGCTATTATTATCCATATATTAGGACTGAGATTTAATTAGATTCACTAGGTTTAAACTTAAGTAGTGGGTAAGTGAAGACCTGGCATTTGATTCTCGTATTTAGCACAGTGTTTTTTATACAGCTTTGGAAATTGTTGTGAGTGTATATGTTGAATAAATTCCAAAGTAGAAAACTGGCTGGGTCAAAAGATTGTCTAAAAAAATTTTTGAATAGCTATTGCCAAATTTTTATCTAAAATATGAATGAAATTCAGCACTATTCATTATAAATAATATTAGCTATTGTAACGATAATGCAGTCAGAAATGAATAGAAAACTAATATTAATACACTTTTAATAACAAATATTTGGAAACAAACGCTTTTTAAAAAATATGACAGGGGCTTCCCTGGTGGCTCAAGGGTTTAAGCACCACGCTATGAAGTGTCTGCAGTCACTGCAGTGTGAGTTCGATCCCTGGCCAGAGAGCTGATCCACACAGTGCAGTAGATCTTGCCTGTCTCACCTACTGCTCCCTTCAGCAGTGTACTTCAGTAGATCTGCCTGTTCTGTTCCCCACTCTCGCTGGTGAATCCTCTCACTTCTCCACACCTCTGGCCTGTACCTCAGCTCCTATATGCATAAATAAAAAAATCCAAACAAATTAAAATAAAAAATATAACAGTTCTGTGGCCTCCCTGGTGGCACATGGGGGTAAGTATCTTCAGCTACTGCAGCATGAGTTCTACTCCCAGCCAGGAACGTGACCCACATGGAGCAGCAGACCTCTCCTGTCTTGCCCACTGCTCCCTTCTGCAGTGTATTTTAATCAGTTTGCCTGTTCTACACCCTACTCTGTCTCTGGTGAATATTCTCACTCCCCGCACCTTTGGCATGTCCCCCAGTTCTTTTATAAATAAATAAATAGATATTTTTTAAATTAGCCGTTTTATTGAGAAGTAATTAACATACTATAAAAGTGCACAATTGAGTGGGTTTTAGTATATTCAGAGATGATTATACAGCCATCACCATCCATACTGTTTTAACTAAGCATCATGTTGTGGTGGTGTGTTTGAGGGAGTACAAAATATGTTAGAGAGCTGGAGCCTGTGAGTGGCTAAGAAAGGAACCCAGGCATTTTGGCTGAGCAGATGAATCTGACAAAGCAACAGGCAAAACATTTGTGTTTGATTTAATTAATATATTCATGAACTGGTGGGTTTTGTTGGAGTGTTTGGAATAATCATGTATATTTAAATCATCTTCTTAGCCTACAAGTAGCAAGGACTTCTCAACTTGTGACTATTGACAATGGGAAATAGGTCATTGTGGCTATCCTGATAGTCTCAGGTAAAAATAAAATGCCAAAAGGAAAAGAACCCAGGGCTAGTATGGTCCTTTCAGCTGTGTCAAAAAACAACCCCAGACAGTTCATTCACCACCCTATTCTGGACCAGTGCTCTCATCTGTTAAGTGGGGATACCACACCGAGGGTCCAATGAAAGAAAGAAGTTGGAACCTTCAACAAGAAGCTAAACTTCCTCAGCTCTTTATCTTTCCCTGTCTTCAACCCCTTCTCATTTTTCTTGAGGTTGTTGGCAGGTATGTCTTAGTTCCCTTATAGTCTGGAAGTTCTTTGAGTACAGAAATTCTGTGATTAGAAATATTTTGCACACAGGTGGACACTTGGTACCTTTTTTTAAGTAAGTCACACAGCTGAAAGGACCATGTCAATACAGCAGCATTTCATGTTTGATGGGAGAGTGTGTATAGGCTTTGTTTTTAAAAATGTGAATGGGTTTTCTGGCTCTTAATACATTTATTTATTAAATTCAGCAAACTTACGTTTAGCAACTACTATGTATCTGGGGTTATTTTAGGTGCTGGGAATATAGCAGTGAATAAAGCAAAGAGTCCCTGCCCTCAAGAACCATCTTCTCTATTAAATAAATATGTAGCAGATGATAAGTGCTGTGGAGAAATGAAGTAGAATGAAGTGTGAGTCATGGCCAGAAAAAGCCTCGTTGATAAGGTGATGTGGCAGCAGGGTACAGGAGGGATGCAGAAGGCAGCTCGGGGGATACCTGGGTGAGAGAATTCCAAGCACAGAACACAGGAAGTGCACCCCCCCTTGCCATGAGTGTGCCTTTGTTCTGTCAGAGGAGCAGCAAAGAGCAAATTAGCAGCAAAAGTAGGGGTATCTAGATCGCGTAGCACTTTGGAAGTACACCGACCAAGAGGATTTATTTTTGATAGTCTCTTCAAAAATGGTAAGCGCGGGGCCTCCCTGGTGGCGCAGTGGGTTAAGCAACGCACTATGAAGCATCTGCAGCCACTGCAGCACGAGTTTGATCCCAGGCCAGAGAGCTGACCCACATGGCACAGCAGACCTCTCCTGTGTCACCCACTGCTCCCCTTAGCAGTGTATTTCAGTCAGTCTGCCTCTTCTGTTCCTCACTCTGTCTCTGGTGTATCCTCTCACTCCCCACGCCTCTGGCTTGTACCCCAGTTCTTGTATGTACAAATAAAATAAGTCTTAAAACAAATGGTAAGCTCTTTGGAGTTGTATCTGAATGTGGGCTTCTAGCAGAAAACATAATTTGACTTAATTTTGAAAATACTGCTCTGGCCCCCACATGGAGGACAGACTGTAGGGGGCAAAGGTAGAGCCTGCAAGACAGGTTAGGACCAGCATTCTATCTCACTCAAAGGTCTACCTTGAGACCAGAGTCCAGGTAACTGAAGGCCACCTTGGTCAGGATGTGGTAGCAGCACTTCCTTTTCATTTTCTAGGTAAAGATATTGTAAACAGCCAAGTTTGGTTTTGGCATCACTGTATAACCGGGGTCTCTGCTGCCCTCACACCCTCTGTTGCAGGACCAGGGTATGACCTGGAGAAGGTGTGGGCAAATTCTGATCTGCAGACAACTCAAGTCATTGCCTGTTTATATACAGCTCGAGAGCTAAGAATGGTTTTTACATTTTTAAGTGGTGAAAAAAATCAAAGAAAAATGCTGTTTTATGAATCCTGAAAATCATCTGACATTCAAACTTCAGTGTCCATAAATAGAGTTTTATTGGCACACGGCCATGCTCATTTGCCCACATATTATCTATGGCAGCTTTCCCGCTACTTTGGCAGAGTTGAATAGTTGCAACAGAGGCTGTATAGCCTGCAAATCCTAAAACATTTACTACCTGGCCCTTCACAGAAAAAGACCTACCCTTGATCTAGATGGTCTCATGAGGGGCCTAGCTGTGCACCCTCAGACACTTCCTTCCTGCGACCCTGTCATAGGATAGCCACAGTCCCTGTGTAATTGAGTAACTGTGAGGACCCATTACCAATTCTTGTCCTCATTCCAGTCTTCTAATCAGCCATGCCAAAAGCCACCTTTGGATCCCAGCGAGTCCCACCCAGATTCCCAAAGTGTTTCCCCTAACCAGAGCTTATTATTCATTCATAGGAGTTCTGCTAGTCTGGTTTTTCTTAGCATTTATGGTTGGTGAGGGAAAGCCAGTAATTATAAATTAGGGACTATCTTAATTTCAGATTACAGACTTAGACTTATCAGTTCACCCTAAGTTGGTGAATGCGGGAGGTGGTTGGGGGTGCGGGGTGATAATCAAAACTGGAATTCACAAGATAAGTCCTATAAAATAGAGGACTGCCATTTTTGTAACATTCAAAGTTTAGGATTTTCTAGGAAATAAATGGGAAGTATAGTTTTAAATGGAAGTAAGTTGTGTTTATTAACATATGGTATAATGCAGTTGGCCTTGATGTATAATCAAGAAAGTCCTGGCCCCCAGCAGCTTCCTGTACAGGTGGAGAAAACCAGAGAGCCATCCATAGGTGAAATGATACCATTGTAGAAGGGAGCGAGGTGAGGTGTGGGAGCAGAGCTAGTGCAGCCTGGGGTGTTAGGGAAGGGCTTCTGTGTAGTGTCATTAAGTCCACCCTGCAGCTCCTAAATACCAGACACGGGAGCACAGTGGAAGTGGCAGTGGTACCAAACTGCATTGTGTTCACCAGCATGTACTTAATAGTTTTTACTTGAAAGTTTCACCTAAGAATATCTTTGACAAAGCAGACCATGCAAAGACTATCTTTGACAAAATTAGTTTTAACACTAGTCCAGTTCAAAAATGGCAGTGGAGGCTGGACCCCTGTTTCTAGGCTGCCATCTTGGTCCAGGCCACAGCTGGGGCAGCCTATTTGGATTGGGGTAGGACTGAATACGATGGATGTCATCTTGATGTCACAGCATGAAGAACACAAGAGACTCAAGTTCATCCCCTACCCCCATATCCATAGGTCTGAGCCCACACTCTGTTCCGAAGCTCCCAGGTGAATCTCAGCTGTGAGGATGAATAAAGGAGACCCTGGACCACCAGTACCCAAGATCTGGGGACAACAGCACTGACTTGGACTTTGCACACACACACGGGACACTAATTTCACCTTTGTTACTTGTCTCCAGCTATGACCATATACTGATCTCCCATCTGCTCATGGCAGATGGTTTAAATAAATTGCTTGTATATTTTATATATAATTTAATTTTAGTGTGTACCTTAATGCCTGAGTGTATATGTATTTTAATATATATTTGTAAATATTCTTTTTTTAAAGGTGTTAATCTTTTCTCTCTCTCTTTTTTTAAGATTTATTTATTTATGCACACAAGCACTGGGGTACAGGTCAGAGGTGCGAGGTGGGAGCGTGGTATAAGGATCCGCCAGAGACAGAGTGGGGAACAGAACAGGCAGGTTGACTGAAACACACTGCTGAGGGCAGCAGCAGGGTTAGCAGAGAGATCTGCTACGCCATGTGGGTCACCTCCCTGGCCAGCGGCAGGGATTGAACTAGTGCTGCAGTGGCTGCAGTCTGCTTCATAGTGCATTTCTCAACCCATTCTGCCACCAGGGAGGCCCTATTAGTATATATGATATATGTTGATGACAGATAGATAGATAGATAGATAGATAGATAGATAGATAGATAGATAGGTAGGTAGGTAGGTAGGAAGGTAGGTAAGTATGCAGGTAGGTAGGTAGATAGAAAGTTGTAGAAAGCACTTCTATAGGGTCTCCCTGGTGGCGCAGTGGGCTAAGCAATACACTATGAAGCAAACCGCAGCCACTGCAGCATGAGTTCAATCCCTGACGGTCAGGGAGGGGACCCACATGGCGTAGCAGACCTCTCCTGCCTCGTCTACTGCTCCCCTCAGCAGTGTGTTTCAGTCAGTCTGCCTGTTCTGCTCCCCACTTTGTCTCTGGTGAATCCTCTCACTTCCCTGAACTTCTTGTGTGCATAAATAAATAAATCTTTAAAAAAAAAAAGCACTCTATAGATACCTTCAGAGAAGGTAGTTGGGCAGTTGGTTGGATTACAAGCTGAACTTTTGGCTTCTTTCACGAACACCATATTTATTTGAGCAAATGATTAACAAACTTGGTTATTGTAGCAGACATTTTCATAAAGGAACAAGGTGAGGCTATCACTTTGGGGAAAAGAATGGGCAATATGTATTGCCAATGAGAAAATTAGAATTTTCAAATAAATATGAGACATTTAGAAAACCTGATCTTCCACTGTACAGTTGTCAATTTCCCAATACTTAACTTTACCTGATGTTACAAAACCATATGTGGGCAAAAGGTCCACTTGAGCACCGGAGGGACCCATGGCTGTAATGTAACTCAAAACCAGTGCAGTGATGTGATTTCAGTTTTCAGCTGGCAGTTTACTTTTAAGGTCTATTACTTGCAAGTTCAAGTTAGTATTAAAGAAGAATATCCAGTTATCAGAAAAGGCTATCGAACTACTTTTTCCTTTTTTCAATGACATATTTTTGTAAGACTAAATTCTCTTAATATACTTTAAAATAATATAGCACAATATATTGAATATAGAAACAGATATGGGAATTGAGCTTCCCTATATTAAGTCAGACAGTAATTGGATGTGCAGAAAGGTAAAATGATGTTACTCTTTTTTTCCCCTTGGTTTTGGAAATTATACTTATTTATATGTAGTAGATTTATTGTTTTAAACTGAATTACTATTGGGCCTCCCTGGTGGTGCAGTGGGTTAAGCAACATACTATGAAGCAAACTGCAGCCACTCAGTGCAGCAGGAGTTCGATCCCTGCCACCGGCCAGAGAGGGGACCCACATGGCGCAGCAGACCTCTCCTGCCTCGCCGGCTGCTGCCCTTGGCAGTGTGTTTCAGTCAATCTGCCTGTTCTGCTCCCCACTCTGTCTCTGGTGAATCCTCTCACCTCTCACGGCTCTGGCCTGTATCCCAGCTCTTGTGTGCATAAATAAATAAATCTTTAAAAAAATAAAAATAAACGGGGCCTCCCTGGTGGCACAGTGGGTTAAGCAACACACTATTTAGCAAACTGCAGCCACTGCAGCACGAGTTCAATCCCTGCCACTGCCACGGATTTTAATAAATCTTTAAAAAAAAAAAAAAAAAACTGAATTACTATTAAAATTTTTCCTAGTTTTGATATCTAATTTTATTAGACAGATATTGCTAGATATGTATAATCCACATAAAACAAAAGTTCTTTAGTGTCCTCAGTAATTGTTAAGGATAAAGAGGTCTCGAGACCCAAAAATTTGAGAACAGTAATCTTTTTTTAAAAAAAGATTTATTTATTTATGTACACAAGAACTGGGGCGTAGACCAGAGTGGTGGTTAGGGGGGAGTAAGAGGATTCACCAGAGACAGAGCAGGGAGAAGAACAGGTGGACTGGCTGAAATACACTACTGAGGGGAGCAGTGGGCAAGACAGAAGATCAAACCTCTCCTGGCAATGGCATGTGAGTTAGCTGACAGCCTCACAGTGCTGAAACTTAACCCCCTGCACCACCAGGGAGGCCCTTGAGAACCATAATGTTGAAGGCACCAGGTTCCAAGTGGAGTGCATCTGTGCCTGAGAACACGCCTGCGGTGAAGACAATGTTCTTCTTTCACAAGTTCCTTGTCACACTTCATAAAGGAAAAACTTTCCCCTTACTGCCCTGAACCTTATCAAGAGGTACTGTCAGGCCTCCCTGGTGGTGTAAGGGTTAAGTTTCAATGCTATCACCACTGTGGCCTGAGTTGGGGTGCAGCAGTAATCTGCCTGTTCTGGTCCCCACTCTGTCTCTGGTGAATCCTCTCAGTCCCCACACCTATGGCCTGTATCCCAGCTCTTGTAAGCATAAATAAATAAATTTAAAAAAAAAAAATCTAATTGCCAAAAAAACATGAACTAATTGAAAAAAAAACCTGTCCATTTCACTAAAGGATGCATTTGCCATAAAGTTTTACTTTTTGCTTAGCTACATATTGAATTGTTACAACTCAATGAAAAATGAAAAAAATGAACACTTAAGAGTATAATACCATTTTAAGACAAGCACATTTTTCATTGTTGCAGGGAAGTGTGAAAGAATGTTTAAATTTTTTCAAATAAAATATATTCTATTAGAGCCAGATTATAGGTAGCAGTGGAATAGAAATACAAGCTTTATGAGAAAAAGTAACTATAATTCCTATTGGCATTTGTTAGTGTATTTTCTTATTCCTGAACTCAGAGAGAAAACTTTTAATATCTAACATGTTGTTAATCAACTTTTATTATTTATTTATTTTCTTACATCATTGTTCATTTTTGGACAGTATTTGATTTCTCCACTCAGGTGTTAGTTATTTTAAATGAGCGTTGGAGGCTGCCATCAAAACACTATAGTATTTAGATTCATTAGCTACTTTAAAAAATGATGTAACAGTTTCATTTTTAGAATGTCAAAATTTACCACATGCCAGAATCTGCATGCTATTTTAATTTAAAATTTGTCAAGTGTCAAAATAAAAATGTTGGAGGGGAATATATATATTCTTTCGGGAGTCACATGAACAAAAAGTTTGAGGACCGTTGTGCTGAAGTGTGCTAGGTAGGGCAAGTGCTGCCGGGATGGGTTCTGGGGACTCCACTTCTCTAGGTCAGTGAATTCAGTTAGTGTTGAAACATGACAGGAGATGAAGATGGTGAGGGAGGGGGTGACAGTTTGGGCAGCAGCTCTCCAAGTGACGTACTGTATAATTTTACCTTTACAGGAAGGAACAAGATGCTAAGGAAGCATTTAAAGCTGAAATAACAATACTAAAGCGTCTGGAGGGTAACATTAAGCTTTTGGCCTTTGTAAAATGCCTCTTTATAGGATACTTCATGACAGGATTTTATTCACCTCTTTGTTCATTTACTTGTGATGTGTATTCATTTATGGTCACTAAGGATTGGGTTTTATGACATAAGACATTTTGAAGAAAAACAGGAACATTTCTCTTTCTGTGCTTTAGAAGAACTTCTTGGATGTTGTCTAGCTGGTCTGCGTGTCACCTCACGAACACCTCTATCTATCCTTGCTAGTGTGCCTGTGATAGGAGCAGGAGTAGGTGAAATACCTGTGAGGGAGCGGCCCACTCTATACCCAGCAACACAGGAATTCTCTTATTTAGATGACACCCCGAACTTCTTAGGCTGTGAGGTTACAGTAAGGTGAGACAGTAGCCCAGTGACCTACTGTAGCCCCCAGAAGGTGTAATTAGGAATCAGCCTAGCTCCAGAGCTTAGTTACCAGGCTGAAACGCCATTGCTTTCTGTGCTGTGGCAGCTCTACCTTTGAGAGTGTAAATGATGTGCGGGGAGTTTTTAAAAATTTTGCTATTTTTTATTGAGGGAATGATGGTGAATGAGGTTACTATATATGACTAGGGGTACAGGTTCACACCTCTTCAGACATTTGTCACCACACCTGCCAATAAAGCATCCATAATGTACTACCATAGTCCATGGCCTTCTCCTCCCTTTCCTGCCTACTGCCCTCTCCCATTACACTCTAGTAGGCTCAATTAAATAGTCAGGTTTTCTTTGGTTTAGTTTTGTCTGTTCCTTTGTTTTGTTCTTTATATTCTGCATATGAGTGAGATCATCTGGTATTTGTCTTTCTCCTGACTTATTTTGCTCAGCATAAGATGTGTGGGGGATTTTGACTCGCATCACAAGAACCAAATTAAGGACCACATTGAATTTAATTGATAGTTATTTTTATATATGTCATTTAAGAAGAAGTAAATGAAAGAGCAGAATTTTTCAGTCCCTATAAAGATAAAACTTAAGTTTTGCGAGCTAACAGTACAACATTCAATGGACTTTTAAAACAAATTGTTTTTCTCAACCTGTGAATTTACTTAAATATCATTGCTTTAAGGCATTTCAACAAATGCTCAGAAAAATTTTAGAGACTTGAAAATAAAGCAAGAAGCACTAAAATTTAATGTAGAATTCCTTATGCCAATCAAAATGTGTTTTTCTTGACTACAACTACCAAAAACTTAAGAAGCAGAACAAATCAATCTGTGAAATAAAAGAAACACATGTTTTTCTAAGGTAGAAGAGGAAATTATGCATAAAACCATTATAAATTATTTCAAGCATGCAAAAAGTATAGATTATAGTACGATGAACACCTGTGTGTCTACTACCCAACTTAAGAAATAAAACATTAAAATACAGTTGAAGTCTACTGGGTTACCATTCTCCACTAAAATTTCTTCCTTTCCAACAAAAATAGCTACTTTCCTAACTTTGATATTATTTTATGCATTTAAAAACATTTTTAATGTATGTTTGTATATACATGCATGTATCTGCACAAAAAACACAGGGTTGGGGCCTCCTTGGTGGCACAAGGGGTTAAGGCGCAGCACTATGAAGCATCCGCATCCCCAGCCAGGGAGGGGATCCACATGGCATAGCAGACCTCTCCCACCTCACCTGCTGCTCCCCTCAGCAGTGTATTTCAGTCAATTCACCTGTTCCCCACTCTGTCTCTGGTGAATCCTCTCACCCCCCACACCTCTGACCTGTACCCCAGTTCTTGTATGCATAAATAAATCTAAAAAAATACAGGGTTGTTTTGCATACATAAAACCATTTTTAGGGTGTTCACAGTTACCATGCTACTAAGGCCATATACCTCCAGTGGAAGGAGAAAGGAATAATTAAGGAAGGTACCATGACATATTGTAAGTGACTGCCCGCAAATGCATCCATGATAAAGCACAGAGAAGCGAGGGGCTACAAAAGCCACTCACAAGAGTATACCCCCTGGGCCTCCCTGGTGGCGCAGTGGGTTAAGCAACAGACTATGAAGCAAACCGCAGCCACTGCAGCACGAGTTTGATCCCTGCTGCCGGCCAGGCGGGGGACCCACATGGTGCGGCAGACTTCTCCTGTTGTGCCCGCTGCGCCCCTCAGCAGTGTACTTCCGTTGATCTGCCTGTTCTGCTCCCTGCTCTCTGTGGTGAATCCTCTCACCACCCCACACCTCTGGCCTGTACCCCAGTGCTTGTATGCATAAATAAATAAATCTTTAAAAAAAAAAAAGAGTATACCCCCTACTGGAGAGGTGAAAAACCTCTCTGTTACTGTCCCAGTTCCCTAACTCTTAATGAAATTAGCAGAAGTCCCATAAACTTCTGATTCACAAACTTCCCCTGCAGCGTCTGGCTGGAATAACGTCTGTTCAGAACTTCCAACAGACCTGTGCCACTACAGTGCAGCCGTTGCTGCTTTGCAGGAGGCCTTTTTATTTTGTTTTGTTTTGGATTTATTTACTTATGCATATAAGAACTGGGGCGTAGGACAGAGGTGTGGGAGGCAAAGGGGGAAGATCCACCTGAGACAGTGGGGAACAGAACAGGCAGATCTACTGAAACACACTGCTGAGGGGAGCAGCAGGTGAATCAGGAGAGGTCTGCTGTTCCATGTGGGTCACCTCCCTGGCGGGGATCAAACTCATGTCACAGTGGCTGGCGATAGCTTGATAGCTCTGTGTCTTTAACCACTGCACCACCAGGGAGAGCCCCTGCTTGGCTTTTTTGAAGACACCAATCTGTGTGTTGTCTGTGCCAAACTTGTAACAGTTATTCCAAGTTATCCGGTTAGGAATGAGCTTGAGAATACATTATGATTGAAAACATTGAAAGCTCGAAAAACAAAAACCACTTCTTTCTTTTATTGGTAGTTCTGAATGTTAGAATACTTTTTCCACGAGGCCAAAAGGTACCTATATGTATATGATTACAAGAGGAAAGATAGAGGCCAGAAATCAGGTATTGGTAGTTTTTCTTTTCTAATTTGTGTGCAATTTTTAATAGAAATGTGGGGACATAAAGCATTAATGCAAAGCAAAATGTCTTAGTGAACATGTTTCAGCAGTTCAACTTTACAACAATTATAAATAAACCTGTTAACATTTTCTGGACAGCACCAGCATTTGGACTTTTAAAAAACAAATTTTTTACTGATGGCAAAAGAGTAAAACCATTTTCATTAATAGTATCGTCGGTGGGACCTGCAGCTTGCCTTTTCAGCTCAATTTTATGTTTTTGTGCCTGTTGATGGATCTATAGTGGGAGCCTGTTTTATTTAGCTGTAATGTAGTAAACATTGATTTATTTATCCTTCTGTTGGTAGAAATTTTGCTATTACTGTAGTGCCACAATGAATAGTTTTGGTCATGTGGCAGTGCACGTAAAGGGGCATTTCTTTAATGTATCTACCCAGGATTGGAGTTGCTCTTTTGAAAGGTATATTTTTCTCCTAGATGTTGCTGATGATAGTTGTACTGGTCTGTTCTCTCACCAGTAGTGAAAATTCCTGTTGCCCGACCCTTGCCATTTCTGCATGTTATCTGACTTTAAAAATCTGGATCTGGTAGGGGTGACAGTTTATATTTTATTCTTTTAAAATCAATTTTATTGAGATATACTTTTACACAAAGTGAAATGCACCCATTTTTAAGAATATAGTTTGATTAACATTTAACAAGTGTGTACATCTGTAATTACCATCCCAATCAGGATGTAGAACATTGCTTTCATCCCCAAAAGACCCTCTCTGCCCATGCCCTTAGGCAGCCTCTGATTTCTTTTTTTTTTTTTCTTTAAAGATTTATTTATTTATGCATGCAAGAACTGGGATACAGGCCAGGGGTGTGGGGGTGAGAGGATTCACCAGAGACAGAGTGGGGAACAAAACAGGTAGATTGACTGAAATACACTGCTGAGGGGAGCAGTGGGCGAGGCAGGAGAGGTCTGCATGCCATGTGGGTTCCCTCCCTGGCCGGGGATCTAACTTGTGCTGCAGTGGCTGTGGATGCTTCACAGTGCAGTGCTTATTATTTCTGGAAAAACTGCCAATGCCTTTTATGCTTTTGATGAGCATAATGTTTTTAAAAAATTATCCATGTGTTGTTTTTTATCAGTAATTCATTCCTTTTAAAAAATTATATAGTTTACATAATAAAATTCATCATTTTAAAATGTACTGTTTGGTGATTTTTTACTATATTCATTTGATTGCATAACCATCACTATTGTCCTAGATAGAACTTTTTCATCACCCCCAAAAAGAAACCTCCTACCTGTTAGCAGTCACTCCCCATTTTCCCCTCCTCCTGTCTCCTGACAACCACTAATCTCTTTTCTGCCTCTTTGGATCTGCCTATTCTGGACATGTCCTATAAATGTCATTATGCAATGTGGAGCCTTTTGCATCTGGCTTCTTTTACTGAGGATAATGATTTTAAGGTTCACGCATGTTGTTGCAGGTATCAGTATCCTGTTCCTCTTTACGGTTGAATAGTAATCTATTGTATGGTATGGTACATTTTGTTTAATCCATCTATCAACTGGTAGGCATTTGGATTATTTCTTATTTTTAGTAATGAAAAAAACCTGCTGTGAACAGGTCTTTTTACTCTTTTCCTCTTGGATAAATACCTAGGAGTGGAATTGCTGGCTCATAGGGTAGATGTATGTTTAAGATACTGACAACTGGGCCCTTCTTGGTGGCGCAGGGGGTTAAGCAATGCACTATGAAGCAAACCGAAGCCACTGCAGCACAAGTTCGATCCCTGCTGCCGGCTGGGGAGATGACCCACATGGCGCAGGCAGACCTCTCCTGCCTGGCCCGCTGCTCCCCTCAGCAGTGTGTTTCAGTCCATCTGCCTGTTCTGCCCCCTGCTCTGTCTTGTGGATTCTCTCACCTCCCTGCACCTCTGGCCTTTACCCCAGTGCTTGTGTGCATAAATAAATAAATCTTTTATAAAAAAAAAAGATACTGACAACTATTTTCCAAAGTGGTCATACCATTTTATACTCCCACCAGCCATTTGTGCGAGTTGTAAATACTTTACATCCTCATTAATGCTAGGTATTAATGCTCTTTAATTTTAGCTATTCTGGTGGGAGGGGTAATATCTCATTGTGATTTTAGTTTGTGATTTCCCTGATTGCTAGTGAAGTTGAGCATCTTTTAATGTGAGTTTTGCCATTTGAATTTCCTCTTTGTGAATTGTATGTCTATATCCTTTGTTATTTTTCTTTTATTTTCTCCTCCTTAATGACTGATCACATACCTTAGGTAGTTATTTCTGTCAAATGTTTGCATAGTAAATACCTTTTTTCCTAACTGTGCCTTGTCTTTTGACTTATTTTTCCTTTGTTCAGGTGCATGGAAGTTCTACATCTTAACATATACAAATTTATCAACATATTCCTTTATGCTTTATGTGGTTATTATTATTATTAAGGAAAACATCCCATATCCATAAGTGATAAGAATCAATTTTTTTCTTAAAATTTAAAATACATATTTATAAAAACATTACTTAATTTTTACTTTTCAACTTTAATCTCTAATCTACCTAAAATCATTTATGATGAGAGAGATCTCATTTTACTTTATTCAAATGGATAACAGTGTCCCAACTCTTCATCAGTTGTTCTAGGTCTCACAAAATCTGCTTTAATGAAAACAGTGCAGGACATTTTAAACTAATTGATTGTGTCATATGTCCTGGCATATCTAAATTCCATCTAGGGTTGTAGGGGTGGAGAGGATTTACCAGAGATAGAGTGGGGAGCAGAATGGGTGGATCTACTGAAACACACTACTGAGGGGAGCAGTGGGTGAGACAGGAGAGGTCTGCTCCACCATGTAGTTCAGCTCCCTGGCCTTGGATCAAACTCATGTAGCAAGGGCTTGTGATAGCTTGATAGTGCTGAGACATTAACCACTGAGCCACCAGAGAGGCCCCAAGTTTGCTGTTTGAATAAGAACTTACATTTGAAGACTTTAAACTATCCTCTGAATTGATTAAAGCTTTTGTTTTAATGTGTTTGTTGAAAACTTTGTGCATAAAGTAGTATCTTTTTTGTCCCAATGTTATAGTAAGTACCAGGTACACTGCAATAATTAAGCAAAAACACTTCAAGTTGAGCTCTGGACAGATTACTTACATGTGTTTAATAATAATAGCATGAAATACCTCACTTGTAGAAACTTCATTCTTTTGAAATTCATCTTCTGAGTGGCTTTGTAGATTAATGTTACATCAAAGTGATACAATGCTGTGAAAAAAAGAGTGGGTATCAGTTTTGTAAGATGATCTTTTCTGAAGAGGTGGATGGTCTCTTATCCCTTTCTGGTTTCCTAATTCTTTTACTAATGAATAGCCAACTACATGAAAAGGAAGTACAACCCACCTCACAGTTACATAGAGACCAGGAAAAAATTAACTTTTCAGGACAAAATTGTTTTTCTTGTGCGTTATTTAGATGAATCTGTGTCTCTTGGGGGTGGAGGTAAGATCTGGAGGGTTGCTGCACCTACAGGATAAAAGGGGCCCACCTGGAGTAGAGAAAGCAGGTGGCCTAGGAGGGCCAGTGCTGATGGATCTGCATTTCTGTTGCTGTCATCCCTGGGAAGTGTTTTACTTGAGATCAGCCTCAGGTTTTGGGTCTCTGCACACATATATGTATGTCTACCTACAACATCGTGGTCTTCTAAAAACACATTCTCACCGTGCCATCTGGTTAAGACAAGCTGACCTGATACCCCTGCCTCTGAGAGCCTCAGGTGAGGCTTGTGGATGGACTGGTTCACACCTGAGCCAACTCCAGGTAGAGGCTAATGACCACAAACACCGAAGCATGGTGTGGGTGATATTCTTTACGAAATTTAGCTCCAGAAATATGAATCCTGTCTTTTATCATCTGTTAAAAAAAAAAGAACAAGGGGGTAGGCAGGGAGGGGAGCCCCCCAAGTGAAAAGAATGGTCAGAGTGGCCATTTATTTTAAAAGATTAATTTATACATACAAGCACGGGATACAGGCCAGAGGCGTGGGGGGTGAAAGGAGTCACCACAGAGAGCGGGGAGCAGAACAGGCAGATCAACTGAAAGACACTGCTGAGGGGAGCAGCAGGCGAGGCAGGAGAGGTCTGCTGCATCATGTGGGTCCCCTCCCTGGCTGGGAATTGAACTCGTGCTGCTGTTCAACGGATGCTTCACAGTGCAATGCTCAACCCGCTGCGCCACCAGGGAGGCTCCACCATTTCTTATAAGATTATTCTGGGTGGTTTTTCATTTCTTTACTTACATTTCAATTTAGGGATGGCTTTGGGGGCTCTGTCTTGCCCCTCAGATCTTCACATCTCCTGAGGAGGTCTCGGGTGGGGACGTCTTCTGGGTGCTGACTGGCTGCTCACAGTCAGCTGGTGGCAGGGTCTTACTGAAGATTTCTGCCCTCTGTCCCCCTCATTTCATTTATTTCTATCATCTTCCACCAATGTGGGCCTCCCATTTCACTTATCCACGTTTTCACCTCCCTGACCACACATAATGTTGCCCTCTGACCATCCCATAAACTCCTGACCGGTGCATTCAGCCTCTCCCCAGCTCACAGACCCGGCACCATGCCTGTCAAGGAACGATTATTGAAGGAATGCGTCCACCTGTGCTGCCAAGTCGCTGCTGGGCCCCTTTGCCCACATTAATAGGTTGTGGTCTCGGGCTTCCTTGCGTCACCTTGCTGGGCGCTGACCTGTCTCAGGAGACTCAGACTGAACTCGGACAAATTTCCTGCCTCCCTTTGTGATGAGCGCTTAGTGACCCTTCAGGCAGGAAGGGTGAGCCAAGGCTCTGGGATACATAACCACATCTGGGGTTTATTTCAAAACTTATTTCAGGGAAATGCGTGTGGGCGTAGAAGTTGCGGAATTGGCTTTGGACTGATGATTGATGGTGCTGGGCACTTGAGGGTTGCATTATACCACTCTGTCTTCTTTTGTGTGTTGAATGGTCTCAATACTCCATTTCAAAAGTTTTCAAAAAAGAAATTGCCACATTGACAAAGCATCATAATCATTTCTTTTTTAGGTTTTAGAATACATGTCTACCAAATTACACTAGCAAGACAGAAATCCTAGCAAGATATATACTATATCAACTCAAACCATAGCTCATTATATACTACCTAAAAATATACTACTACCAACATGCACTAATTCATGTATTTGGGTTGAAAGTGGAACTGATTATGCCAACAGGAATCAGAATGAACGAGTTATTTGTAGTAATTGCCTGTGAGTTTTCACAGAAACACACTCTGATTTTTTTAAAAATATTTACTTTATTTATTTATGCATACAAGAGCTAGGGTGTAGGACAGAGGTGCGAGACATGAGAGGATTCACCAGAAACAGAGCAGGGAGCAGAACAGGCAGATCTACTGAAATACACTGCTGAGGGGAGCAGTGGGCAAGACAAGAGAGGTCTGCCGTGCCATGTGGGTCAGCTCCCTGGCCGGGATGGAATTTGTGCTGCAGTGGCTGTGGACAGCTTCCTAGTGCTGTGACTTACTCCCTTATGCCACCAGGGAGATCCCCCACCCTGATCTCTGAGACGGAGATTTATATAGAATGGAAGCATTCTGCTTTATCAGGACACACGCTTTGGCCCTTGGAGGTACAGTCAAGGACTTGGTTCTTCTTTGTAGAGGGTCATCAGTCCCTTTTTACCTATAAAGAGAGCATGCTGATCTGTTGTCTTTTGTCAAAACAGAGGAGAGAGGAACAACAGAAGAGAAATGTGTGGTTAGGAGGCAGAGACCCAATTTACTCAGGCAAAGGAGAGAGCTGATGTTCCTGTCTGCTGAGAGGGAAGTGAAAAAAGCAAGAGCAGCTGAGTGGAGGAGGTTGGAGGGAGAGGAGATCCAGCAAATTTATAGCAGATCCTTAAAAACTGCAAGGGGGGAGCCTAGTCCTCCTCAGCTAGTCCCCAGTGGTGGAGAGTGAGCTCTCTGTTCATCATATCCTGCTCATCTCCTAAACATCCTAAAACATATCCTCCTCCATATCCTAAAACATGGCTGTGAAATATGGGCCTGCGTACACAAAACAATATCAAGTGAGTGACAAAACAAGCACATGTTGATCATGTTTGTTAGGAAATGCGAACTCCCAGCCGGGATTCGATGTACTGCATAATCAATGAATGTATTGTTCATCTGTTACTTATTAGCTGTGTGGGTGAGCAAGTGACTTGTCTTTGCTCAGTTTCCTCATGCATAGGTGGAAAGGTAATAAAAAACTTGCATTCAGTTGTGAGAATTCAATGAACTAACACATACATTTATAGAAAGATGTTCAGTCTTCAATATGTACTCAGTGTATGCTTTTATTTATTCTCATTGATTTTGATTGGAAGATAAAAAGATATGAATGGTATGGATTTTTTTCTGTGAGGTAATTAAAGTACATACGAAAAGATCAAGTTAAAAATCTTGTTCCCCACCCCCATTTATAGCTTATTGCTGCGGTGAAAACTCCTATAAGGACATGAAAGAGGCTCTAGGTAATGTAGTGGACGTTGTGCAGCTTGTTGGAAATTTTATTGCACCAGGTGTTATCACACTGTGTGTGTCTGTTAGAAATGTGATTGGAAATGCCTCTGTTGAAATCTGAAAGCTTGGGGTATCACTTTACCTTTTGTGGCACTCCTGAGGTTGTGCCAGTTAAGTCAAACTGATGGCAACGCCATCATGATGATTGTTCTTCTCGTGGGGCATGCTTTTTACTTTTTCTTAAAAGTTTTTTAAAAATTGTGAACATCATATGTGCACATGGTAAAGCACTCAGCAGTACAAAAGGGAGAAAAGTGAAAAGTGAGATTTCATCCTGACTCAGGCTCCGGATCTGCCTCCCTAGAGGGGCCCTGGGGTTAGCAGTTTCTTGATTGGGTTTCCAGCGGTGCACTTGTTTGTTTGCACAACACACACACACAATTACAGTACATTTTGTACTGTTCTGCACCAGTACATCTTCAGGATGTTTCACATCAAAGCACAATAACACACCTCATTCTTTTTCATGGTTACATAGTAAAAAGTAAACTCCTAAAATTGCTGACATTAATTCCATATGAGTCAACCTAATAACTTTGTGGAATACACTTATATATATATCAGTCTCCTATGGACAGGCATTTATGCATTATTTTTATACTTGGGTACTACAAACAGCAAATATTATTGTGTCTGTTCTTGTGTAAATATGAGGGTCTATTGGTAGGATATATTCCTAGTGTGGATGGCTGTGGTTTTAAGCTGGATTGATACTGCTAACTGCTTTTTAAAATTTTACTAGTTTTATGCTGAGACCCATGGAATGAGAACATAGGCAAAAGTCTTAGAAGAAGAAAGCATGAAAGGATAGGGACTTCACTCTTGCCTTCTCTTTGCAGGAGATAATTAAAAAATGAAGTTATTTTGGCTTGAATTTATACAGTATTTCTTATATGTTGTGATATAGTACTGACTTTTAATATAATTTGATTATAATGATATGTTTAAATGTATGCATATGTTATATGTATTATATATAACATGTATATAAGAGCCCTTTCCGATGGTTTTCTGTTCTATTGTACATCTAGCTTTTTCAAGAGCACTATCTAATAAAAATAGTCTTTGGTTGTTTTTGTATTTTTAATTTTCTAATTATCTCTGTAATACTGAATTTTGAGGGCCTCCCTGGTGGCACAGTGGGTTAAGCAACGCACTATGAAGCAAACCACAGCCATTGCAGCGCGAGTTCGATCCCTGCTGCCGGCCAGAGAGGGGACCCACATGGTGCAGCAGACCTCTCCTGCTGTGCCCACTGCTCCCCTCAGCAGTGTACTTCCGTTGATCTGCCTNTTCTGCTCCCCGCTCTGTCTGTGGTGAATCCTCTCACCCGCCCCCCACACCTCTGGCCTGTACCCCAGTGCTTGTATGCATAAATAAATAAATCTTTAAAAAAAAATACTGAATTTTGATCAGGTTCTGATCTGGTGCAAATGACAAGGACAATCATCTTAATTCTCTTGGAAACAGGCAGCATATACGTCAGTAAATTAATTAATGGCGGGGTCAGCACCACTTTTCCTCCTTGACCCCGACGTCATGGCTGAGTGTTCTCAGGCTCTGTGTTAAGGTTTCAGTCTCTCTGAGAACATGGATTCAAATCCTACTACTGCCTTATTTTAAAAAAAGATTTGTTTTATTTATGCATATAAGAACTGGAGTGTAGGCCAGAAGTGTGGAGGATGAGAAGATTCACCAGAGACAGATTGGGGAGCAGAATAGGTGGATCTACTGAAATACACTGCTGAGGGGGACAGGAGAGGTCTGTTGCGCCATGTGGGTCACCACCTCCCTGGCCGGGGCAGTGGTTGCTGATAACTTCATAGTGCTGCGACTTAACCCCTTGTGCCACCAGGGAGGCCCTTTATTTATTTATCTTTATTAGCTAAAAACATTTAAAATTTACCACTGTAGCCATTTTTAAGTGTACAGTTCAATGGTGTTAAATATACTCGCATTGTCACGAAGCAGATCGCCAGAACTTTTTCGTTCTGTGAATCTGAAACTTTCTATTAAACAGCTTCTCAACAATAATAATAATAACAACAATAAGAAAGAAACAAAAACCAAAAATGAAAAGAAAAGGACAAACTGGGGACACTTGTTGGGGAGGGAAGAGGGAAAGGGTGGAGGGCAGACGGGAGCACTAGGGACTGAGGTGATGGTGCACTGGTGTTACGGTGATGGGGCATACATGGGGATTACAATTGATGTCAGATATATGTAAATTTAAAAAATTTATATGTAAAAAAAGAAAGTTAATAAATAAATAAATAAACAGCTTCTCATTTTCCTCTTCTCCCAGTTCCTGGTAACCACAATTCTACTTTTGTTTCTATGAATTTGACTGCTGTAGAGACCTCATGTCAGTGGAATCATATAGTATTGGCTTTTTGTGACTTGCTTATTTCACTTAGCATAATGTCCTCTGGGTTCATCTATTTTGTAGCATGTGTTTGGATTTCCTCCGTTTGCATGACTGGCTAATAGTCTTTTGTATCTATAGACCTCATTTTGTTTATCTGTTCCTCTCTCGATGGACATTTGGATGTCTTTCCAACTTTGGGCTATTGCTACTGGTGCTGCTGTGGACACAAATCTGCAAATACATCTTCAAGGACCTGCTTTTATTTCTTCAGTTGTACAAATGCAAAAGTAGTAATGCTGGGTCAGATGGTAGTTCTAAGTTTAATTTTTTAAGGAACCTCTATAATGTTTTCCACAGTAGCTACACTATTTTATAGTTCCACCAATACTGCATAAAGGTTTCAGTTTCACTACTTCCTTGCCAGTGCTTGTTCTTTTCTGTTTTATGTTTTGGGCTTTTTTAAATTTAAAGATTTATTTATTTATGCATACAGGAACTGCAGTGTAGGTCAGAGGTGTGTGTGGGGGGCAGGGGATTGGGGGTTGGGGGGAGGGGAGTAAGAGGATTCACCAGAGACAGAGTAGGAAGCAGAACAGGCCGATTAATTGAAATACACTGCTGAGGGGAGCTGTTGGTGAGACAGGAGAGGTCTGCTGTGCCATATGGGTCACCTCTCTGGCTGGGGATCTAACTTGTTCTGCAGTGGCTGGCGATAGCTTTATAATGCTGAAGCTTAACCCCTTGTACCACCAGGGAGGCCTTTTTAAAGCTTTTTTGATGGTCCCTATCGTATGGATGTAAGGTGATATTTCATTGTTGTTTTGATTTGCATTTCTCAAATGATTAGTGATATTGAGCACCTTTTTGTATGCTTGTTGGCTGTTTATATGTCATCTTTGGCGAAATATCTGTTTATGTTCTTTGCTCATTTTAAAAATTATGTTATTTGATTTTTTTGTTGTTGAATTGTAGGAGTTCTTTATATATTCTGGATATTAAATATGACTTGCAAATATTTTTTAAAGGTTTATTTATTTATTTATACAAGAGCTGGGGTATAGACTAGAGATGCAGGGGAGAATTCACCAGAGACAGAATGGGGAACAGAACAGGTGGATAGACCAAAATACACTGCTAAGGGGAGCAGTGGAGAGACAGGAGAGGTCTGTTGTACCATGTGGGTTAACCCCCTGGCAGGGGATGGAACTACAATGGCTGTGGATAGCTTCATAATGTTGTGACTTAAGCCCTTGTGCCACCAGGGAGGCCCCTAACTTGCAAATATTTTATCCTATTCTATAAGTAACCTTTTTACTCTGTTGATTGCATCCTTTGGTGAGCAAAAGTTTTATAATTTGAGTGTGTCCCATTTGTCTAATTTGCTTTTGTCATCTGTGCTTTTGGTATCACAGCCAAGAAATCATTGCCAAGTCCAATGGAATGAATCTCTTCCCCTGTGTTTTCTCCTAGGAGCTTTATAGTTTCAGGTCTTGCATTTAGGTCTTTAATCCATCTTGATTTAATTTTTCTAAGATAAAGGTCCAACAGAGTTCAGCATAATCTTTGATGGTAGACTTTAATTATTCCTTAGAGGTCCCAAAACACCTTTAAGTTCTTTAAGGCTATGGAGTGGCTATCCTGGGCCTTCAAGTTCTATCAGAGTCATTTATATTACACTGGACAAACATCTATTGAGCACTTGCTAAGTGCCTCATGAGTTTGGGAAGTAAAGAGAAGAAATAAAAAGATGACTAAGACAGGGGGAACTCTCTCGGGGTGATGTGAATGCTTATATCTTGGAAGGAGTTTGAGTTATAGAGGTTATGCATTTCTCAAAATTCAGTGAATGTATACACAAGGTTTGTGTTTTCATTGCATGTAAAAGGTAAAAATGAAACACTGAAGTCTAGTTAATGACATGCACTCCAAAGTGCACAAAGAGGGTGCTCTGTCATTTACTTTGGGATGCATTCAAGAAAACATGTATTAGGAAAATAGGTGATAGGCAAGTTTATTTAAAATACTAATAAGGGTCTCCCTGGTGGCGCAGTGGGTTAAGCAACGCACTATGAAGCAAACCGCTTCATAGAGTTTGATCCCTGCCGCCGGCCAGGGAGGGGACCCACATGGCGCAGCTGACCTCTCCTGCCTTGCCCGCTGCTCCCCTCAGCAGTGTGTTTCAGTCCGTCTGCCTGTTCTGCTCCCCATTCTCTGCTGAATCCTCACCTCCCGCGACTCTGGCCTGTACCCTAGCTCTTGTGTGCATAAATAAATAAATCTTTAATAAAAAAATACTAATGAATGTGCTCCATGTTTGAATATTTTCATAATAAAATGTTGGGGGGCAGGAGTGGGAAGTGGATGAGAACATAACACCCAGGAGACTGACCTTAATGACACACCTATAGTTAATAGCCTCATGTGCTCTATGTAGTTTTTTATGAGGACTGGGAGGGCATAGAGGCAGCATTGTTTAGCAATAAAAGCTTTTGCTTTCATATGGAACCCGTTTTATGCCACTGAGTCATTCCCAGAAGTTCCCTCTATCACAAGGATCAGTGAGAGTAATTAATTAAAAAGATAACTAACTTTATTATACAACATATTTGGTTAAGTCAAGAAATTGTCATATACAAATGTGGGTGCAATTAAAAAAACAAACAAATTTTTGTCAGCATTTGTTTGAGGTTCTCCAGTACCAGTAGAAAGGAATATATCTTACTTGGTAACTTAGCACACAATTTTATGTACTTTGATCTCATAACAGTACAAATTGTATGTAACCAAAACAAAGGTTTCAAGAAGCTATGTTTTGATGCATTCTGATATTTGTTATTCAATTTCAGAACAAAAAATGTCAGTTTTGATCCACTAGTGGATTAAGAACTGGCAGTCTGAAAATACTGCTCCAACACATAAACCGTGGAGACCAAGAGACTGACACGTGTTGCTTAATATTAACAATGAACATTCTCATAGAAATTATTACCATTTCAAACATTCCATAGAGCTTCAAAACCAAATAGATCCAGATTTCATTATCTGTGCCCCTGTAATTTCTTAGTGGTATCTCCCTGGAAAAGATATTTAACTTCTACAGTCTCCATTTTCTCATTTGTAAGATGGACATATTTGGGGAAATATACCCCTCTTAGAGTTCTTGAAGAAGATTAAATGACGTGATATCAAGTTCTTAGCTAGTACAGTGCCCAGCTAAAAAGCCTTTGATATGTGATAAATACTTTTTTTTAAAGGAGCATTTCTGTGTGAGGCAGAGACATTATATGTATTTTCTAATGTATGCATACAAGAACTGGGGTACAGGCCAGAGGCGTGGGAGATGACAATTTCCACCAGAGACAGGGAACAGAACAGGCAGATTGACGGAAGTACACTGCTGAGGGGAGAGACAGGTGAGACAGGAGAGGTCTGCTGCGCCTTGTGGGTCACCCCTCTGACTGGGATTGAACCTGTGCTGCAGTGGCTGAGGATGCTTCATTGTGCGGTACCTAATCCCTTGCACCACCAGGGAGGGCCCAATAAGTGATATATATTTTTTAACATGAATTTGTGTTTAAATTCTATTATGTCTGTGTTTCAAAAAGCCCAGAGTGGTCTTTGAAGGATGGTGTCTCCCTCAGTATCTTCTTTCTTTCTTTCGTCCTATTTGTTTTAATGGGAATAGCCTGCAGGGTCCTGACTGCTTTTGCATGCAGTGAAACAGTACTCAGCTTTCCAGCAGCTGCTGGTGGCACTGGCAAGAGCATCATTTGGAAACATGGGGAATTCTGGCAGGCTGGGTGATGTTTGTTGTTGGGGACTGCCTTGGCATAATCCTAGGTGAAAGAGGATGCCTGGGGTTTCTGACTGATTCATCGCTTTAGTGTAGAATTCTGGATAATCTGCATCTGACTTGGGGATAGGCAGAAAGAGCCCAGAGGGCTTCATTACAGACCATTTTACCAAATTCCCTTATTGAGGGATTACTCTGTACCCTTCGGATCCTCCTTTTTCATCTGAAAAACTTTGGCTACTGGTGGAAATAATTAGAAAGAAAAATGTCCTGGTGGTTTTGGCACAATTAAAGTGTTTCTTTTTTTAAGATTTGTTATTATTTATTTACACATAAAAGGATTGGGGTGTAGACCAGAGGCGCAGGGGGTTAGAAGATTCACCAAAAACAGAGTGGGGAGCAGAATAGGCAGGTCTACTGAAATATACTGCTCAGGGGAGCAGTGGACAAGACAGGAGAGGTCTGCTGCACCATGTGGGTCAGCTTCCTGGCTGGGGATCGAACTCATGCTGCAGATAGCTTCAGAGTGCTGAGACTTAACCTCTTGCGCCACCAGGGAGACCCCTGTAGCCATTTTTTGAGCACACATCTTACTGATACTATATCTACCAGTTTATTGTCTAGGATAGCGACCAATTTAGAAATCTCAGTGGCTTAATGCAGCACAGATTTCTTTGTTGCTAACATATCCCATTCATCCGGATAGGGAATGTCCTTACTTTCCCTGCACAGATACTTGGGAACCATCTTGCAGCCATTAGGACCTTATGGCTTCCAGGTCGCCATGACAGAGACGAGAATTTGAACCCACTCTTCTGTGCCTCTGCCCAGAAGTTATAGTCATTGTGCTCATAGCTCATTAGTTCAGCTGGTCTCATGATTCTACCTAACTGCAAAAGATCTGGAAATGTGGATAACATACAAAATTTTGATGAGCATTCCCAGGAAGAAGTGATGCATGGCATTAAGTTTATTAAAACTGCATGTTCAAAAAAGTGCAGCTTCTTACGCTCTAAGGCTATTGAGTTTCATTACCCTCCTCAGTTTTCTAAGCTTCCATAGAGGCCATCATGGCAGCAGCTTTCATTGGTCGCCTGATGTGGACAGGTGAGCTGCTGCCAACCAGAGCAATGGATCCATGAGCAGAACAGCAGGTAAGAGGATGGAGAAATCATGGGAGCAACTGTGATTTATTCAGTGGGTTTTGTCCCCCTGGTTACTTGTATGATAAGCTGAAAAATACTCCCTTGGCTCACGAAAGATGGAAGCAGTGGATGTTGTCTTACATGGCAAAAGGGATTTTGCAGATAGATGGTATAAAATTAAGGATCTTGTGATGGGGGTGTGTGTTTTGAATTAATTTGGGACCACTAAATGCTATCATATGTATCATATGTATCATAAGAAGCAGACATTGAACAAGAGGAGGCAGTGTACCCAAAGGCAGACATTGGAAGGATATGGTTTCAAGCCAAGTAACGCCACCAATGACCAGAAACTGGAAGAGACAAGGAGTGGATTGCCGTAGACCCTTTGAAGGGAGCGGGACCTTCCTAACACTTGACTGTAGCCAGATGACCTCTGACCTTTGGAACTATGAGCAAATAAGTTTCTGTTGTCTTAAACCACCAAGTTTGTGGTGATTTTTGACAGCAGCCGCAAGAAACAAATATATTTCAATGCCCGGTTTCTAGGTGGTCAGTCGTGTAAGCCCAAATTGAATGGATTCACTTCTGTCAGAGACAGAATGGAGATGGTGAGGGCATACTTATCCAGAAGCACAACCCTGACCTTACTTGACAGGATATATAGATCTTAGAGATCAGCAGAGGGTGCCAGTCAGTCCCCAAATGCTATGTCTGTTCACTCCATCTCTGGATTTTCCTTGTTCCCCTGTCTGAGCTACCTTGATCCATGTAGTAAAGAACATGAGGTAACCAGTAGCTGAAAAAAGCCAAATAACTTCCATATTTACCCCATAAAAAGCTCGTGGTCTGTGAGCAACACCCAACTCATTGCTCCTGTGGTCTTGAATATCCAGAGTTGCATGTTGACATCTTGGCAATAAACTGACCTTTTTGTTTTCTTCAGCATATACAGTTTGTTTTTTGACATTTTTCACTATTGCCCTTGTAATGAGTGTCCTGAGGAAATGGTGGTTGCAGAAGAGTTGGAGGACTGAGTGGTTGGGGAAGGGGTGAGGGTGAACATCTCCCACCTATGCAATCTTTATTTAACCCTTTAAATTTGAACCATGTTGACATACCACCTGTTTACAAAATAACATTAAGCTTTATGGCCTTGCAAATGCTATAGTAGAGGGGGTGTGGTTGATTTTATTCATTTTCCTCAGTACCATTCATGTGGTTTGTGTTCTATGGAATGCATTGTGAGTAATTCTTTCCAAAATTTTGTTCCGTGGGCTTTAGCATCCCACCTACTCTAGTTTCTTCTCTCTCCATTCTCTGATATTTGGGTTTGATCCCTAGTGAGAAAGAATTACGCTGAGAAAAATGAATGATGCAATAATTATAATTTTTAATTTAAAAATGTAAATTAATTAAATATCACCTCAGAATTGCCTCTCACTCTGAATCAAGGCTTCCTAACCAGTGAACAGAGCTGTAATTTCCCCAGCCTTGGGGAGTGTTGGACTAGGGCCAGGGTAGCCAAGTCCCCAGGCTGTTGGTTCTGCTTCAAGAACACTACCCATTGACGCCAGCATACTATGTAAATATTATTATTTTCAGTGTGTGCCATGATGTGGAAAGGTTGGTAAATACTGCTTTAGGTAAAATGTGGCCTTCTATTTTAAAAATTTATGTTGCATAAAAATAGCTATGGAAATAGCTGGGTCTTTGGGACAATTCTAGTGATTGTTCTGCTTCAGTGCAGGCGTCTCCAGTCTTCTTTCCACTGTGACACTTGTGATGAGGGTGGCCATGACCTGGTGCTTGGCTTCAGAGTCTCCCACACAAACCTCCAAGAAGGCAGAGAAGCATTTTAGGGAAGACTTCTTTTTTAAAGATTTATTTATTTATGCATACAAAAACTGGGGTGTAGGCCAGAGGTGCGGGGGGGTGGGGTGAGAGGATTCACCAGGGACAGAGTGGGTAGCAGAGCAGGCATCTCTACTGAAACAAACTGCTGAGGGGAGACAGGAGAGGTCTGCTGCACATGTGGGTCAGCTCCCTGGCCCGGGATCAAACTCATGCTGCATTGGCTGCGGATAGCTTGATATCACTGTATCTTTAACCCCTGCGTCCCCAGCAAGGCTCCTTAGGGAAGGATTTGAGGTCACCCTTATTTACCGAGATCTAATCCTTGAACACTTGGGTTTGTCCATTATCTGTAGGAAAACAGTCCTGACACCCCTCACAATTGACATCACAGTTGAGGACCTCTGTCCTCACAGAATAAGTGAAATTTTATATCATGATGTGCTCAGCATAAGTTCCCTTCAAAGCACCCAATTAGAGACAGATTTCTTTTTTAAGTATTATGAAAAAAAAGTTTATGGTATTATATGCCATACATAAAAAAGAATTTTATTAACTTCAAAATTCATTTAAACTCTAATATTTGTTGTTCTATGGTGTCCTGGTTGGGTCTGGTGATGTTGGTATGGAAATAGTGTCTGTTCTTTATGTTTTCTGTAAAAGTGACTGAGTTGGTATGTCAGTGTAGTACTATCTGAAGAAATATAAGAGCTATTAAAATGCTTAAAAATAAAATGATCAATTCTTCTTTTGTTCTCTTGACAGGATAATTGAAGCTATCTGCATAGGTTGGTTCACTGCAGAGTGCATCGTGAGGTTCATCGTCTCCAAAAACAAGTGTGAGTTTGTCAAGAGACCCCTGAATATCATCGATTTACTGGCAATCACGCCGTATTACATCTCCGTGTTAATGACAGTGTTTACGGGTGAGAACTCTCAGCTCCAGAGGGCTGGAGTTACCTTGAGGGTGCTGAGAATGATGAGGATTTTTTGGGTGATTAAGCTTGCCCGTCACTTCATTGGTCTTCAGACACTTGGTTTGACTCTCAAACGATGTTACCGAGAGATGGTTATGTTACTTGTCTTCATTTGTGTTGCCATGGCAATCTTTAGTGCACTTTCTCAGCTTCTTGAACATGGGTTGGACCTGGAAACATCCAACAAGGACTTCGCCAGCATCCCTGCTGCCTGCTGGTGGGTGATTATCTCTATGACTACAGTCGGCTATGGAGATATGTATCCGATCACAGTGCCTGGAAGAATTCTTGGAGGAGTTTGTGTTGTCAGTGGAATTGTTCTGTTGGCATTACCTATCACTTTTATCTATCATAGCTTCGTGCAGTGTTATCATGAGCTCAAGTTTAGATCAGCCAGATATAGTAGGAGCCTCTCCACTGAGTTCCTAAATTAATGCAATGCAAATCAATTCTTGCATACACTCTGATGGAAAGAGTTGATGCTACTTCATATTCATGCATTTCCTGCTTGGTGAGCAATGCAGTGTACTGTCATCATCTTGGTAGAGTAAAAATTATCCTTCCCAGCTGAAGGGATAAAACAATTTACTTATTATGGAGTAAATAGGATTGAGGCTACAGAGGAAAAGTAATGACAGAGTCAATTTTAGGTCTTATTTTATTTAGACTTGTCTCCTCCTTGCCTTGATCCATCACACTTTTTTGTGTTTGTTTTAAAGTATATTATTTGAACATTTTAAAACTGAAAGCGACTATTTTCCAAATGTTTTTCCATCTTACGAATTCAGAAGAAGCTTGGAAGTTACAGTGTTTTTTTTTTTTTTTTGTCAGAGAGTAACATTTTCATCTCTAAATGTTTCATAATCTTGCATATCAATGTCAGAAGTATCCTGGAAACATATGTCACATGCAGGAACTGTTTAACAAATACTTTAAAAATTTGGCGAAATTTTAAAGAACATAATGGAGCTTGATTCACACAGGAATAGTACTTGAAAAACTTTTGCAGCATATTTCTCAGTTCTCTGATTTACTTTTGATCTTATTCACCTTATCATTCAGCTTCATGAAGCTTGAGTTTGTTCTTCCTTTTCCCTTTTGGATTTCCTTTATATCTTTATTGAAATGACTTAAATGTGTATTTCAGAATGGAGAGAACTTGTATCACTTGTTCGCATTTTATTGGCATTCATTTTCTTTGAGTTCATTGCTGTTACTAGGTAATAATTGTTGCAGCATTCAGATGTCCAACATAAAAATGATAATAGAAATAGTTTTGTAACTAATACCAATAGATTGATATTACAATCTATATCTATCATTTTCTACTCCTATTTTTCCCCCCAAACACAATGGGTTTAACACTTACCAGATAAAAAGATATTCACGTAGCCTTTTGACACTAAGATATTATTTAGAGGTGGTCACTGGATTATCATTAAAAAAAAGGGATATTTTCTTACTCTTAGTTGCTCTATAGCTAAGATAATGTTAAGCTAGCTAAAATCAATGAATACATGATGATTTGGTCTTATCACTATCATTGTGAATTATATCTACACTAACACTTGTAACAATATTGAATAATATGCCACATTAATCTGGCTAGATTATTAGGACTAGATTATGTAAAACTGATGATTGTTTAGTGTTGAATTTTAACAATGTGAATTAGGATTTTGCTTTGTTAACAGTTGCTATAAAGAAGTCAGTATATGAACACAGAAAATTAAAGTCATAAGTTCATGAATAACCTAACGCTGTTCATTGTAATTTAATTGGAGTGGAGAGGGCATAGGACCTGAATGTATCTGTCAAAGGAAAGGTTAAGAAAGTGTTCATTAAAGGAGTATTAGTCATGATCTAGTTCAAATCTTCACTAGAACAGGTAGAAAGCCAGGGCAAGAGAAGATCTGAATTATGAAGGAGTCAGGACTAAAACCTGGTTCTCTAGAAACCTAGACCAGTACCTTATTCTTAATACACTTCTGGGTTTTGAGAAAAGCCTTGAGAAGCCAAAATTCTTTGCCGTTGCAACTGTTGAGGTAATAAAAGCAAAACTGTTCCTTTTCCCTAATTTCCTTCCCTGAGTTTGTGATATTTTGGCTATTCAGAATCTCACCCGTCTTCCCTGCTTCTGCAGGTTCATATGCTACTTATTATATACTCAAAATAAATTCTGTTATTTATTCTATATTTATTGTATTTTTGTATATTTGAAATAAATAGCATGGATTTATTTTTTTCTTGCCTATATGGATGAAGACTTTGTGCTTAATGCAAATAATATTACAGATGATAGCATCCCCATATTACTAATAAAAATATAGCCATCAATTTTGCTGTCACTGGGAACTCTTCATGGGAATATCTTACTTCCCCAAGTATATCATATTTTGAGGGCTTTTGCACACACTTTCATATCCCCACAGTGTCTATGAAAGACTTGGACACAAACTATTGACTAATTTTGGGGAGAGAAATTTCTGTGTGAATATATAGAAGTGTATATATATACATATATATCCCTTTATGTGTGTGTGTATATATACACATATACACATGTATAAGCATATAGGCTTAATCTTTTCAGGAAGCAGTTTATTCTCCCTCTTTTCTTTAGAAATAAAAAGTAATCCTCCCCAAACTCCTAACCCTGTTTCACTATTAGACTTGCATAACTCCAAACATAACAAACAGTTTTATAAGATATTTCCAGAGCCTTCTGACTTCCCACGCATTTAGGTATGCAACATACCTAGTCCAGTCAGACTTGGTGTGACTATCTCATAGGGTCATAGGAAATTAGAACTAAAGAACTTGGAAAACTTCGGGTTTACCTTGCCCCTCTCCTGTGCCACTTTATACAATCCAAATGTTAACAACTAGCAAACTGTGTTCCCAGCAGGCTTTGACTAAGCAGTTGTCACCCATAGGGAGACCAAATTTGCCTGGGACTTTCTCAGTTTTCGTACTGAACATCCAGCATGGCAGAGCCTGAAACTCTTCGTCTTAGGTAACTGGACAGATGATCATAGTAGTATCAGATCAGGCCCAGGTACCTAGTCTCCAGACTTGACTTGGAGATACTACTTTTTTTTATTTTGTACTATCAGCAGGTGAGGGATTTCTCATAAAAATACTTCCTTTGGGGATTTGAAGCCCTTCTTTATAGGTCAAATAAAAATTAATGTTGCATTTAGATGCTCTGTATATCAGGAAGGAGAACTTGGGATCAGTGTATAACAAGAAATTCAGATTTTCAATAGTTTTTAAATTGCAAATCCTCATAGCCATGAACCTATTCACTATGGTAAATAAGTGCTGTTATTTCATAGTTATTTCACTATTTAGAAGGGACAGAAGATTGAGAAATGCCATCACTGAACAGGAAGTTGACCGCTAAAGCTTTAATGGAGTGCTCTGGAGAAGTTTTGTATTGGCCAGAAAAATCTGTATACATTTCTCTGCTTTGCAGTCTCTCTCTCTCTCTCTCTCTCTCTCTCTCTCTCTCTCTCTCTCTCTCTCTCTCTCTCTCTCTCTNTCTGATTTGCTGTCTCTCTCTCTCTCTCTCTCTCTCTCTCTCTCTCTCTCTCTCTCTCTCTCTCTCTCTCTCTCTCTCACACACACTCCCCGCCCAGGCCCCTCTGCACTCTGAGAATGGGGCTTATCACTTCTGTCCCTGAAAGTAAACTAATGATTTACCTTTATAAGTCACCCGCAAGTGTGATAGTGTGATTATCTTGTCTTGTTTTAACATTAACTTTTTTCTTGTAACAGTTCCCCACTTACATCTGACCTTTGAGATTTTCTTCAATTCTCCCAGATATTCCCTAGAAGCACTTACATTTTAAACATTAGCATAAGCTCAAACTATTTATATATTTGATATTTATCAATATCAAATTCTTGAATTTGATAATGTGCATCAATGCTGTGATTTGAACAAATTAATCTTCAGCAACTTTGGTGAGAGTCCTTGCATTTTTATTTTAAAGTAACAATATTCTGTGCCTCCATGGTAGTGCAAGGGGTTAAGTCACAGCACTAAGAAGCTATCTGCAATCACTGCAGCACAAGTTCCATCCCCGGCCAGGGAAGTGACCCACATGGTATGGCAGACCTCTCCTGTCTCGCCTGCTGCTCCCCTCAGCAGTGTATTTTGGTTAATCTGCCTGTTCTGTTTCCTACTCTGTCTCTGGTGAATCCTCTCACCTTCCTGCACCACTGGCCTGTACCCCAGTTCTTGTATGCATAAATAAATCTTAAAAAAATAAAGTAGCAATATTCTACCAGTAGAGTCGAATCATGGATGATATTTGATGGATGAAAGCCAGAGAGATAATAAATATTATTTGAAATTCACTTACCAAGATTAAATAATGCTATATGATTTATATTTGAAATAGCACTCTTATTTATGCAATTCTGTATTAGAACTACAACTAAAAATTCCCATAATTTTTTATTAGGTAGGTTTTATTTTCTTCTAGACTTAAATTATTTCAATCGTTTTGAAATAATTCTGAAATTTTGCCCATGACAGAGTAGAAGCCATATATAGTGGATATTGTTATAATTTTTTTTTATTTTAAAAGAAGGTAGCTTAATGTTTTGCTTCATTAAGCTGTATTGCTGCTGTATTAATATACAATTTTTGCTGTGTTAACATACAGTATATGTTTTGTTGTATTAATATACAATGAATTATCCAAGTTACATATTGCTTTTTATCTGTATAAGCTTGATCTTACAGTTCTGATGCAATTTCCATCTCTACAATATAGAGGGCAGGAAAATTTTACTTTTTTATTGGAAAGCAGTTGAATTATAAATCCTGAACCCTGATATAAGAAAAGAGTATATGTGATCATAGCTATGTATGTAGAGAGATATACATGTAGATATGGCTTTCTTTTTTTTAAAGCCACTCTTTCATATGAAACACATGCAAATAAAAATGCAAAATCATTACCTTAGCTTTCAAGTTCACATGAAAGAAAGGCAGTTTAATTTTGTCTGTGGGGGAAAAGTGGAAAGTTCAAATTTTTTATTTTGAGATAAACTGCCTATTATCTGCATTTTTTATCAGTAATGCTTACACCATTTTAAAAAATAACTAATGTAACCATGTAAGTGTTATAGTTTTAAGATTAGAATATGGGTAATGGTCCCCATCTTGATGAGATTTCACTTATAATTTGATAAGTCATTTTATTAACTCTTCTAGCCAGCAGAATTGAAAACATATGCATATGTCTTTTTCTTAAATAACATTTTAATTTGTGTGTCTTTCTGTGCCACAGTGCAAGGCAGAAGTAGGAACATTGCCTGATAAGGCAAGAAATAATAGTGCATCTACTTTTTAATGCAGGTTTACAAACATTTCCATAAAACAAAGGTTTGTAAATTCCATCCTATTTCACAAACACCATGATGGATGTGTACAGGGACACAGACAACTCTTCTCATCTGTGAGCCATCCGCATGTTGTCTTGTTCCCTAATGTACACGTTTTTTAATTTATTTTATTTTATTTCATCTTTTTGGACGGGCTGGTGCCCCCATAAAACTTATTATTATTGATGCCTATTTAAGTCCAGTTGACGTCACTTCTTGGTCTCACTTGTGGGGGACGATGGCCTCGCCAAGGCAATACAAGCTGTAGGCAGTGCCACCCCGAGCCCCCAGCATACCACATGGTGCCGTGTCATTCATTCATTCCTGGATGACCTCGATCCACTGCACCTGGAAGAGTTCCTGTTTCTCAGACACTTGGGGTGGTGGAGCTGAAGGAGTAAAGCAGTGCCTGGGAGGTCCTCATCGTGCATCTTCCTCTGATCAGAGTCACCTCCGCTCTCCAAAGCACATGTTTTCTAGATTTGATCTTTTCATGTGTATAAAAATAAGATCTCTTGAGAAGGGCATGCCTGCATGAAGATCAGAATCAGATCAAATTATTGAAAAGCTGCTATGTGTGAAATGAGATTTGAGGAATTATGATAACATGTGACTTAATAAAGAGGATTTTTATCAACTAAGAAAGTGTGGTTTTCTGGTTCCCACCAAAGTTTCCTAAGGGATAGTTGGGAGTGTTAGGTAGACACTTTATATTTTATTAGCCATTCTAAATCTTTTTTAGCTTCCTCTCCCTCTGTGTAGTGATACATCGTAATTCTGTTTAAAACCACACTGAAGATGCAGAAAGTCTGAACAGCCTGAGGAGCAATTGAATGGCCAGGGAGGGGAGTGAGACTTAGTCACTGCATATTTGACCAAACTAACCAGTGTCGTTAGTGTTCTGGTTTTGGTGACAAACTTTAGGTTGTTGTGAAAGAGCAGGTAAGGACATTAATAAACATGAGGTGATTCTAACAATTTGTTTAAATTGAGATATAATTTACATACCATCAAATGTGTCACTATCATTTTCAAGTGTGTAGCATGTTCACAGATCTGTGCAGCCACCATCACTGTCTAATGCAGACATCTGCATGTAACCCATGCACTTCAGCAGCCATCCCCATTCCCTTTCACCCAGTCCTAGGCAAACACCAGTCTATTTTCTTTCTGTCTATGAATCTGCCCATTTGGGGACATTTCCTATAAATGGTTACATGGCTTTTTATGTCTGGCTTTCATCATTTAGCATCTTATTTTTAAGGTTCATGCATGTTGTAGTGGGTATAGTACTTGATTCAGTTTACTGCTGAATAATAATTGTATAAATATGCCCGCACGATATGTATTTGTGTGAACATATGTTTTTCATTCTCTTAGGTGAACACCTAAGTGGGAATTACTGGGTCATATAGTAACACTATGTTTAACTTTTTGAGAAGCTGCCAAACTGGTTTCCAAGGCAATTGAGCCATTTAACAATCCCACTAATGATGTGTGGGGGTTACAATTTCTCCACATGCTCCCCACCATTTATTTTCCTTTTTTATAACAGCCATCTTAGTGGGTGTGAAGTAGCATCTCATTGTAGTTTTGATTTGCATTTCTCTAGTGACTAATGATGTTGAGCATTTTTTCATGTGCTTATTGGCTATTACTGATGTATCCTTTTGAGTGAAATATCTTTTTACATTCTTTGCCCCTTTAAAAAAGGTTATATGTCTTTTCATTGCTGAAGTGTAAACATTCTTTGTATATTTTGACTTGTAGGCCCTTATCAGATATATGATCTCTGAATATTTTTTTCTTAGTTTGAGGTTGCTATTTCACTTTCTCAGTGATATCATATGTAGCATAGGAGTTTTAATTTTTGACGTAATCTAATTTTTTTTCTTCTCCTTTGCTTTTGGTGGTATATCCAAGAAACTCAAGGCTCTGAAGATTTCTTCTCCTGTTTGCCTCTAAAAATGTCATAGTGCCAGTGCTGACTTTCAGGTCTCTAACCCGTTTGGGTTATATAATATATATAATATAAGGTAGGGGTCTAAATTCAATTTTTTGAATGTGGATATACATTGTCCCATTATTGTTTGCTAAAAAAAGACAATTCTTTCCACCATTGTGTGATATTGCCATTCTTGTCAAAAATCAAATGGCCATATATTTGTAGGTTTATTTCTGGATCCTTAATTCCATTTGACTCATCTGAGCTCTTGTTTCCCTATATGTCTATTGTTGTGTGAGAACCTAACAAAACTGTAGCTTTGTAGTAAACTTAGAAATCAGGAAGTATGAGAGATGAGTCTTTTTTCTTTCATAAGATCGTTTTGACTATTCTGTTTTCTTTTTTTGATCCCCACATGAATTTTAGGGTCAGTTTGTCCATTTCTGCAAAAAAGGCAGATGGAATTTTAATTGGGATTGCATTGAATTTTGATAAGGATTATAAATGAGCTAGGCAAATACTGCCACCTTTATACTATTACATCTTCCAAATCATGAAAACAGGATGTCTTTCCACTTACTTAAATATTAAAGTTTTTCTCGATATTTTTAGTTTTCAGTATACAATTCATATTCTTCTTTTGTATTTTTTTTAAAGAATTTAGACCCCTACCTTATATTATATATATTATATAACCCAAACGGGTTAGAGACCTGAAAGTCAGCACTGGCACTATGACATTTTTAGAGGCAAACAGGAGAAGAAATCTTCAGAGCCTTGAGTTTCTTGGATATACCACCAAAAGCAAAGGAGAAGAAAAAAAATTAGATTACATCAAAAATTAAAACTCCTATGCTACATATGATTTTATTTTTTTATGAATACAAGAGCTGGGGTACAGGCCAGAGTCAGAGAGGTGAGAGGATTCACCAGAGACAGAGCAGGGAGCAGAAAAGGCAGACTGACTGAAATATACTGCTGAGGGGAGCAGCAGGCGAGACAGGAGAGGTCTGCTGCGCCATGTGGGTCCCCTCCCTGGCCAGGGGCAGGGATCGAACTCGGGCTGCAGTGGCTGCGGTCTGCTTCATAGTGTGTTGCTTAACCCACTGCGCCACCAGGGAGAATACCCTCTTCTTTGGTATTCTTAAATGTTTATTCTTTTTGATGCTATTGTAAATGATACTATTTTCTTCTTTTCATTTTGAAGTTGTTCATTGCTAGTGTAGAGAAACACAAGTGTTTTTTTATTTATTGAGTTTGTATCCTACAATCTTGCTGAATTCATTTATTAGCTCTAATCGGTTTCTGAGAATTTTTTATTGTTTTCTCTCAATATAATGTCACATCATCTACAAAGAGAAATTGTTTTTTTTATTTCTTCCTTTCCAATTCGGGTACCTTTTGTTTCTTTATCTTGCTTAATTACTTTGGCTAGGACTTCTAGTACAATGTCAAATAGAAGTGGTTAGAATGGACATCTTCATCTTATTCCTGAATTTAGGGAGACAACGTCCAGTCTTTGACCTTTAAGTGTGGTGTTAACTCTGGGTCTCTAGTGAATCCTCTCAGGGTACGTGCCTCTGGCCTGTACCCCTGCTCTTGTATGCATAAAAAAAAATCATATTGAGCAGGTTTCCACGTATTCCTAGTTTGTTGAATGTTTCTATCATGAGAGGGTGTTGAATTCTAACAATGTGTTTTCAGAAATAGGTTTTGTTGTGATTTGAGTGGTTATATTGTCTATGTCAGGAAGTAAAATTTTGTTGAAGTGAGTTTCTAAATCTTTTCAAGTCTAATGCTTGATGATTTTTAGTTTGTCAACTGATAGGTATTTAATAGTTTCTAAGACTATCTGATGGTTTTCATTAACTGAAGTGAATTTGAATTTGTATTCATTTGCCTGAAGATACAGACACACAGACAGTAGAGATAAGATAATTTGTTTCTGGGGCCTCCCTGGTGACTGAGGGGTTAAGTCTCAGCACGCTATCACCTCAACTGCCTGATGCTTGGCTAAGGAGCTAACTCACATATGGAGCAGCAAACCTCTCCTGTCTCTTCCGCTGCTCCCCTTAGCAGTGCATTTCAGTAAATCTGCCTGCTCTGCTCCACACTGTCTCTGATGAATCCGTTCACTGCCCCTCTCCCCCCACACCTCTGGCGTGTACCCCAGTTCTTCTGCACAAAAAACAAAATTTAAAAAAATTTTAAAAATAAGACAATTAGTTTCTGTTGATTGATTTAATACCTATCACTGATCTTGTACTTTTCATACCCAGATAGTCCAGGAATACTCAGAGAATGCTAGAGGTGTGGAGAAAAGTGGGCTGTGTCTCTCTGGCAGATCTGTTGACATTCTTTTTTCTGGGTACGTTGGTAAAACTGTTGAAGAAGCAGGGGCCCTGTGTGAGTTTGCCTTTGGTTTCCTAACATGTGAGCCTGCACCTTTTGTGTTTGCTTCAGCAGCACATATACAGGGATGGGATGATATGGAGAAGATTCCCATGGCCCCTGGGCAAGGATGGCACACAAATTTGAGAAGTGTTCCATTTTAAAAAAAGAAGGGCCTTCCTGTGGGGGAGGGGGTTAGGTCTCAGCACTATCAAGCTATTGCTAGCCACTGTGGAATGAATTTGATCCCCGCCAGGGCGCTAACCCACATGGCACAGCAGACCTCTCCTGTCTCCCCTGCTGCTCCCCCTCAGCAGTGTATTTCAGTAGATCCACCTGTTCTGTTCCCTACTCTGTCTCTGGTGAATCCTCTAACTCCCCTTTCTCTTGCCAGCACCCCAGTTCTGGTAGGCAGAAATAAAAATAAAATAAATCTCTTAAAAAAAAAGAAAAGAAAAATTCTTTCCATAGCATTCACTGGATGTACAAGTATCAGTAAATTATGGGGTAGGGAAGAAGCCATCTGAAAAACAAAGCTAGTGGCATTGCTGCAGAAAAAGTTGTGTTTTTGTTTTTGTTTTTGTTTTTTTGGTGCGCATGGTAGGAACATTTGCCTGTGTCACTGTGTGTTGGGACCTGAGTACATAGAGAAGATCTTCAGCTGTCCTCACCTTGGCGTGTGTCCTTTGAAATACCCTTCTATTCAGCACAAAACACCCATTCTTTGATTTCACTTGAGGGGCCTTTACACAAATACTATACCCAGATTGTTAATGTAACCCTCACCATGAACCTAATCATTCCTCATTTCCTCGAGGACGTTATGCCAGTAAAATAATTGGAGAAAAGGTCAAAATTATCTATAAATATCACTTCTCCATATGGTTTGGAAGATCACCTTCAAGGTCAAGTTTCCTAGTGCAACTAACTTATTTTTAAAAGATTTATTTATTAATGCATACAAGCACTGGGGTACAGGCCAGAGGTGTGGGGGGTGAGAGGATTCATCAGAGGCAGAGAGGAGAGCAGAACAGGCAGCCTGACTGAAGCACACTGCTGAGGGGAGCAGCGGGCACAGCAGGAGAGGTCTGCTGCGTTATGTGGGTCCCCTCCCTGGCCGGCAGCAGGGATCAAACTCGTGCTGCAGCGGCTGTGGTTTGCTTCATAGTGCATTGCTTAACCCACTGCGCTGCCAGGGAGGCCCTGCAACTAACTTTTAGTAGACAGCATCCCACTGGCATTTTTTTTTAATTTTTTAAAAAAGATTTATTTATTTATTTATGCATACAAGGGGTGGGGTACAGGCCAGAGGTGAGAGGATTCACCAGAGACAAAACAGGGAGCAGAACAGGCAGACTGACTGAAGTACACTGCTGAGGGGAGCAGTGGGCGAGGCAGGAGAGGTCTGCACGCCATGTGGGTCACCTCCCTGGCTGGCAGCAGGGATCAAACTCGTGCTGCAGTGGCTGTGGTCTGCTTCATGGTGCGTTGCCTAACCCACTGCCCCACCAGGGAGGCCCCCACTGGCATTTTTTCATGAGAAATGTTGCTAATGTAGTATTTGACTGAATACTTACAGCTCTCTAATTTTGTACAAATACCCCAAAGGCCTTTGGTTAATGGCTACATTTTTAATAAATCTCATGAATATGCTGGGTGAATGATAATCTTTCATGCAAATGTGGATATCAAATCTACTGGAGTTATTTGGGCATGCCACATTTGTAATGTCATACATTTACTAAAAATATTTAGAAAAAAGTTCTCAAAGAGAGATGTACTTTTTGCTACAAATGTAAAATAAATGCATGATAACTATTTTTATAAGTAGTAGGATTCTCAATTCTTAAAATTCAGAGAGAAAGTAATGACAGTTATAGTAACTTTAGTTACTAAGGCAATTAAAAAACAATTACTAGTATTTTATAGTTCTCTTATTTTTGCTTAATGCTTGTAGTAAATATTCTGAAAATATGAAGTGTCTGACCTGAGCTGGTTATCCTAAAAAAAAAAAATTGCTGAGAATAAAAGAATTTATAACTAGCAGTTATTCGAAAATAAAAAAAACACAAGCAATACATTTACCATTCTCGCTATACTGATATGTTCATTTGTTATAGGAAACTTGTAGGTCTCTGAGAGCAATGGGTACTTATGGTCAAGGCACAGCCAGTAGCAGCCTGAGTCAGGCAGTGCTGCTGTCTCTCTTCCTGTCTCTGTGGATCAGTTTCATTCTCTCCACTTTGGCATCTCTGCACCTCTTCCAGTATCTTTCCCATCTGGTGTTCACTGGTCAATTCTCTTTCTTTCCCTGTTCAGATTCCAGAGTAGCATTCTTAGCATTGTCATTTCCCAAGATGGGCCAGAGTTTTCTGTCTTGACTTGGGAGAGGCATTATTTTCGAAGTGGTGAGATTACTATGGGCTGGGAAGTTTCCCTGAGAAAGAGGAGTGGGAGAAGCTCTAACGTGGTCTTCAGAAACGTCACACAGAACCACACCCTGCATCACCACAGTCATGGCCTTTTGCCAGTCGGACATGATGAAAGTGCTGTGGCAGACACTTAGTGATTGGCCTGCTGTACTCGAAGTAGAAAACTGATTCTACTCTGAACTCAAATGGCTGTTGTGATTAGTCACAGTTACAATAGGAGTGAGTCTTTCAGTGGCTGATATGTGGTTTGGTTAATTATTAAATAAACACATTCTTTTCAAATGAAGTACTTAATTTAGTATTTACACTTCCAGGTCCTTTCCTCCACCCTACGTTAATAGCCATTGTTAGGACATTTTTACAAAGAAGTTATTACTTAAGTTTGGTGCCAGAGAGAGCTTGGGGTCCTTCACGCTTGTTCCTGTAGTAATTAGCAGGAGACCCCACTACTGGATGATGTCTGACATCACTGTGGAAGTGGAATTTGGCTTGAAGACCTTCTGGTTACTCAATGAGTAACTGGTTTAATGGAAACTTTCATTAAATTCCTTTTACTTGTATACACCATCAAGAACAAGGTTACCAAAATGTTTGCTCTTGAATTTTCCAAATTTTGGATATTATTTGTCTTTATTGTTTTATTTATTCAGTTACATGGTTTAATTTTTTGAATCATGTTTTGTTTCCTGTATTTTGATCTAATTTGGAAATTTTCAAGCAATTCCCACTGAACTTCCCTTACAGCGGTATTTTTCTAAAGGACTTGATTAAATTATTCAGTGGAAATAATTAGAATTTTTTTCTCTTAATGTCACTTGGAATTTGACAGAGGAAAAGAGAGCAGTAATTGTCAAATGTTTAAAAAAATCTACCTTGTTATTAATTTACCTTTGTATTTGGGCATAATGAACACTGTCTATTTTCATGTTAAAGAAATTTTTAACTTGAGAACAATTAGTAATAAGGGTTTTTCCATGAATGTCATTGTATCAACTAGTTAATAGTTAAAAATACATAGCTACCATAAGTTTTTGGATTAGATCAAAAGTCTGAGATATATTTTTCCACTTTATGGACTATCAGTTATTTTTGCTTTAGGGCCCGACAGTGGTGACTTAATGTACCAAATAGCCCATGATTTAATTTGTATTATGTTTCATTTTATATAGTCATTGACTGGAAATATCCAAAGATAAACCACTAAACCATTTCTAACTTGAAAGTAAAGAGTAGATCTACTTTTGTAAAGGTCACAGAATGTAGATTTTTAAAATATAAATACCAAGTTATGATTATATTCTATTTAAATTATTTATGTAAAGATAAATGTATGTCTGTTTGCACTAAAAAGTACCTTGCATATTTAAGCATTTTTATATCACAGCAGTTAACTTTTATGTTGAAAATGATAGTTTTTATTTGATGTATTTAAATTTTGCTTTTTGCCTAATTTTAATTTTGCTTAAACTTACCATCTCACTATCCCCAAGTTCTCTCTTTAATTCAGAATAGCTTGAATTTTGATGCACATTTTTGCTATTTTCAGAAGCCAAGTTGAAGTAGCCTTATAAAGGTAGCCTTATGTAGAAAGCCTTATTGCAAAGATTTTAAGAGTATTTAATTTCTAGTATTTTTTTCTAGCATTCAGAATCTTGGATAATTCTGGGTATATAAGAACTTTGAGAAGAGTTCTTTATTTAGTTATGGATAAACATGTTATGTATACTGAAAATGTTTTTACACTTTCTGACATTTGTATTTATGTTAAGTTATACCTCAGTTTCTTGTTGAACTTGTGCTGTTACTGATTAAGTTCACCAATGGATAAATTGCTGTGTATGTTTGTTTGTATGTATTAACGACACTTGCCTTAAAGTAAGCACTTCTGTTTTGCAAATAGCCAATGGTTGAATTGTCTTTTCCAGTTACTCATCTTTCTGTGTGCCTGGTGAATGCAGGTTTGAACAAGTCCACAGAGGTAAGAAAGAAGAAGTTGTTTTATTGTTAATACTCTGAACCTTATTGAAAAGTATTTAAAAGTATTTTTGACATGTAAGGATTTTATGAAAAAAATAATGTATGTGTTAGGTGGTATTTACTGCACAGTCTCAACCATTATTTTTATTGAGCCTGCTCTCAGTGGAATTTAAATATGTGTGTGGTCAGTTCTCCTGCTGCCATTGTGTATATACCACTGTTGCTAAATGTCGTCACTACTGGCCACTGCATAGGTCATTGAAAGCTCAGATGTTTCCTGTCAACCAGGAGAGAAGCCAATTTAGGTAGTTAAAAGATTGTATTACCATTTTGAATTTAAGGTACTAATTATGTTTGGTAGCTCTGTTAGGAATGGTGGTTTAAATGGACATAGCTTTATCCTCTAATAAAAAGTCTCTTAAAAATCGTCTCAATTTATATGGCATAATTTTGTATTCTGCTTTAATATGGGATTAGTAAAGTGTGCAGCTCTATGGGTCATAGCTTTTCATAGTTGACTGTGTGACTTACATGTTTATGTCAGATTTTTAATAGTACCTATAAATGTGCACCAAATATTTAATTAATGGTTGAAGCGTTTCATGTATTTAGTCCTCAAGGAACTAATATTTATAAAAAAATTTAACTTTGTTATGATATAAATGTTGTGTGTATGTTCTTTTAAAAAAAACTGTACAGCTTGGACATTTGAATAGTTGAATTGAAAATTAATTTTTACTTTGATTACCACCTACAGCTGACACTAAATACATGTTACTATCTGTTGAGTTGATTTCATTAATTGGTGTTATTCATTCTTGATGGACTTACTTCTTTTTTATTTTGAGCCAAACGTTACTTTGCAATAAACTAGTAGTGGACGAAGCACAAAAGGTGTCTCCTGGCTGTGCTGGTGCCTCCAAGGGTCCTGTGGCTTTGAATCAATCACTTGCTCTTCTCTGACATGCTCTCACATTCTCCTTTTATCCCTTCTGAACTGTTCTCTCTCTCTCGGGTAAGAACATAAATAATCTATGTGAGGTAAGTTTCCAGATGGTGTGGTGATGGGTCCCCACAGGCGCATAATATGTGTTGAATCAAAAATCTTGGAAATTGCACCTTCCAAATGCTGTGTTTGTTTACACTGTGTTCTCAGTGAGACAGATGCCTGCCAGACTTTCAGTTTTCTCAGTGAAAGGGCCACATGACCCTCCCTCCTTTACCCTTCATTTCTCCTCTCCTCTACATGAGTCCTGCCCAGTTTCTACATGTCATGTCCCCAACTTCCAGGAGGAAGTGAGTCTAGATATGACATTCTTGCCCTGCGGTGGCCCCTTGGCTTGGCCAGGGGTTCAGCCTCACTGCCAGAGGCACCTCACTCTGGCACTGTCAGCAGCACTAGGAGTTGGACTCCTACCCAGGATGGAGGCCAGCAGTGCCTCAGGCAGGGACTTCCAGAGGGCAGAGGCCCTGGCAATGGGCTTACTGTGCAAAACAGCCCTTGAGGAGTAGATGCAGGGAATTCTGAGGCAGAGAAGTAGGTATCCTCAGACAGCTGTTGGGCCACACCCCAACATTTCAAGTCAGGGTCTCCACCAGCTGAAGCAAGAGAGAATGTAGTTGCCCAAGTGCTGAGGGGAAGGTTTCCTTTGATTTATTACTATAAAAGTTATTACTTCAAGAGCTGGGCATAAACTATAAAAACAGTGGGAGTCTCAAGAAATTTGTGCTAATTGCGTTTAAGCTAGGAATTCATTTATCAGATAACACTTACATGCTGTTCATCAGTGATGACTTCTTAGCCACAGGTATTGCTTCTCAACTGAAATCTTCTTTTATGTTTTATTTTTAGAACTAATCAGAATTTTTGTTTGCTTTTAAGGAAAAATAATAGCAAGTGTCAGGTTGAACATTATGTGGCTGGATTATTTTTCACAAGTGTCTAAGAACTACAAGTCAGCGTGTGGCTAAGATTTTTTGATACCTGAGAAGCGAGTTAATGTTTTGATTTTAAAAAAACACAGATTTTTTTTTTAAAAAATACTATTTCTCATTGATGTCTCAAGTTGACAAGGTGAGAGCTACACCACTCAGAAGTTCAGTCATCTCCACTTTCTGTAAATCTTAGCTAGGGGCTGCAAAGGAACTTCTTCCTTTGTGTTAGACTGTGAATACAGTAAGGTTCTGACAAATGTTTGGCCCAAAGTGGGGTTTGGCAGTCAGCTACTAGAGCAATGTAACCTTTTCAAGGCCAAGGAATTTGTGTGTGTGTGTGTGGTCCTTCTCTCTGCTGAAAATGTCAAAGTTTTCCTACTTTGCTAAGTTCTGAAGAACTTGTGGTGCCTGAGGTGGGGGTTCTTAGGAAAGAGGAACTTGACTTTTCATAGATAGAGTTCTTTCATTGGAGTTTTTTGAGAGATTAGACACATCTCTAAAAATGTATAAAAATAGTATAATGCACATATTAGAAATATAGAAAACAAGAAGAGAAAAAAGCACATACTTTTTGATCCATGTAACAAGTTACTGTCATCACTTGGCTTTATTGTCTTCTTCTTACCTCATCTCTTTCAGTGCTGGACTGTCAACACAAATATGAAAGACATGCTGCCTGTTTATGAGGACCTCCCAAGGGGACCAGAGAGCAGTAATAAAACATTACTAGGGGTTGGTAAAGATTATGAAATGACTGTTGTGGATCCCAGAGGATGTTCACTTCATTCAGCTCAGGAGTCAAGGAAGGCTTCCTGGAGGAGTGGAGTCATTCTTCCGTTCATGGAGACGAGCCCTTAAAGATTTGGATTTGGATGCTTTCGGGGTTCAGCATGTACCAAAGCTACAGTACATGACTTGTTCTGGCAAAGGCACTTGTCCAGGCAATTGCATTTGGCTGGGCAAGTTTACAGAAAAACTTGTGTAAGGAGGGTGAGCAGAGGCCAGATTAGGAAAGGTTTCATGTGCCAGCCAAGGAGGTGGACTTTACCATGCAGGCAGAGAGACATTGAAGGATGTAAGTCAGAGGATGAATGGCAGGGTTTGTCCTTAAAAAGAATCACTTTTCAGCAAAGTCAGGGGTGAAGAGAAACTGGGGACAGCCGGGTCAAAACTATTGTGGTCATCATTTAGGTAGGAGGAAATGAAGAAGAATCCAGTAGCAAATATGAGAGATGGGGGAGAGAGTGAGCAGCTTTTGGTGGGAATGAGTTAGTTCCATTTTAGACATGAAATTCGAGGAGGCTGGGGCTTCCCTGGTAGCGCAAGGGGTTAAGTACCGCACTATGAAGCATCTGCAGCCATTGCAGCATGAGTTCGATCCCAGGCCAGAGAGGTGACCCACATGACGCAGCAGATCTCTCCTGCCTCGCCTGCTGCTCCCCTCAGCAGTGTATTTCAGTAGATCTGCCTGTTCTGTCTCTAGTGAATCCTTTCCTCCCACTGCCCCCCACACCTCTGGCCTGTACCCCAATTCTTGTATGCATAAATAAATAAATCTTTTTTTTTTTTTAAAGAAAATTTGAGGAGACCTCCCAGCCTTTAAACAGAGATGTCCAGCAGTCTAGAGACTCTGCCTTGAGCCATTGGGAGAGGTCTGACCTACAGTCATTCCAAGGGTCAGAATCTGGGAATCCTTGGCACGTAGATGGAAACAGGAGCTAGTCTGGAATAGGATACGAAAAAACTTCCTCTGAAAGAGAGTGTTGAGGGAGTAGAGGAAATAACTTGGGCTCAGCTGTAGATGACCAAAAAAATGGGGCAGAAAGGGAAAGGGAGGCTGAGGGCCCAGCAGGGAGGTGGTGGGGATATTAAATATCTACCAGGCAAGCAGAAGCCTGACAGCAGTGTTGGTTCAACCATCCAAGGCCTGGTAGGTTCATTGTCAACTGTTGCAGATGAAAAAAGAATTTTGGAGCTCTTAGTGCCACTTCACAGGATTTTAAATGCTGAATCGGGACAGATCAACAGGCAGGGAGACAGCTAGGAGGCCCACTAGCCTCAGAGAAAAACTTACCGTCATCCTGAGCTGAGCCAGAGGTCATCCTGAGTCCTGAGCTGAGCCAGAGCTGAGGACCTCCTTTTATCACACTTTCTTTTAGGTGCAGGTATCTGCATTTACATATGTGCGTGCCCCGAAGGTGCTGCCCATGCTCCTCAGCCCTTGGCACTGCACAGGCACCTCAACCAAGTAGGAATGTAAGACCACAACTGCCAGCCCTAGAAGCTAGGGAAGGGAAGATGGTGGGGGGCAGTGAAGCCTGATTTAACTCCATTTTCCCTACAGGCAGTCATTGGATTCAGTGACTAGGAGCTCTAGGTGGCTCAGCTGAGATGCAGACCTAGGTCTTCTGAGACTGAATCCTCGTTTTCTATAGACAGCTCATAGTAATGCAGGAATCTCTGGTGTTTGCTGCTGGCAGCTCGGTTCTTGTGCAGGATTTGAACTCAGCTGTGGCATTTAGCCCTGAAGCATCCAGCTCTTGTCTCCTCAATACTGTTGTTCAATCTTGAGGAATTTATACTATTTAGGCTCTGCCCAAGAACCAGCCCAGAACACAAAATAAATGAGTGATCGTCCCATCAATCACAGGGCTGAAAGTTCAAGTTGTATTGAAAAGGAGACTGGAAGTAGCTGAAGGCTTTCCAACTCTGATTGAGTACGTGATTCAACGTTTTCATTTTCTCCAATCTAACCTTTCAGAGCATGTTAAGAAGCCCTGTTTGGGCTTTATTTTAATCCCCTGGGAAACAGCAACACTTGAGAATTTCCAGTGGGCCTGTCAAGAATGAGATTACACAATTTGAACAGCTGAAATCATAGTAGCATTTTCAGTTAAAATCCAGGGATAGTTACATAAGGATAGCGTTTTACTACAAATGATGTAACTCAAACTGAGTGTATTCTTAATCACATTTAGTCTTGGGAACTGTGGTACTGTAATGAGCTTCAGCTTTGCTCACAAAGGAGTTATTACTAATAACCATTAATCATTATGAGCCATAAAATGACAGAAAAGAATAGGAGGGGAAAAAGTGATAGTGTTATGTTCAAGAGTCTCATTTAATCATATGCAACTTCCTGCAGTGTGATTTCAATTTTTAATAAATGCTCTTCTTCATTTATGGCGCTTCTGTGCCAGGCTGACTAGTGGAGCCACCCTGAGCTTTTACAAATACTTTTTTAAAACACATTTGTGGTGATTCATTGTCTCTTGTTCATCCCCTTTCTGATTGAGGAAGCATTTTTATTTTATTTCATTTCTGTATTTTTCTATATTATAAACATCCTTTTTTATTTTTTTACATTATAAGCTTTCTCCCCTCAGGTGCCATCACCATAGTTTTCCAACTACTAAAGTACCCACAGTTCTCCACCACACTCCACCACGCTCCTCCCCACCATTCTCTCTTTCTCTCCTTTCCTCTCCCCTTCAGCATTTATTTTTAAAACCTTTATTAGTTTCAAAAATTGCATAAAAATTGTACTAGTTTTAAATGATATAGGAATTTATAAAACAAAGATTAAAAGTTTTTCCTATTCTAAATTGAACCTAACAGGTACCAACTGATAGTGGTTTGTTATGTGGTTTTTCAAACTTTTTCTATACTGTCATAGATTTGGCTACTACTTGATCAAGAAAACATATTTACATAGCCACAAAGGTGGCAACAACTCAAATGTTCAACAGATGATGGATAAATAAAACATTGTGTGTACACACACACACACACATATATATACATACAAATGAAATAGTACTCAGCCTTGAAAAGGAATCAAATTCTGATAAATGCTAAAGTATGGATGAACTTTGAAAACATTATACTAAGTGAAATAATCCCAGATGCACAAGCATTATATGGTTCCACTTATTTGAGGTACCTAGAATATACAAAACCATAAAGACAGAAAGTAGAATAGAGGTTACCAGGAGCTGGTGGTAGGCTGAGTGGGGAGTTACTATTTAATTTCTGTTTGGAATGATGAAAAAGTTCTGGAAATAGATAGTGTTGATGGCTCCACATTTGAATGTACTTAATGCCACTGAACTTTATACTTAAAAATGGTTACAAAAGTAAATTTTTTGTTATATATATTTTACCACAATAAAGAAAAATAGTGTATACCTAATTTCTACATCTACACTGAGTACTCAGAACTAATGAAAAATATATGATAAACATTTTTAAAATGTAGTTCTACTTCATGACTTGAAGTTTACCATGACTTTATCAGTTACCTTGAGCTGTTATACAGTGATACACACCCCTCAATCTTAATTTTGTACAACCACAAATGTTTATTTTCTTGCTTATGTTGTCACATGTCTTCGACAGGTTGGCTACAAGTCTGCCACATCCTCTTCATTTCAGCATCTAGGATGAAGGAGCTGCATGTGTCTCGAATGTGGCTGTTCTTATATCAGAGGTAAAAGAAGATGGTGGAAGCATGCAGACTCTTACACCTCTCTTTGGAAATCTCACGCTTCATTTTTATCCATATTTTATTGACCAAGCTAGTCACATGACCAGCCTATCATTATTGCAGTAAGAAATACAATCTCTTTTAGGGACAGGTGGTGAATATTTGGGAGCAGTAGTACAATTACTGTAGTTTGTAACCAGAAATATGATACTTGTCTGTGCCCATGAGAAGATGGAAGGCACCTTTACATGTGGGACCTCGCTGAGATGGTGCAGGGTCTGGAGTCACCCTGTCTGAATGGGGCAAGAGTTCTGAGCCCCGAAGTGAGGTCTGGCTCAGATCTCTGGACCTGTTTGGGGAGGACAGCACACTAGAGACACAACTCAATAGGAAAGGGCATACGCCAGTTAACACTCTCACGATAAGTTCTCAAACACAAGTTACAAAGCACTTGAGAGGAGGTCCAGCCTTATGAAAGAGAAAACAAATCTAAAAAATGGTAGAATTTGTATCAGAGGCTAGAAATAATAAGCCAATATGTTACAATAAGCTGTAACAGAAGGACTAGTACCAGTGAAGTAAGATCAAGAGGCTATGAAACAAGATCATTTATGTATGTGAAGAAGGTAGCTATTGAGATGAAAAGCTAGGCTGACCACATTGAAAGAGAGACTTAGTGAATTAGAAGAGGGAACTGAAGAAATTTCTTAAGTGCTGAACAAAAAGTTAAAAGTTCATAATATGGAGGATAGATTGAGAAGCTGCTGCTTATGTGAACTAAGAGTTCCAGAAGGAGAGAATGGAGTGAACACTCAATATTGAAATACAAGACAGTTAAGATTTTTCTAAAATCTTAAGAATTTTACAGTTGTCACAAACAAAATACCTAATGCTGAGGCAGACTATTAAAAAAGAACAAAAGAAAAGAAACTGTGTTTAAAACTTTGAAGTTGAACTACAAATTATTAGGAATAAAGAAACTTATCTAAGAAACTTTCAGGGAGAGAAAGATGTATTACTTTAAAAGAAATGACAATTAGAATAACAGTATGCTTCATTTTAGCACAAATAGTTGCCAAATGACAATGAAATAACACCTTCAAAGAACTGAGGGAAAATAATTTGTATGCAGAATTCTATACCCAGCTAGTCCACCAGTAGTGTGTGTAAAAACAGATTTATTTCAAGACATGAAAAGATTAAAATAACTTATTATCCCAACTAAGAGAATTTACAGACCCTCTGAAAGAACAGTTAAAATCTATGCTTCAGCAGGAATAAAAATGAATCCAAAGAAAAGAACATGATCTCAGAAGCAAAGCAGAAAAAAAAAAAATTGGTAAACCATGTTAACAAATCTTGAAAGTAATAATAATAATTATAGCAACTGTGTGTTTTTAAAGGCAAGCTGATAATTCTCTAGAAGAATAGAAATAGAATATGTAATTTCTTAATTACTAGAAGAAAAATGGTATAAAAATTTTATCATGTTAAATCTTGAAAGTAATAATAATTATAGCAACTCTGTGTGTATGTGTATTTAAAGGCAAGCTGATAATTCTTCTCTAGAAGAATAGAAATAGAATATATAATTTCTTAATTACTAGAAAAAAGGTATAAAAATTTTATCAGTTCAGTAGAAGGAAGGGGAAAGAGAAGCAACAAAAAAGCATAGTAAATAGAAGAAGCAAGATGGCAAATGTATCAGTAATTTTAATTAGTATAAGAAGGTTAAACTCTCCTATTCAGATAGCAGAGACTGACTGAATTTTTAAAAATCCAGCTATACATTGTTTCTAAGAAATACTCTTAAAAAAATGTTAAAAATAGAGGAAGGAAAAAAGAGAGTCCAGATGCTTCTAGGGAAGAGAACTAGGTACTGGGCTCTTAAGGATGGAAGATATGACAGAATACCCTTTTCTTTTAATTTTGAATCAGATGAATGTTTTGCTTTCTCAAAAAAAAATGCAAAAATCCCCCAGTTACTAGCCAAAGTATATTGGTTTAGCAATATACTAGTACATGTAACAATATTCTAGTAATATCAGACCAAAAATTATTTAAGGAGAAAAGAATATATACAAATAACAAAGGCTATTTTATGCTACTGACAGAAACATTCTATCAAGAAGTTATAAGAACCATGTAAGATCTTCCTCAATTTATAATGGGGTTACAATCTGATAAACCCATCATAAGTGGAAAATACCATATTTTCATATGCAAAAATGCACTTAATACACTAACCTTAAATATACTTAATACACAAACACCATAGCTTAAGTTAACCTGTCTTAAACTTGCTCAGATCTTTTACATTAGCCTTTAGCTGTTCAAATTTATCTAAAACAAAGTCTATTTATAATAAAGCATCACGAGAGAGTACCACACGATGATGAGAACACAAACAGGCCCCTCACAAAACCCATACAACTAGGCATCAGGGAACCTGAGATAATCTGAATCAAGCAACAGTAAACAATTCCAGCAGAACTGCGCTGGTGTAAACAGGGCAGACCCCTTGGCAGAAGAGACCCCTGCCCCGGCAGTAAATTACTCCAATTGAGCCCCTCCCAGAAGGAGAGACCCCATTGCGTTCCACCCTAGTGCACCAAAAATTCTGGCAGTTGCCTAACCCTATTAAGTCCCACTCTCCCTATTTTGGCTCTTGATTCTCTCATTCTGCAGCCGCCCAAAATTGCCTTTCACAGGCAATCATCAGTAAAGACTGCTTTAGTCTGATACTCTTGGCTGCCTTTCTTTTCTAACATTCTGGTGCTGAAACCTGGGACGAGGACATGGACGTTATCCCTTCCTCCTTTCTTTTCTAATATATCCCATATCACCAACCCAGGAAAAGATCAAAACTGGAAGTGCAGTTTCTACTGAATGTGTATCACCTTTGCACCATGATAAAGTCCAAAGTTTAAGTTGAATGATTGTAAGATACAGACTGTACTTTATACCCCACAAGAGCATTAAAATATCAAGAGCAAACTTAATAAACTTGAACAAATATGCTGTTATGAGGTTTTAACACAACAATCCGAAGAACTGATAGATCTTTGTGTTTACAAACATTAAAGAAAACCCTATAATTTTTTTTAATAAAGATTTATTTATTTATGCATACAAGAGCTGGGGTACAGGCCAGAGGTATGGGTGGTGAGAAGTCCACCAGAGACAGTGGGGAACAGAACAGACAGATTGACTGAAAGACACTGCTGAGGGGAGCAGCGATGAGAGGCAGGAAAAGTCTGCTATGCCATGTGGGTCCCCTCCCTGGCCGGCAGCAGGGATCGAACTCGTGCTGCAGTGGCTGCAGTTTGCTTCATAGCGCATTGCTTAACCCACTGCGCCACCAGGGAGGCCCAACCCTATAATTTTTTAACATACAATACTGAATCAGTCAGAGCTCAGTTCAGCAAACCAAAACTTGCAAACATTTCAAGCTCAAAGCAATACAAGAATCAGGAGCTTCCAAAATCATTGTCAGGGCTGGAAATAGTAGCACATATAATCACACATATAATTGGTAAAAATTGCTTCTCATGGTGTCTGGCAGACTGTGTTATATGAGTCTTTGTTACATAAAATTTAAAAGATACATAAAGTTGAGGGCTGTTATGACATTAATGACTTCAAAGTTAAATTATTGAGTTAAACCTCATGCAGAAGTCAGGAAGTTGTTGCCACAGACACCGTTTCCTCATGTCATATGGTAGTGGCTTCATATGGGAGTACTGAGTCCCGGTGCCCTGAGCACTGTGTGGTGCAGCTCCCCTGCCGGCCACCACTGCTGCAGCATCGAGGCCTCCCCTTACTTATCCTCACCCTGCTCACGTAGGTATGCGAATGACTGGCCAAATCTAAGTCATTCCCAAAGCTCTAGCTGTTAAATATTCTGGGAAATGTGATTTTGTGTGTGTGTGTGTGTGTGTACCTTACCCAACTCACAAACTGGGTGAATGACAGTTTCTGTAATTCAGAGGCAAATAGAGGAGATGAGAGTGAATGTCAAGTGCTAACTGACCATATCAAGCACAAATATATAGGAATTCTTTCTCTTTTTTTACTTGAATTTTTATTTATTTTTTAAAATTTTTTCTTTATTAATATATATTTTATATCACTTGTGGTCCCCATGGATTTCCCACCTCCTTTTCACCCATGCATCATCACCTCAGTCCCTTGTGCTTTTTCTGCCCTCATCCCACTCCCTCCCCCCAATGAAGTGTCCTGGATTTGTCCTTGTCTTTTTGTTTTTGTTGTCATTATTCTTTTCCTTGGTTGCTTATTTGGTTCCCTTATATTCCTCCTAGGAGTGAAACCATCTGGTATTTGTCTTTTGCCTTCTGACTTATTTCACTGAGCATAATCCCTTCTAGCTCCATCCATGTTTCTATGAATGACTCTAGTTTATCTTTTTGATTGCTGAACAGTATTCCATCTTATATATGGACCACATCTTGATCCAATCATCTGTTTTGGGGCATTTAGATTGTTTTCAGGTCTTACCTATTGTAAATAGTGCTGCAGTAAACATAGGGGTGCAGGTATTCTTTTGAATCAATGTTTTTGTGTCTTTTGGGTATAATTAGGAATTATTTCTTAAGACCTTTAGGAAAGAGGTGGTGGAACAAAAAAGATGCATAAGGAGAAAACTTTTAAGATAATGCTGAAGGGCACTGTAGGAAATCTGAGCAAATAGAAAGCAGTTTGTGTTCTTGGATCAGAAGACTCAGCATCATAAAGAGGTTAATTCTCTAATCTAATTTATGAAAGTAATACAGGAACAATGAAAAAGCTAACTTTAGGATTAGATATGTTGATACTCTAATTCATACGGAAAAAATAAACAAGAAAGAAGGGGAAGGGAAACTGAAACAGTAGATCAATGAAGGGGGAACTAGTCCTACCAGACCTTAAAACACACACAAACTCAAAAATGAAAACAACAGAGTACTGATGAAACAAAAGTAAATAAAGATCAAAATGCGTAAGAGTATATTTATGTATGTCAAAAGGAAAAATCAGTGGGGGGAAAAATTGTTCGATAAATGATACTAAGACAATCAAGTAGCCAGCTGGAAAGAAATAGGTTGAATCCCTACCAGAAAGCATACACCAAATGGTGAAGGATTAAAGACAAATGTGTAACATAGAACTGTGAAAGTGCTAGAAGGAAACAGGAGAATACCTTCATAACAGGAGCAAAAGTCTCTCCAACTTAGGCCACAAAGTTCTGCATAGCAACAAACAAACAGATAAGCAAATAAATATTAAACTCGAGAGGGAAGGAAAGGAAGAAGTCATGATAAGCAATGTAAAATCAAAAGATATTTTTAAAATGAGAAGCTAAGAAAATCACTGAGTGACAAAGCCCTATAAAATACACAAACAAAATAACAAGCAACGAGGGAAGAAGATAAAACAGTGAATTTATTAGGAACCAATCAAGACTGAAAACGGTATTTAGTGTTTAACTTAAGGCTAGAGAAGGAACAAAAAATTGAACCCAAAGCATGTAGAAGGCATGAATGCGTTTAAAGATAAAAGCACAAATCAATGAAACAGAAAACAAAGAGAGAATTGATAAAGCCAAAAGCAGACTTTTTTAAAAGACAAAATAGATACCAGGCAAATCAACTAAAGGCAAAAAAGTGGCAGCAATAAAATATTAGGACAATGGAGTGCGTGTAACTAGAGATTTTTAAACACCATAAGGTGAAACGCAGAGATGATTGCCACATAGCACTTATTTCCACCTCCTTCATCTTTTTGACTACAAAGGTTGGAAAGCTGCAAACTACATTTCAACTAAATTTCTAGATAAGAATTTGGTTTTGTTTGTAGCTGTACTCAAACAATGGCATTAATCCTGTAGCTTTTGATTCACCGTTCTGTTTTTTTCTGCAAAGCAAGTTCTGGAGACTTGGGATTCAGGATCCAGCATGAAGGTGTACAGAATTAATTGTAGCAGTGGCAGAAGCTGCAGTTGTTGTTTCCAGCTAGTGGCAGTTTAGGGTTAGGAGGCCTATTTTTTTTAAAAGATGTATTTTATTTATTTATAAACACAAGCACCGGGGTGTAGGCCAGAGGTGCTGAGGATTCACCAGAGATAGAGTGGGGAGCAGAACAGGTATATCCACTGAAATTCACAGCTGAGGGAAGCAGCGTAGAAACAGGAGAGGTTTGCTGCGCCATGTGGGTCAGTTCCATGGCCCCCATATCAAACTCCTGCAGCAGTGGCTGGCTATAGCTTGATAGCTGAGACTTTAACCTCTCAGTCACCAGAGAGGCTCAAGGAGGCTTATTTAGTTGCGGCTTCTGCCCCTGGGCTGCAGCTACTACAGTATGCAATGAATTCAACTACTCTGATGATGGCTGTTTCCCTGGAAGGTCAATTCTAGGCTTTTCTGGGAGCCCCCACAGCTCACTCTTTCAATCAAGTACTCGGTTCCTCTACTATATCAGTGGCTCCTATTCCCAGTACTCAGATATGACTGATGAGTAGAATGCTATCAAGAGTTCTCTGTCAAGCAATGTAAAAATGTGAATGGATAATTTCCTATTATAATTTTTTGTCTAAGTTACTAAAATGGCTCCAAGAAACAATGAAAACCTGAATGGATGATGATAATAAAATAAACTCAATAGGAAATCAAAACTGCCTCCTACCCTCTTACCTCATACAAAGGCTACTAGGTTGAAGTAGTTTTATTGGCTAGTTTTCCAAGAAAAAGTTAATTATCTTGCAAATTGTTTTAGAGAGAAGAAAACAGGGAAAGTTGCTTTAACTTATTTTGTGATGCTAGAAGAGTCTTACAAAACTGAACAAGGGAAGCACAAGAAAATTGAAGCCTAGTCCCAAGAACATACATTCAGATATTCTAATTAAATTATCAATACATTAAATCCAATATTGTATTAAATTATCAGGACCATGCAGGGTTTATTTCAGGATATTAAAAAAAACATATTAATTTAATTAATTTACTAGAGTACATTAACAGATTTTTTGGGGGTGCCAATTTTAAATACCGCTTTATTTAAGACATTGTATTTTCCACTTACAACGTAGAGCTTATAAATATAATGTTATTACCTTTCCCTTGTACACATAGTCCATGTTCCGGCATCGGGAATGCTTAACTATTTACTATATAACAGCTAAACTTTATTTTTTAAAGACTTACTTTTATTTATTTATGCATATAAGAACTGGGGTACAGGCCAGAGGTGCGGGGGGTGGTGAAAGGATTCACCTGAGACAGAGTGGGGAACAGAACAGGCAGATGTACCGACCTACTCTGCTGAGGAGAGCAGTGGGCAGGACACAATAGGTCTGCTGGGCCATGTGGGTTAGACCCCTGGCGGCAGTGACTGGCCACATCTTGACAACTGAGACTTTCACCTCTGTTCCACCAGGGAAGCCCGATAACAGCTGAGCTTTAACACTGCCATGGACTTTGATAAGATTTGGGTCCTACTTGAAGTTTTGTGTGGAACAATGCTAATCTATGCCCAGGTTGACTCCTCTATCGTGGGTCTGGAGGAGGCACCACTGGGTGGAGGGGCACCCCGGCCAGGGCAGCCCAGGCATTGCTGCAGTGCACCTGTCTAGCTCGGGCATGATGGGCTTGCAGACTCTTCTGCTCTTTCTGCTGATGTTCAGATTCTTCCTTTCTACAGTCTGGTTCTTCACAAGCCAGTTGATGATTTCATTACACTTGTCAGGAATCTTCTGTTTGTCCTCATCGTTGCTCTTGCCTTGAAGTTTTTCACCAGTTGCTTTCATGTTGAGTGCATAGGATTCAAGCAGATTCTTGGAAGACACTTTGTGCCACTGCTTCTTGTCTTCAGCTTCATACTTTTTAGCTTTCGGGCCATACGCTCGATGTCTTCCTTATGGAGAAACACCATATGATTTAAATAGATTCAGAAAAGGCATTTAGCAAGATTCATCACCCAGTCATAATATTTCTTGTTAAACTAGGAATCAAAGGGAGCTTCGTAATTTAATAAAAGATGGCTACCAAAGGCCCACAGTAAACACTGTTTCCTCGATGGTCTAACTTTAGAAGCATTTCTCTAACATCAGGTATGTGACAAAAGTGATTATTACAAGTATCCAGCCCCTGTGGGTGGTCCTGGCCAGATGTTGTTACCAGAAAACTAAGAAACCAGGAAACTAGTAGAACTAATAAGATCTAATAAGGTGGCTGAATTCAGCTCAACATAAAGAAAGCAATGGCATTTCCTCACATAAGAAATAACCAATTAGAATATGTTAAAAAAAAAAAGACACTGTTTACATAAGTAAGATACTTGGAGAGGAAATGAAAACTCCCATTAAAAGACTATATAATATATTTAAAGGACACATAAGAAGGACTAAATAAATCATGTCTATGGAAGATAATTTCAAAATGAAAATTCTTTCCAAATTGATTTATAAACTCAACGTGACCCTAACAAATATTCCCAATAGATTTTATTTTTAGTGGCAAGCATTTCTTAAATCCATATGGAAGCTGAACAGCTAGAACAACACAAACCCGATTTTGAAAAAGATGATTAAGTACCAGAAGTCAAGGTCATATATGTCTAGCATAATTAGAATGGTGGCTATTGATGCAGAAACAACCTAATAGATCAGTGGAATAATACAGAGAACCGATAAAGAGAGAACTCAGGTAGTATGAGATCTTGGTATATGACAGGTGTGAAATCAGTAATCACTGGGAAAGGGTAGATATTTAATTGATGTAGTAGGAAAATTGGTTGTCTGCAAAAGGATTGAAACAATCCTTATCTCACACCATACATAAAATTTAAATTCCAGAGGAATCAAAGATCTGAGCTGAAAAAAACCTTTAAAATTATTAAAAGGACTACAAATGATGTCAAACACAATTAAATAAATCTAATAAAAAACTATTAAAAGGAAAATATTTCTTTAAAAATATACAAAAGGGTACCTACCTAGTGGCACAGGGGTTTAAGTCAGGCACCATGAAGCTATCAACAGTTACTGCAGGAGCAGTTCGATCCCTGGCCAGGGAGCTGACACACACGGCGCAGCAGACCTCTCCTGCTGCTCCCCTCAGCAGTGTATTTCAGTTGATCTGCCTGTTCTGCTCCCCACTCTCACTGGTGAATCCTCTCACCTCTCACCCTTCTGGCCTACACCCCGGCTCATGTATGCACAAATAAATAAATCGTAAAATATACACACACACAGACAAAAGGAAGAAAATTTTAACATCAGAATATAAGGATCTCAGTAATAAGGTACCATAAATTAAAAGATAACAAATGAGTGAAATATATATAATATGTTTTCATATATTGGACTAGCATGATTCTGAAATAAGCAAAAGATTTTTTTTCCACATTTTTGCTCCCACCAGTCTTTAAATTTTTCAGTGGGGGTGATTTATATAAAAGCACTGGCAGATCCCAGACTTTCCCATTCATTTTTAGAATAAAATACTGAACTTGATTTAATGTCAAAATTTCTTTTCTCCTTCAACTTAAATTTGCTTTGGGTGGGAAGCCTGTTATAAGAAAGGAAGTGGGGGTAGTTGGGGGCAACAAATCTCTCCAGAGAAATCTCTTTAGAAATTTCTTTATCTCTTTTTACATTCTGACCCTTTTATCATCCTTCACCTGGCTGAGGGGGTCTAGAGATTGTCAAATTAGTTCTCTGGAATTTCCTTTGTAAATTCTGCATGTGAAAGTTGGTTTGGAACATAGGGGTAGTTCTAAAGGAAGATTAGGGTTGAAGTCTATTTCAGCATGCTGTTATACAGCAGATTAGTACTCCAAATAGAGAACTTATACAAATCAAAAAGAAAAAACCTAGTATTAAAAAAAATGGGCAGGGCGTCCCTGGTAGCACAGTGGGTTAAGCAACGCACTATGAAACAAACCACAGACACTGCAGCACAACTTCAATCCCTGCCCCCAGCCAGGGAGGGAACCCACATGGTGCAGCAGACCTCTCCTGCCTTGCCCGCTACTCCCCTCAGCAGTGTACTTCAATTAATCTGCCTATTCTGTTCCCCACTCTGTCTTTGGTGAATCCTCTCACCTCGCTGGACTCTGGCCTGTACCCCAGCTCTTGTATACATAAATAAATAAAATCTTTAAAAAATAAATTAATTTAATTTAATTTAAAAAATGGGCAAAGGATATGAACAGGCTCTTAACAAAAACAAACTTTGCAGGACCGTGAACACTGAAAAGGTGCCAAGGAGGAGGCTCCTGCGCAGACACAGCTCCCAGAGTGGCGGATAGCTTTAGGTAGGCATTGTTGACAATGCTGTGGGTCAGAAGTGTCATCCTCATTTCTCCTGGGACTTCTGGGGATCTAGTGCAAGCAGGACTCTCAGAGGATTCTGGCCCTGAACCGTGAAATGAAGGCTGAGTCCCTATCCTGCCCCCAGAACACATGAGAACCTTCCCTTCCCATCCCCCACTTTGCTGCACATTTACAGCTCTGGCATCATGTGGATCTTTTTGCTTTTGGAGAGCAGAAAAGAGAAACCTTCTTCTATTGCATCATATTGTTCCAGGGGCACTTCAGAATGAATAACCAAATGACGTGTCAAAAATATTCAGTGCTTTGAATTGTAATGAGGTTTTCTTTGGAAGCAGCTGCATATGGAGGCAGCTGTGGTAGAGAGCACTGATCTCAGAGTCCAGCGTTGTTATTGCACCTTCACTTAAAGACAATATCTATTAAAAAAATAAAGACATTATCTGTTGGATTTGCCAGGAGAATTAAATGGCGAGATACGAGGAAGAGGGAACTATTGGCTCTATTTTTCTTTTCTTTTTTTTTTTTTTAAGATTTATTGGGCCTCCTTAGTGGTGCAGCAGGTTAAGCGTGGCTCTGTGATGCATCTGTGGCACACAGCAGTGTTTTTCAGTCGATTTGCTTATTTATGCATACAAGAACCTGGGTACAGGCCAAAGGCGTGGGGGTGAGAAGTCACCAGAGACAGAGTTGGGAACAGAACAGGCAGATTGACTGAAATACACTGCTGAGGGGAGCAGGGGGTGACAGAAGAGGTCTGCTGGGCCATGTGAGTCCCCCCTCCTAGCCGGGGGCAGGGATTGAACTTGTGCTGCTGTAACTGCGGTTTGCTTCATAGTGCATTGCTTAACCCACTGCGCCACCAGGGAGGCCCAAACGCTGGGTTTTCTAACACAAAACAGTCAACCATGCTCTTCTCAAAAAGTCTTTTTTCCATTATTAAATGAATTCAGATTCATCAAAGAGTTTCAAAAAGGGGAAACACTCAGTGCCACCATTCAGAGCAGCCACAGCACTGCAGCGTGTGTCCTGGCTGTCACGAGCCCTGGCTCGACTTTGTGCTGCCGTATACATGTGAAACCTGAGGTGTTACATCACGGTACATTCTCATGTTGTTTTAGTCTTTAAAGACCTACTTTTTTGGGGCCCCCTTAGTGGCGCAAGTCTTAGTGGGTTAAGTCTCAGCACTACGAAGCATCCACAACCACCATAGGATGAGCTTAATTCCCAGTCAGGGAGGGGACCCACATGGTGCAGCAGACCTCTCCTGCTCCCCTCAGCAGTGTGTTCAGTCTTCCTGTTCTGCTCCCCACTCTGTCTCTGGTGAATCTTCTCACCCCCTGCACTTCTGGCCTGTACCCCAGTTCTTGTATGCATAAGTAAATAAATCTTAAAAAAAAACTATTTTTTCATTATGTAAACTGTGATTCTAAAGTTGAATCTGTACAATAAGTATACATGTTGGTTAGCATCAGTTATTTTCCTCTCTCACCCAATTCCCTCCTTTCCCCTGTGGGTAACCATTTTTATGCTGTTGTTTTTTTGGAATTATTATTATTTGTCTTCCCAGTGCTTATATCTGTGAGCAATTTTTCCTTCCTCTTTCCCACATGAAAAGTAACATTATATGTATATATAAACATGCAGATACTTATATATATATATAGAGAGAGATAGATACTGTACTTTGTTCTTTTTCATTAAACAGTGTAATCCACAGAGACTGTCCTATATTCAATTAGAACTTTTCCTCACTGGGGCCTCCCTACTGGCCTAGAGGTTAAGTTTCTAGTGCTGTCACTGCTGCAGCAACGAGTTCTATCCCCGGCTAGGGATCTGACTCCATGGCACAGCAGACCTCTCCTGTCTCACCTGCTGCTCCCTTCAGCAGTGTATTTCAGTAAATCTGCCTCTTCTGCTCCCTACTCTGTCCCCACATCCTCTCACCACCACCCCCTGCACCCCCACCCCCACCCTGTACCTCTGGCCTACACCCTAGTTCTTCTATGCATAAATACATCTTTAAAAAAAAAATCTTCCTCACAGCTTTTTTATGGGTGCCTGGGACTCCATTGTGCAGGTGTATTTTAGTTTATTCAGCTGCTTCCTTAAACAACGGACATGTTGATTCTTTTTAATTTTGTACAGTTACAAAGAGTGCCCTGTGAGTAACCTTGTGCCTAACTTCAACTGTCCATCGGTTTTCTTTTTTTTTTCTTTTTTTATTAAAATATTTTAAAATTTACATATACTTGCCATTAATTGTAATCCCCATGTATTCCCCATCACCATCTCACCAGTGCACCATCACCTCAGTCCCTCGTGTTCCCATCTTCCCTCAACTGTCCATCGGTTTTCAAAGCAGTTGCCTACAACCCCATCCTCTCTCCTCCCGCTCTGAATCCTTCTGTCCTGTTCTGAATCATACCTCAGTGACCCGCTATTTCAGTCTCCTGACTTTGGATTTGAGACCTGGGCATGGGCTCTCAGGGGTTGGGCTCTCAATTTTCCCGGGAGTCTCAAACTGCTTCTCTAGCTTTCACTGCCCACTGTGCACCAAGATAGAAATGCCTTCCTCAGCCCCCCACTCCTTTCTCCTGGAGGACTTTAAAGAGGTTACATCACACCTTATTTTGCTATTTCCACTTGGTTTTTGCTTGGTTGGTTGGTTGAAGTTTTTACTATGAAAATTTCAAACACAGGAAAAAAGAAGGAATATGATAATGACAGTTAATACCTTTCCTTGCCTAAATTAATATATTAACATTTTGCTACATTTGATTCATCTATGTATATTTTTCTGGAGCTATTTCAGTGAAAATTATAGACATCACGATACTTGACTTTTTCAATATTTCTGCATTTAATCCAAAAAAATAAGAACAGTCTCCAACACAAAAATCATTACCACACGTATCAATAACAAAAAAAGCAAACTAATTCCTTAGTTATTAATGTGCAATCTATATTAAAATTTTCCTGGCTGCTTCAAAAATATCTTCGAAAACTAATTATTTCGACCCAGACTCCAATCAAGCACCACCATTGGCATTTGGTTGTTATGTCTCCTTTTATTTAGAACAGGACCTCTTAACACACTTCTCATTTTTAATCAAATTGACTTGCTGAAGAGACCTGGCCAGTTGTCTTTTGATGCATTCCGCATCATAGATTTGTCTAATTGTTTTGTTCACCCAGCATGCTTTCTGTTGATTTGCTTTTGTATCTTCCAAGGAGAGGTTTTTCCTCCAATGTTCCTAGACTAGAATCCCTACCGAGGCTGATGGTTTCCCTTACTGAACCCCTGTTCACATTGGTTGGGTCCTGTCCCACAGAGGTTCCCAGAGAACAGGAAGTCTCATTCCCCAGAAAGATGCTTCCAGTTTCCTGACTGGAGGGTGGACATTTGGGAGCCACTGGGGAAGGAGTTTGAGGCTTTTAACATTCAGTCTTGGTGAGGGAACAAAAAGTGGCAGCTGAATGTTATCAGTGTTACAGGGCAGAGAGGGGCACCCCAAAACCCCCAAACCTGCCCTCTTTAAATGGGTTCTGCCATCTGCCGCATCAAGACAAACATATAAGACCTTTAATGGAATGGAACTTTAATACAATTAGGATACAATACAATAAGGACAAAGAATATAGTTACTAAGTTAAGCATCCAAAGTTACCCATCTCCTTGAGGGTAAAAGTCCAGCCAAATAGGACTGGCCTAAAGCAAGGCCCAAAAGCCTGCCACAAGTCTAAAGGACCTTTCAGTGGAGACCCATAGAAGAGTCAGACAAATCTGGGAGGAAAAGAGCAAAATCAAAATCAAGATAAAAGCTGCCATTGTTAAGCTGCCGATGGGTCTCTCACCCACATCTGTTCCAACTAGTCCAAGACCAAAAAGCAAGCACAGTTTCTTCACATGTCCCTCTGCTCCATGTGCCTCCTCCATGCCTCCTTGCTGCTCTCCATCCTGCTTCCTTCTTCCTCCCTTCCTTTTGTCCTCCTATCGCCTCTCTCCAGCATCTTCTTATCCCTGCTCAGCTCCACCCTACTTAGGGCAGAACCGGGATCCTGGAACTTCCCCTTTTTCTGGGGACCACCCTGTTACACCATGAAGCTCTGGACCAGCTCTGATCACTTTCCTTTCGACTTTTATTTTATTTTTTAATGTAAAAGAGAAAAATTCTTTGGGCTTTCCCCTGTTTTATCATAATAATCACATATCACGTGCCAAGTAGTGCTATAAATATTTGGCTTAAATCTTAATTTCATCTTTATACTACCCTGGGAGGTACTATTATTATCCCTGTTTGACTGATTACTGTGAAACAAACAAACAATCTGCCTACTCTGCCTACAATCAAAGATGGAGAAAGCTAGTAAACCAGGGAGTTTGGGCTTATAAGCACCGTACTACCCAGATATGGTCAAGTCCAGTCCTCACTGATACAGCTGTACATTCTCATCCCCGAATCTGCCACCACCATGGTCCTGCACTACCAGTAAATTTCTGGTATTCTTGGTGAATGGGTTACCAGACCCAAGGCAGTAGTCACATTCCCAACTGTTCCCTCCCCCCCTAGTCACCTGTCACCTGACATTAAGGTTTGTGACTAGCGGTGGTTCCTGCAAAGGCTCTAGCAGCAGCAGAGACTGCAGAAGCATCCAGGTAACCCAGCAGAGCAGGGAGATGTGGGTTGCTGCAAGGTCTAAGAGCAGATGGGAAACTATCCCCCTCTTCCCAATATTAGAGGAAGGTGGCACTGAGACACGCTCGAGTTCACACCCACAAAGCATTTCCAACATTTAGCATCATTTCCTCAGGACTGATTCCCAGGCGTGGGCTTTGGTACATCTTGACTTCATTTGAATTGAATTGATGACAGAATTCTTTAGCCAATTTCAGATGTTCTATTCTATGAATAAAGAGATCCCCCTAGATTCTACTATATCTTTGGTAGCTAAAATTAGGGTCCAAATTTTAAGAGCATGTGACACCATAAAACCATCTTTTATTTATTGAACTAATCAAAAACCAAGAACTATAAAGTGTTAAAAAGAGAGAGAAGTATGTGTGAAACACTCACTGTTTTGATTAATGCAGAGGCTCACATACACAGCTTTGTCAGGAAGCAGTAGTGAGAAATTTGGGCTGTTTCTGTTGCCACATTATCTCTCCCAAACTTCCAATATTCACGGATAAGGTCCAGTTCTTGTTTCCCTGACTATGAACTGACCAATCTCAAGGGCGCTTTTGCAAGCTAGAAAGTGCATGAGGAAGAGTTTGAGCTTGTGCTAATTAGCTTCTGTAGGTGGGGCCTGGGCCAGGTGTGTCAGTTGGCCCTGGGGTCTCAGGCAGCCCTCAGGGGCTTTGTCTCCTGGTCACAAAAGAAGTGAAGAGAGTGGGGGAAGGCAGGATCCTGAAAGGGTGCTATGAGGAGGACATGTCTGCCTCGGGGGTTTTTAATGCTGACCATTGAAATGGAATCAATAACACCATCTTAGAGATCTCTTCTGCCCTGATTTTCCCCCTCATTCTTAATAAGACACAAATATAATGAAACAAATGGGCCCTGCATTTGGAATGCAAATCTGGCCTGCAGAGCCACATCCTGGCAGAGATGCCCTGGGAGGAAACAATCTAACAGCTCTTACCAGAAGAGTCCTTCTAGAAGATTCCCCAGGAGGACCATGGGTTTAGCCAACAACAGCACTTCACCTCTGAATGAGAGGAACGGTGATGGCCTGGGGAGTTCCTAAGACAAAGCTGGATTGCCCAGAGAAGGAAATACCCCAAGGAACATTGTTGAAAAGAGTCCAAATTGGACTCTTAGAGAAAATGAAAATATAAGCAAATCAATCATGGCCTCAGACAGATTTGGAACCTGCAAGATAACTCAACCTATGAACACTGGCCCAGAATTGATATATAGCTCACTGACTATAGAGTTCTGAATGACTAAGAAAAACAGGCCTTCCTAAGGAAAGAAGGGCTTCCAAACAGATCTTTCTGAGAAAGGTGCAGAACTGTTCTACCAGATCAAAAGGGTCTCATTCAGAAGAATATGATAAACAACTTACAGTTTTTTCTTCTCAGATTTTATTTTCTCCCTCTTGATCATTCATGTATTTCATGACTTCTCACTCCTCTGTTCACTTTTGCCCCAGGAAAGGGTCACAGAGCAATCAGGAATACATCTAGGAATAATAGAGAATATTAAAAGCATCATCCTAGTTCTGCCTTCAAGACGGAACATCATAGATCCACAGAGAATGAAGCAAATCGTTCATCTAGGATGCCCCAGAATAGCTCATTCCCTGGTCTCTGCACCCGCCATTCACCAATGAAGCCAGTGCTTTTCTAGAGGAGTTTAAAAGATTTTATTCCTAATCCATTTCTTTCCCTAGGGCTTTGAAAATATGGTTCTGTAATTTAATGATTACAGGAGATGAGCAAAAGAATGAACTAAATAAGATAGCATCAGCCTGTTTTGTAATGAATATCCAAATTTTCCAAATATAGAGCAAAATCCAATTGTGGTGCTGTTGTTTATGTTTCCTGCATAACACTCTCATGAGTGATCTCACGGGGACATGCACATGTCCTTTCCCACATAAAGAGCCTTCCCCTTGGCTCTTTACAGAGGGGGGGGGGGCGGTGAAGCCCCACAGCCAATTTCCCTAAATTGCCCTCTACCTCTTGTACCACAGCAACTTTACTGATGGAACAAGCATAGGGTGGAACAAGTCATGCCCTGAAGCAATGAAAACAGTTATCAGCAGTTCGCATTAGGGACAGCAAGTCCCCCAAATGCCAGAGGGAACTTTCCTGCAGCTGATACAAGGTAATATTTAAAAGTGATGCTACACAAAATACAATGTGGTGTCCTGGAGTGAATCCTGCAGTCGTAAGAGGACCTAAGTGGAAAAACTGGTGAAATGTGAATGAAGTCTGCAGTTCAGTTAACAGTACTGCTCCAGGGCTACTTTTCAAGGGTAATAAATGCATCACAGATGGGTAATATGTAAATGTTAGGCGAAACTAGGTGAAGGGCACATGGATATTCTCTGTACACTGCACTATCATTGCCCCTTTTCTGTAGATGTAATTTAGTCCCAAATAGAAAGTCTATTTTTAAAAAAAGGGAGACCACGTTTTCATTTGTTACCGGTAGGGGTAGAAATGGGTATAGACTCCTGACCCATTCAATAAGGGCTTTGGAAACATGCATGCCCATGGACCTGTAATTTCACTCCCCGGAATTTTTCCTCAGAAAATAGTCAAGGACATTCACCGCAGAGTATGGGAATGGGGAAAGTTGGCTGCAAACTACAAGGCCTGAATTAGTGTTCCAGGAACAATGATGTAGACACAGGGAGGGATGTATGAAGTAACTAAAAGCAAAGATTGGGAAGTGAGTTGGATGATGTGAAAGACTGTCACCCTATATTGCTGAATGAAAAAAAGCAGGTTACAAAGTCATCTGCATGGATGAACTCATTTTTAAAAATATATGTGTGCTTAGAAGAATGGGAGAAGATACACCAAATTATAAATAGTGGCTTTCTGTAGGTGAGTGAGATGTGGGTGCTCTGAACTGAATTGTGTCCTCCTCAAATTCATATGTTGAAGCCCTAACTCTCAATGTAAGTGTATTTGGAGACAGAGAGACAGAGCTTTCAGAAGGAAATTAAGGTAAATGAAGTGACAAGGTTAGGAACCAAATTCTATTGGTTTGGTGGCCTTAAAGCAAGAAGAAAGACCTCCATGCATGTACCAAGGAGAGGGCATGTGAGCATAGAGCCCAGGAGATGTTCTCACCAGAACCTAGTCTTTCCTGCTGGCTCCCTAATCCACACTTTCAGCTTCCAGTACTATGAGGAAATAAATTTCTATTGTTTGAACCACCCAGTTGTGGTATTTTGTTAGCATCTGGTGCTAAGACAGTAAGTATTCTTAGTTTTCTTGGTTTTGCTCTCTTATTTGTCTGCAGTGACTATGAATTGCTTGAATTCATATTCTGGTGAATGGTGGCACAAAGGGTTAAGTTGAATACTAAGAAGCTATCCCCAGCCACTGCAGCATGAGTTTGATCCCCGGCCAGGGTGCTGACCCACATGGTGCAGCAGACCTCTCCTGCCTCCCCCTTGTTCCCCTCAGCAGTGTACTTCAGTCAAACTGCCTATTCTGCTCCCCACTCTGTCTCGTGAATCCTTTCACCCCCACACCTGTGGCTTGTACCCAAGTTCTTGTATGGATAAATAAATTAAAAAAAATAAGAACAATAAGTGGGAAACATTTATTCTTAGGGTTTCATTTTACTACTGATGGAAAGAAGCATATCTCTGTAGGTCTCCTTCAGTATTAGTTTTTGGTAGGAATGGTAAAATCACCCAAAGATTTTTAAGTCACCCAGAAATTAATTTTTTTCATGGCGTCGTCCTGCTGGAAGACTCCTCATGCCCAGGTACTCAGAGGGGAAATGGACCTTTCACCCTGTCATGGCCAGTAAGTTGTAGTTCAGTTTATGCTGTAACTTATAATTTGAAACGCATAGGGCAGTAATACCACCTCTTCTAATGAAGTCTGGGGACATTTTGTGACTTGCCCAAGCCACATATCTAACAATGGTGGATCCAGGAGCAGGAAATAGGCCTTTTGACTCCAAGGCCAGGCTCCATCTCTGCCCATGCAACACTGTCTTTTGGAACAGTCCTGAACTATCTTAGAAGTAGGATTCAGAGACTTCTCAGTCCTCCAGAGTTCCACCCCAGGCAAATTCTGGTCTTCATAATTTTCATCTTGGAAATAGAAAGATGTTACACTCTCCCACTTCCATGCCAACCACTAGCTATTTCTGGGCCATGTGTTTTCCGGAACCTCAAAGTCTGTGTAGGTTTTGATAGAATCTTGAGCAGCCAGCCTTAATTTATCCTGTGCATCCACCCAACTGCAAGGTGAAGCCTCGACCCCCCTGTCCCAAGAAGAAGTCTGGGCTGTCTGAAAATGCACTGTTGGGCCTGGGCAAGTCAGGAGTCTGTCAATGTTGGCATCGAGCTTCAGGTCTATCTATTTATGCATCTATTCGGCACTGGCAAGTATGAGCTTGGAGAAACATCTTTAAATCCTCCTAGAACTTTCCAGTTTCTGCATTAGTGAATAAGAGCAATTGCAGACATCAGCACTTGCTCGATTTCTTAATTTTCAGAGAGTTAAGTCAAAATTTAGGTGACTAATTGGAAGATCCAGGGAGAGTTTGGACTGGCATGGGGATTGCTACTGCTCTTGTTGACTATGGAGCTTAAAAATCAGCTTACTCATGAAGTAGCTGAATAAAAAATGTTAAAAAGCATGTACTCTATGCACTATATGTGCACTTTTCTAGAGTTATGGGAGATGCAAAGTTGAGCACAAAAGTTGAATCTAAGGTGCACGTAGTGTTCCAGGGGAGACTGGCGTGAGTACACATTTGCTATTAGCAAGGCAGTGAGATTTTCAAATCCAGAAGGTGGTAAGAAATGTGAAAGCAATCATTTTAACTGTAGTAATGACTGGGGGATATTACTAGCACTTTGGCAGGTAGGGATGCTGCATTTCCTGAAATCTTGAGAAGAAGTCTATCAACAAAAATTGTGTGCCTTGGAGAGGAGGACAAGCACAGGGTTTGGGAGATGCTGTGGCTAAGCATCATAAAAAGGACTCTGAGCTGATGCCTCCCATCTGATGGGGTTCTGACACGCACAGATGGGCACAAGTGTTGGGGGGATTAGGAACTGAGGCCAAAGTGAGAACAGGCAGTGCATTTTCTCAGAATGACAGTTTGAGGTTTGGGCAATGGAGCTAATTCTTGGAAAATGCAATAATAGATCTTGCCCTGGAAGGAAGTTTATGAACAATACAAGGAACAAGAGCAAAATTGTGCTTAGGAAGGTTGAATTTGGGCAATGTGAGGACCAGGGTTGGGGAGTCCACTTTACCACTTCTGGGTTCTGTGACTTCGGGCAGCTTCACTGCATTTCTCTAGGCCTCAGTTTTTCATCTGCAAAATACCTAACATGCAGATTGTTGTAAGACTCTAATGAAACATAATGTATGTAAAGTGTCTAATACACATTGCAGAAACTCAGTGAAAAACAGCTATTAGGATTTAAGATTTGGGGTTTATTGGTTTCTGTCCCTACTATAATTTCTGTACCAACTCTGGCTGTTAAAGCTGAGCATAGATGTATCACTTGGTGTGTCTTAGCACGTGGGCATGTCAAAAGCTGGTGAGAGGAATAGTTCTGGGCTTTCCCCTTGGCCTTCCTTCCTATTAAGGAACTAGAAGAGAGACCTGGGACCCATTCCATCCTTGTGTGCGAATGGATTGTCCGTATATCACAATGGAGCTCTTGGGGTCAATAGGATTTCGGAGGTAAACTTGCACTCAAAGTTAAACTTGCATCTCATCTTGCAGAGAAGGAATTCAGACCTGAGGAGCACTGGCCTGGTGTTGCACCGAGGAGCAGTGCCATCAGAGAGGGGACCTCGAGCACCAGTCCCTGTTTCCCTTTACTCTTCCATGTGGAGGAGGGAACTGGGTGCAGATAATTTCCCTGCCTTACTCTCACCCCCAGAAGTCTGGAAGGCCCTCAGCAGTAGGAGAAGGGAGACTTCAGTCAGAGGAGGCCAGTACAATCTGATGGAGGCCCTTCCCTGCTCTAAAACTCCTGTAGCTCTCCAATATGGCGGGATCATGTTCAGGTTTTTCAATGTGGGGCCTCCAAAACCTCCCAATCGAGCTTGCAAACACAGACCATCGCTTCCACTTGGAGAATGTCCCTGCTTTTCCCCACGCTTCCTGTTGGCTGTCCTTGAAACCCTTGTTTGGTGTCAGCACTGGGACTTCCTGCATCACATTCCATTGTCACCTGCTTTCCCCTGCTGAAATCCTGTGCATCTTTTCCAGTCCAGCTCAGGTGCCCCAGGCTCCACGAAGTTTTTCTCCAGCACCTCCATCTCTGCCTTGGGAAGGGCCATGGCCATTGGCCCTGTCACAGTGGGTTGGCCAGCACTTGCCATTTAGTCTTACAGTAAAGACTGTTTCATCAGCATCTCAAAGGTAGCAACTTGTGCCTTTCCATTTCAGCAAACTTCAGCTACCCTAGGTGCCTTATATCTCCTTGGTAATAATAAATGTTTCTTTACTGGGATTAAATTTTCCTTCCTCAATTTTTTGATGTTTAGTAACTGGCCAACAGCTCTTTGTTGAATCGCTTTGAGGAAGGGATGAGGAAAGATTAGATTCCCCAATTATTTCTAAGAAATAGCAGAGGCCTGCAGTTACAAATGACAACTGGCAGTTGGCTGATGGCTGGAGAGTCCCAGCTCTCTGGAGCAGCTGTGGTTGCTTTGCTAATGACCAGGCTCCAGAAACTGGGAGGGTTGGCACCCTGCAGAGCATGGGAGGCAGGTAGGCGGGAAGGGGGAAGGGAAGGATTGCAGAAGCTCTGGTGGCTGTGGCTGTACGTTTGGAAGGGAAGCAAGCATTCCAGCTTGGGTGTTAGGACACTTCCAACATTACTTGCCATAAAACCAGTAATAGTGTCATTAATGATAGTTTTTAATTTAGACAGTCCCGTTCACCTGAGCAATTCTGAGTTATAATGACCAGTAATCTGATGACTTGGGAGGTTGCTTTAATAACTTTATTTTTGCAAAATGAAGGAAAATAGCCACAGAAGAACAAGGTGGTTTTAGACAACACCACCGTAGGTTCAAAGTCCAACCAGAAATGGAGACCCCACCCCAAACCCCAGCTGGAGCAAACCCACAAGGTTGCTCAGATCTGGACGTTCAAAAGTTGTTGAGCTACATTCAAGAACTAAGAGGTTTTGTGGTGTGTTGTGCCAAAATCTCATTCTTTACCCTTCCCCGTCGGTGTTTCCAGAGGGTCTCTGAGGAGGCAAGGGGCAGAAGGGCAGCCTAGTAAACTGCAGGGGCCCCGTGTGGTCCTGACCCCAAAAGTGTCTGGCCTGTGGACACTCTGAGTAGGGTTTCTATCATGTGGAAACACATGTCCAGTCTCAGCCCTTTCCTGGTTTCTTCCTGCACCTCTTGCAGGGCCAATAAGGATTCTGGGTTATGGAACCAAAGGCTCATGCAGGTTCTCTTTACCTGGCTACTCGGTTCTCCACTGACAGTGGCGAAAAGACACAGATTTCAGTCCCCAGAAACTGGCAAAGGTCACTAAGATGTGACAAGAGAGGCAGAGATGAAGCTTGAGGCTGGGGAGGGAATTTGAGTTGTGACTTCCGGCCTCCTGTCTGTGTGGACAGACTCGGGGCGGATGAATATTAGACCTGTCAACGTTCACCTATAAACACCTTCACTTGACTTCCAGGCCACGGTAGCCCCTTCCTCTTGCAATGCCAACTATGGACTGCAGCTGCGTACTTCAAGGCTGTTGGAAAAAGTCATTTGTTCTAAAAAAAAAAAAAAAATCTCTCTTCTGAAGATTGCAGTGCATCCCACAGCCCAGGGTGCCTGTCACGGAACAGACATGGGTCTTTGGGCTGTTTCAGGCCATTAACTTAATGACTCTGGTTCTTGGAAGCTCTGCTGTGGACAAGAGTTACCCTGAACATATTCTAGCTGGAAAATCTGTGTTATTGTTTTCTGAGTAATGGTTGTTTGAAGTAATATGTGTGTTTTTCCCCCTCTGATTATTGTGAAGATTATTTCAGCCCCTTTGGAAAAATGGTAATGGCCTCAAGAAGCTCAAGGAACAACAGACTTTCTTTTCCTTCCAATCAGATCGGATATTATAATCATCTTGCACGAATTGAGGACTGGGACCGGGCCATCACTGCTGAGAAGATAATTAGGAGATAATGTCAGTGGCAGAGAAAGTTGTCAGAGCAGAGTGGTCCCCTGCCGCTCCCAGAGTGCTCAGTGTGGATGCTGGGAGGGTGGGACGAGCAAAATCCTTAGTGGAAATAAATGAGGAAGAAGAGCCAAGTCTTCCTCTGCCGCTAAGGAGTTGATCATCTTGCAGCAAGATTCTGCCAGCGATGTAGCCTACAAATGCGCATCTAGCCATCCTCCCCTTGAACTCTCTTACACAGAGATCAGATGTATGTGTGGCAGGGTGTGTGCGTGTGTGTGTGTGGGGGGGGGTGACTATAACAAGGTACAACTAAAATAAGGAGGCAGTACGTTGAATTTAATTCACTGAGGAGGCAACAAGTTTTGTGCCAAAGCTTAATGTCCAGAATAAATCTTTTGCACTTGCTGTTTGTCCCTGAAAACAGAATGCCAATTGTTGTTAGAGACAGGTTGTGTCGCTGAAAGCAGAATGGTGGGCGTTCAGGGAATAGCGGGTGGGGACCCCAACCTGGGCTCTCTCCGGTGTCAGTGGGTTGGACTGCTCTCCCCACTACCTGGCCTGTTGCTTGAAGGCCAAGGCAGCCTTTGGGTTGGGATTCTAGGTCCAAATTTAGATTTGCCAAGTAAACAAAGATGTAACCCTCTCTCTCTGCTGTATGTGACAGGCTAGTCGAGCATTCTGGAGTGTGTGTGTTGCTTATTTATGGAAACATTCTTCCTTAAGGTTTCAAATAGTACGTGATACCATGCATTTCTAAATGTTGCCAGTCACCACCAGTCAACACTTGGCAGTTGGCTGTGATTCCAGTGTCTCTCTGGGATGGGGACTATTTTTTCCCTTTCCTCCTTCTCTCTTCCCTCTCCATTCTTGTTTGTTCTGTTTCAAAGCTGACCAGATAGCGTCCCAGACATTGCACACTTTATTCCTCTAGGGAAAAATAATTCACATTTAATCTCTGATCGAGTACTTAGCACAGTACCTGGGCCCTAGCAGATACTCAGTAAAAATTGGTGGGATGAAGAAGTAAAAATTATTTTTCTTTTTAAGAAATTAGACAGGACAGGTGACTCCCAGGTCTTTTGGTCATGATGGTGTACGGTTTATCCACAAAACCCCAATCCAGCCAAACTGAAGTTTCTCAGGGAGTGTTGTTCTGTTTTTGCACCTGGAGGCAAGTAGCTTGTCATTATGGGCCTCAAGGGGTGGCATTCCGTGCGGCAAAGACTGGAAAATCACTTGAGTTCACGTTCAAAAGCTTCCTGACACTGACAGAGAGCGTGATGGTATTTTTCTTCAAACGCCAAGCTCAAGAATCAAGACATGAACGCAGACATTCACACAGAGAGGTCCCTGTGCAGGACCTTCACCATCTGAAAACAATTCGATAAGACAAAATTAATTATAACCAAAAAATAAGAGGAACAAAGAGTTCATCTCAACGAATGGATTCAGATTTACAATTAATGAGATTTATTTTCTCTTGAAAAGAGACGATTATCAGAGATGGACTGTGGGGAACTGAGACTGGAAACAGAGAATTATTTAAAGATTGAGACAAGCGTGGGGTTGGGAGAAAGAGGAGAATTGATTAATTTAAGTCAGAAGTGCCAGTGGAGGGGCCCCCCTGGTGGTGCCAGGGGTTAAGTCACAGCACCATGAAGCAATCCACAGCCACTACAGCATGAGTTCAATCCCTGGCCAAGGAGGAGACCCACATGGCGCAGCAGACCTCTCCGGTCTCGCCGCTGCTGCCCTCAGCAGTGTGTTTCAGTCAGTCTGTCTGTTCTGCTCCCTGCTCTGTCTCTGGTGAGTTCTCTCATCCCTGGCACCTCTGGCCTGTACCCCAGTTCTTGTATGCATAAATAAATAAAGCTTTAAAAAAAAAAAAAAAGAAGTGCCAGTGGAATGTTTTCTGTATAGTGATCAGAGGGGATGAAAAAAAGAGGCAACTGACTAGGAGGCTGATAACCAGTCATTCTTGAGGGGTCCAACAGCAGACTTTAAGATCTTGAGGGGAGGAATAGGTATGTTTCCTACAATTTTCTGTGATTTTTATAAAATGGATATGTTTTTCTTTTGGTAAAACTTTGTACAAATTTTAAAAATATAAAAATAAATCAAGTTGAAGGTGTACATTCATGGAACGCACATCCTAGTCACAAACCAAACTGTTGAGTAGACCTCAAGGGCCCTAGACCTTTCAGCCCATAGTCCTGGAGCGGGAAGAAGGCGAGTCTGTATAACAAGCAAGGCCTCCAGAGGCACAGCTGTGGCAAGTAAGGTCCTTCCTGGCCAGCTTTTGGGCATCTGTGACTAGTTTGGCATGTGGCTTTCACATACCAATGGCCAACTAGGAAGCCAGCGATGATGGCTGGGGAGAAGTTGCCACAATCAATATAAACTGAAACAACAGAATGTCATTTTTTGCTTTTCAGATTAGCTAAAATATGAAAGAGAGTAATGGCAGCTCACTTTGAAAGGTGCGTAAGACGTTCCAGCCACTGTGATAATGACTTTGGGACTCTCTCTCTGATGGAGGAGCCACAACAACCTTTGATGTCAGTTCTGACGTCCTCATTCCTGCCAGGGAATGAGGCTTAGGGAGGCTAAGCAGGCCGCATAACCAAGGGATGGTCAGGGGTGGGGCTCCACAGGATGGCCTGCGTGCCTTCCACACAATCTAGGGCGGGTATATGAGGGAAATGGCTGCTGTCTTTATGGATGGTAACTAGACAATGTCTAACAAAAGCTCAGTGCACATCCTCAACAACCCCGTGATTTCACTGCTAGTATGAATACGTAAAGACACATGTGCAATGATATTTAGAACAGCACTCTTTATAATGCTAAAAAGTGGACATCAGTTGTTTATTAATGGAAGCCTGGTTCAGATTAAGTATGTCACATTCATACAAATGGGGTATATTGCTAAGGGAAAGTGTGCCATGCACGTGTGTGTACGTGTGTACACAGAAGTATGTAAAGGGAGAGGTCTTGACCACACAAGTATTATAGAAATTAGAAAGATGTAGAACAAATATAACATCATTTTATCTGGATAAAAATGTATTTCTACATCATAAGTTCTTTAATGAACATGTACAGAGTCAAGACAAAAAAACATTACCATATTTCCTGTCTTATTTGAGTAGCTTTAAACTTCTGCCTCATTTCTTGCCAGGCAATGTCCTTATAGTGCCCGCGCAGCCTTGGCTCATTTCACTAAGGGCCTTTAGCCATGCTGTCTGGCTTCCTCCTTACCATACCCATAATTAAAATCTTCTTCCAGGTCAGCTCAGGATCCACCCACCACCCCTTGCGTGACTCCAGAAGTTCCCAAATGGTGGCAGATCCTGGGCAGTCTTGTCTCAAAAGTACCTACTTTAACATCCACACACCCAATTTCACATTTTGTGTGAGTGGTAACAAGATTGAGTGTTGTGAGAGCAGGCATAGATCTTACTCTCTGTGGAGGGGGCCCTATTAGCCCCTAGCAGAACCTGAGGGCCGAGGCAGAGCCTCTGTAGTGCTTTGACAACAGTAGGCGATAACAGTAGAAAGGTTTCAGCTTAAACACTTGTGGGTCACACCTCTTTGTTTTTGTTCTTTGAACCTATTAACCTATGAAGTTATAATGGCAAATGTTATCAAGTTTGTTTTTAATTTTTTTTCTTTTTACAAAAGCAAAAACATTTATAATAGAAAAAATTTTAAAAAACCCAGAAAACAAAAATAAAAGTAAATACTTATCATTCCATTTCCTTTTCATGAAACATATAAAGAAATTATGACTTGGGGCTTCCCTAGTGGAGCAGTGGGTTAAGTCAAAGCACTATGAAGCTATCCACAGCCACTGCAGCACAAGTTTGAACCCTGGCAAAGGAGCTGGTACAGCAGACCTCTCTAGTCTCACCTGCTGCTCCCCTCAGCAGTGTATTTCAGTCAAGCTGCCTGTTCTGCCCCCCGCTCTGTTTCTGGTGAATCTTCTCACCCCCTTTACCTCTGGCCTGTATCCCTGTTCTTGTATGCATAGAAAAGTCTCCATCCCAGAACTAACCTTGTGAGTTAGTGATTTGGCACAAACCAGGCTTGACTTCTGCTTACATGCTTATCTTAATTGTATAATCTCTCCACATCCATCTAGCTACCCAGCTATCCCCTAGAAAAATGAGCTTGTATTCCCTACTGTGAGACGTTCTTATGTCCCAAACCCAAGAACTTTCTGCCATGTTCTCCACTTTGTATTTGCCATCAGTAAGCTTTGGGGATGTGAAAAGATGTGTAACATCAGCAGTTATTGGGGGAAGTGCAGATCAAAACTACAAGGAAATACCACTTCATGCCCATTAGGATAGTTATTAAAAATGAAAAACAGAAAATAAGTGTTGGCAAGAATGAGAAGAAACTGCAAACCTGTGCATTGCTAGTGAAGATTTAAAACAATTACAGTTGCTGGAAAATAATAGGACAGATCCAGCCACCCCACCCCTGGGTATATGTCAAGAGAAGGGAAAACCAGAATGTGAACAGATATTTGAACAACCATCTTCATAGCAGCATTATTCACAAGAGCTAAACAGCTAACGCAAACCTAACGTCCACTGATGGGTGAATGGATAACAACATGTGATCTGTACTTAAAACAGGATATTATTCAGTCTTAAAGAAGAAGGCCATTTTGACACAAGCTATAACATGAAGAACCTAAAAGACATTATTCTATGTAAAATAAATTGGTCACAAAGGACAACTATTATATGATTCTTACATGAGTTTCCAAGAATAGTCAAAATCAAAAAGCAGAATTATGGTAGCCAAGAGTTGAGGTGAAGGAGGAATGGGGAGTGATGGTTTAAGTGGTAAGGCGATTCAGTTAAGGAAAATGTAAATGTTCCGGAAATGGATGGTGGTGACTGTATAACAACGTGAATGCCCTAATGTCACTGAACTGTATTGTTAAAAATGGTTAAGACAGTAAATTTTACCACCCATCCTACCACCCACATAGCTTTATGAAGGGGTCCAGGGTGTTGTTTGACAAGGAAGCACAGATCTTGTCATAAAGCCAATGTTTGAGTCTTCAGTGTGTGCCGGGCACACACACAGCTGTTTGCAAGTATTATTTGATGTTAGTTTCTACAACCTTGAGGTTGATGCTACTATTATCTTCATTATACAGCCAAAAACTCCTGGTCTGGACTGGAATCCAGCTCATCGATACCAGTGTTTAGTCTCATATTACACCTGCTTTCTTTTTTTTTAAAAAAAAAGATTTATTTATTTATACATATAAGAAGTGGGGTACAGGCCAGAGTCCAGGGAGGTGAGAGGATTCACCAGACACAGAGTGGGAAGCAGAACAGGCAGGCTGACTGAAACTCACTGCTGAGGGGAGCAGTGGGTGAAGCAGGAGAGGTCTGCTGTGCCATGTGGGTTCCCTCCCTGGCTGGAGGCAGGGATCGAACTTGTGTTACAGAGGCTGTAGTTTGCTTCATAGTGCGTTGCTTAACCCCTACGCCACCAGGGAGGTCCTACACCTGTTCTCTAATAAAAGACAAATCACTGTTTGTCTCTTATGGGCAGCCCATAACTGTTGGTAAGGGGCTAAGCACAGGTTCTGAAAAAGGGAGCATAAGCACCACCTTGTATTCACGGGACTTGGATAAATTCCACACGCGTTGGCCAGTTCTGGGTTCCTGGACCCTCTACAGCGACTTTTCTGGACAGAGATGATGGTGGTTCCCTGTACTTTTTGCCACTTCATCACTCACTGCCGCCGCTATTACTTCTCCTCTCTGGCCCCCTCCCTTCTCTTGGAACTCACTTGAGCCTTTTTGACATGAAAAATGTACTATAATGAGTCTACTGGTTAATTAATTGAAAAGGAGAAAAATCCCAATCTTCAAATATGAAATGATTAATTACATAAGCATTAACGCCTCTGCACACTCAGAACGGCACGTCTTCAATTTAAACTTTTTTAGCACATTATTTTCTGCCGACGTGTGTGTTTTCTGTCCACATGAGGCTGATTTCTCATACACTCCAATCCATTTCATGGCAAATGGCCCCAAATGGTGTTTATCCTGCTCATTAGAAACCTGGACCAATTAAGCAGGCCTGACTGAGCTGCTCGGCCAGACTGCAGAGCCTAGCCTGGTGTGTCCGTGTTCTTTGTTCCCAGAAGTTGGCTGGGACACTCCACACCCACCCCTACCACTTAGGGGCTGTACCCCAACTGAGGGACCTGGTCTGCTGCAGGTGACTCCTTGGTGCTTTTCACAAGACCAGGGCAGCGCTCTGACATCAGAGCCCTGTAGTGTGGTGCTTGCACTTTATGGTTTTTTAAAAGCTAATTGTCTGGTTCAGACACGCGGCTCCCAGCTGTTGGCTTGCTGGATCTTTCAGTTATTTATTTCTAACCAGAAATGCCTCATTCTCTTCCTCTCCTGCTTCCCAGCCTGTGCTCTGCTTGTTCTACCTCATTGGTCCCCCTTCTGCTTGGCCTTTGCCCCCTGCAGGGGTGGGGCCAGGACTTTAGGTCTTGCTCTGCAGGGCTGCTAGGGACTTGGGTCTGAGGAGAGCCTGCAGTGGGCTGCGGAAGAGGTCTGTGTGCTGCCCCTTCCCTGGTGGCCACTGTCTGTGGTTGGAGGCCACTTTGTCTCCAGGGCATTTGTCCAGGGGTTGCACTCAGATGACCTGCTGTGAGCTGGTTGCTGAAGAGTGATCAACAAAACGTGAATGTTTCTCAGAGGAGTAAGTCTCCACTTCACAAGCAGATGGAGTGGTGGGCTAAATCGGGGTGGAGACCTGACCTGTCATTAGGAATGGAAGAACTTGTTTATGCTTCAGTTTGTAAAAATAATAACAGCTGAAGCAAAGCTCGACAGGGCTGGAAGACGGAGATACTGACGGTGGGCACACACTGAGAACAGCACTTCCACTTTCCAGAGCATAAAATGGTATTTTCCCCATTGAAATTGTGAAAAAGAGAAACTATTGTGGCTCAACATTTAGACAGGCATTAAAGTTCTTTTCAGCACAAATTGAAATTATTGTGTATTCCTGCAGCCTGAATTCATCAGCAAATGACCTGGATTTCCTTCTTTCAGGACTTGGACAAATAATTTGTTCTTCTATCTCCTTTGGCTTTCCCATTTTGATTCCCCTGAATTTTGCAATATACTAGTGATAGAGTCACATGTGGCTATCAAATTAATGTGAAAATGATGTAAAATTCAAAATGAAGTTCTTTAGTTGTGTCAGCTACATTTTGAGTGCTCAGTAGCCATGTGTGACCAGCATAGACCACAGAATGCAAGCATCGACAAAGAATGTTTTGCTGGATTGTTATCTACCTTTATTATCAAAGGTAACTGCATTTGCCAGCAATATTTATTGAATAGTATTTTACATCTTTTTAAAGATTTATTTAATTTGTTTATGCATACTGGGGTATAGGCCAGAGGGGTTTGTGTGTGTGAGAGAGGACCCACCAGAGACAGAGTGGGGAGCAGAACAGGCAGACTGACTGAAACACACTGCTGAGGGGAGCAGCTGGTGAGACAGGAGAGGTCTGCCGAGCCATGTGGGTCACCTCCTGTGGGCTACCTCTTCAGCTGGGGATCAAATTCGAGTTGCAATGGCTGCAGATGCTTCATAGTGCTGAGAATTAACACCTTGTGCCACCAGCTTGGCTCCAGCATTTTTATCTTATAAGGAATTTAAATAACAATGAAATGGAACAAAGTGTATTTCTCCCCACCCAGTGTCTTCTTCCCCAAGCCCCAGCGCACACACAGATCTCACCACCTAGCGCACAGCTCCATGGCTGCATGAAGTGGCTTCTTACATTGTACTTCTTAGAAAAGTTCTCCATGATTTTCCAAATCAGAGGACTGCAAGACCAGGAAAGGGCATAGATAACCGGAACAGCATCTGGCCATCCTTCAGTCAATGGCCTTGTTGCTGTCCCTTTTCCATCTGCCCTAGGATCTACCCCAGTTCTTCCTCAGCCCAATTCCACCTATTTTCCCCTCAGGGGCCCTCCATGCCTTTATGGTCAGGACAGCATCAAACCTTAAAACTTAGTCTGAGCAGCCTGCTCAGGCCATAAGTGCAAAGCTCCATTTGTGCCCACAAGGTGCTGCTAAATGGTTTTGGGCCTCTAGTGGCTTTCAACTCAGGTTACACATGACTTCATCACGGGAAATTTAATGGAAAGTGATGCCTCTGCTACAATATTTGCAATCAATATAAAAGCAGGTTTGGTCTTTTTTGCTTTGTTTTTAATTCTGAAGCACAATTTGCTCAGGGAGAGTAGTTACTCGTGCATCATTTAACTTAGAACCTTACTGAGTGGCTCACCCCGAAGCTTGCAGGATAAATGGCACATTTACAACCCACTGGAAATTAAGTGCTAGTTGACTGACAGTGTTACGACTCTCTTGGAAAAGTCTGCAGCCACTGCTCTCAGTTCTCCAGCTGATCAGCTCCCAGATGACTTGGTTAGAGACAGACAGCAGGAGCAGTCCCAGAGCTTGCAAGAAGTCCATCTGCTGGCCTGGCTAGCATTCATGTAGTTAAAACCTTGTCCTGGACACCGAAGGTTGACTGGACAGGCTGTGATCAAAAGGCTCTTGTGGAGCCTCACCAGAGCTCCCAGGGGAGGAGTGATTTGGAGGCTTGTGGTGCCCAAGGAGCCTCCTTGGCCTTCTCCAAGACTGACTTTGATCTTGCTGCCTCTCCTCCTCTATCCATTTCCAGGCTGGTGAGGCTTCCCTGTACCTGTTTGTATGGTGGGTAATGTCTGCAAAGTCCTCCTCTGGATGAAAGCCCTCTGGAAATGTAGTCTCATTAGCCTATTGAGAAGCAGTAATACTTTATTGTTTCTGAAAGAATATTTGCAATTAGAGCAGGCAGAGGAGAAATTATTACGGAACTAAGTTATTAGATCCATTCCACAGAACAATTTTTAAAAATCCAGCTCGTTTTCCTGAGAGAAAATGTAATGCATTCTCTCCCTCTTTTAAAGCACCTGATGCCAGCTTTCTCTGCTGCTAGCAGCAGGCCCATGCCAAAGACAAGGGACACTGTGGTGATGTGCTCAGGGAGATGTGCTAGGGGTGTGCGCCAGACAGGACAACACTTGGAAGCCAAAAATAATAAGAGCAAGACTAATAAATCGAGATCTCCCTACCCGATAAAGACAACACCAGGGCTGCAGCCAAGCAAGTCAGTCTAGAGATGGACAGAAATTGCTGGGGGCCCAGGAACCACTAACTGGGGTTAAGAGTCATGACAAATATAAGAACCACCCTCTACTGGGTGTCTGCTCTGGGCCAAGGCTGGGGGGGGCGGGGCATTCCATAGAGAAGGATTCTTAGGATTTGGCGAAGCCTGCTCCATCCTGCTTGCTTGGCTGCTACAACTGTTAGTCATAACATTACCTGCTAGCTTAACGAGTTTTTCTAGGCACTCAATTTCACAAAGTAGATATTGTTCCCATTTTATAGATAAAGAAACTTAGGCTCAGTGAAGTTAAGAATCTTGTGGCGGGTACCACCAATTAAACCCTGATGATAATTAGCATCACAGACCTTGCAGTATGAGTAGGTAGGTAAACAAGGTCCCATTTATACAATGGTGGAAAAAGGAAAGCAATTCTTGAGAGTTATTATGAGCCTTTAAAACAATACACAAGGCCTCACTGGTGGCGCAGTGGGTTAAGCAATGCACTATGAAGCAAACTGCAACCGCTGCAGCACGAATTCCAATCCCTGCCACYGCCAGCTGGGGAGGTGACCCACATGGCACTGCTGACCTCTCCTGCCTCACCCGCTGCTGCCCTCAGCAGTGTGTTTCAGTCAGTCTGCCTGTTCTGCTCCCCGCTCTGTCTCTGGTGAATCCTCTCACTGCCCCCCACCTCTGCCTGTACCCTAGTTCTTGTATGAATAAGTAAATAAATCTTAAAAAAAAATAAAACAATACACAGTGTTTCAAGTTCAGTTGTTACCTGTGTTATTCATATTGCTATAAATCATTTATTTTGACTGAATAAGTGGAATTGATTTAGAGAGATAATAAATGTAACCCATTCTTAAATTTGCAGAGATTTTGGTAATGCTCTCAATGTTTCTCTTCAGTGGGTGTGGGAGAGCTGGGGACAGGAAGGAAGGTAGGGTGGTAAAAGGCAAACATAGAAAAGATTCTTCATAAAAAAGAAAACACATCTAGAAATGATTGCTCCATAAACAAAACATGAGAACACACAGCAATTTCATGTTCTCATTCCACCCACTCAGTTGTTCTTAATGATTCAAGAACAGAACTGCCTGGGCAGACTTGCAGGTTCTGCGTTCTTGACATCTGTGCTGAAACTGGGCTACGTGTGTTCACAGGGTGCTTGCTTCTGCTCAGGACAGAAAACACAAACATCTTGGTTGATGTTTCCCCTTATCCTGATTTAAATGATAACAGGGACCCTCCCTGGTGGCGCAGTGGGTGAAGCAATGCACTATGAAGCAGACCACAGCCACTGCCCCCGGCTGGGGAGGTGACCCACATGGCGCAGGCAGACCTCTCCTGCCTAGCCCACTGTTCCCCTCAGCAGTGTGTTTCAGTCCATCTGCCTGTTCTGCCTCCTCCTCTGTCTGGTGGATTCTCTCACCTCCCCACACCTCTGGCCTGTACCCCAGTGCTTGTATGCATAAATAAATAAATCTTAAAAAAAATAAATGATAATAGATGCAGTTATTCTACAACACGCATCCTGTTATTCTCCAGGCACTGCAAAGATAGGAGTGTGGGCCAGGAAAGAGGACCAGGTAGTCTTGAGGGACAGCGTCGAACAAGAAGCACAGGTCACATGAACACCGACAATCGCATGCCTCTTTTTGCTCTCCCCACTGTCAGAAAGCTGGGCTGCAGCAAGTCTCTTGCTGGAAACCTTTGGGTTGTCTAGAATGGTGTGCTCACAAATTCCTCTTTTGGATCAAAGTCAGCGAGGACAGGGGTGTTGCTGGGGTTCCAGGCAGAGAACCAGTTCCCCTAGACTTGGGTTTTCTGCGTTTCCAGTTGTGGTTTGGGAATGTTATCCTCTTTCCAGTCCCCTTTCTTTTAAAGGGAGATTTACCGTTCATTAGACACTTTCCCAAAATTTATGACTTTCTCCTTGATTTTTCCTGAGGGTTTTTTTTTAAATAAAGATTTTTTTAAAAGTTTATATTTACATAGAAGAACTGTGGGTGTAGGGCAGAGGTATGGGGGATGAGAGAATTTGCCAGAGACAGAGTGGGGAGCTGGTCAACTGAAATACACTGCTGAGGGGAGCAGTGGGTGAGACTGGAGAGGTCTTCTGTGCTATGGGGGTCACCTCTCTGGCTGGGGATCAAACTCATGCTGCAGTGGCTGCTTCATAGTGCTGACATGTAACCCCTTGCAACACCAGGGAGGCCCCCATGGTTTTACTTCCTATACTGTAACAGTGAAGTCAGAGGCCTCGCCTCTTTTTTTTTTTTAAGATTTATTTATTTATGCATATAAGAACTGGGGTACAGGTCAGAGGCATGGGAGGTGAGAGGATTCACCAGAGACAGAGTGGGGAACAGGCAGATCTACTGAAACACACTGCTAAGGGGAGCAGCAGGTGAGACAGGAGAGGTCTGCTGCACATGTGTGTCACCTCTCTCCCTGACCAGAGGCAGAGATCGAACTTGTGCTGCTTGGCTACGTTTGCTTCATAATGCGTTGCTTTACCCTTTGTGCCACTAGGGAGGCCCCTCTCCTCTTTTTTTTTTTTTACGATTCAGCTGTCTTCATTGTCATTCTGGAATCACATGGTTGGCTGTGCGGCTAGCGAATATGGATTCATGTGTTTGCTACCTTCTAGTTCTGTGATCTGGAATCTTCAATTCATTTCTCTGAACCACAGTGGGGGAATAACTTCCTCACGATAACTGAGCTATCAGAAAGGGGTTTGGGATTCAAACTCAGGCTGACCTGCTACCTGTTTATCCTTTTGAGAATGTGTATTTAGGGCTGTGACTTTGGGTTTCTAGCAGAAACTAAAGAAATGTCAAGTTTCTGTTTAAGAATCAGAGGAAGAAGGGGAAACAAGTGAAATAATGGATTTGACATTTGAAAAATGATGTGTTTTTTATTTGGATGCTAATTTTAACAGTTGGTTGTTATTTTAGTGGGACACTTGAATCTCCCTTTAACCTTCAAACTTTCTTTTTTTTTTTTTTTAAAGATTTATTTATTTATGCGTACAAGCACTGGGGTACAGGCCAGAGGTGTGGGGGGTGAGAGGATTCACCACAGAGA
>JAGFMF010012281.1:14618184-14675323 GCA_019455555.1 Galemys pyrenaicus
CCCTCTCTGGCCGGCAGCAGGGATCGAACTCGTGCTGCAGTGGCTGCGGTTTGCTTCATAGTGTGTTGCTTAACCCACTGCGCCACCGGGGAGGCCCTTAACCTTCAAACTTTCAAGGTAGATTCCTTGTCTTTGGGGGATCCGTTCACACTGGGTTCTTACCTGATAGCTTTGTCCCATGGACTTAACTAATATTAATATTACTTACATTAACTAATGTTATTTTTGGGGAAAGGGGCAAGGAAGATGGGAGAGTAAAAAGGCGAAATGGGTGGTGGCAATTTTTATTATAGCCAGGTAACTTTACACAAACACAAAATCCAATAGATTAAAAATTCATATCATGCTAAATTAATTTTTGGCTTCTGTCACTGACTATAAATCCAGTTTTACTATTTCTACTCAATATTACTTCTAATAATATTAGAACTTCAGTATATTCAGTGCACTTCAGTATATTTCATATTTTCTTTAAACTTTTTAAGCATATCATTGTACTTAAGCCTTGCAATCATACTATCAAGTTGAAATCTTAATTCCATGACAGCCACAAATCTAGTCCAGGGCTGGGATCTGGGCATATTCTCAGTAGCTATGGAGTACCCCATGCTTTGATGTTGGGTAGAATGAGATTGATTTTTTTTCTGAATACAAAACGTTCTATTACTTCAAAAGAAAATAATCCCTCAAGATTTACCTTCTTGAGTTCCAGATATATGGTTCTTAATCTTCTTTTCTACTTGATCACCACTCTCCACATACATAACTACTCAGCATGGTTGCTCATTTCTCATAGCAGTGTGTGGAGGTAGTGTTCATTCACTTATTAATTCATGCATGCATCCATCCACCCCTCTATCCAGTCATACATTCTTTTCTCCACATTGTGAAAAAGAACCATGATAGTGTCACCTCTAGTGTCACCTCTAGAATGGCCCTTGAGTGATCCTTCCTCTACCTTAGTACTTGGGCACTGTCACTCAAAAGTTTCCTCACATCTCTGCAGGGGCAATGTTAAAGAATATCCTAAATTAATCGGTATTTATTTTTTAATCCTAATTTTTATGCCTTTTAGGGATGTTGTAATTATATGTGTATATGGACTTAGAAAGTCATGCATGCTCATTGTAAAACAGTACAACACTGCAGACTGTGAGGCAGAGTGTGAGAATCTCCTATAATTAGGAACCACCCTCTGACCTAAAACTGGAGAAGGCCACTGCTAATCCTTTTATTCTATGTCTGGGACAATATTCTATGTAATGTATTTTTATAGATGATGTTAATGAAAAATTGCATGAATCTTGTTCTGGATCTTAACTTTTTTCTATGCATAATTAAGTGTATTTAAAATGATTTAAAATAAATTATGAGTCATACCTCAGCCTTTCTTAACCAGTGAAATGAAATGTGATGTGTCAAAATTGAGTTAAATCCATAATTTCTGTGGATGTGCTTTTGACTTGCACATAACGAAAAGCAGGCAGGCAAAAGTAAGGCAGCCTCACACACCATATTGACATTCAACAAGGAGAAGGTCAGAGCAGGGAGTTGATGTCAATATGTTCTTCTAGTACTGCAATAAAGCTGTCCCAGCAACTGCAATCCCAGCTGCCATTTCTCCTCCTTTGGGTGAGCAAGGCACCCTGCAGACCCTCAGCTCCCTTGCTATAACAAATACCATGCTTTAACAGGGTTTAATTGTTTTTCAGTAATATCGATACAAGCAAGATTTCAGGTTTCAAAGACAAAATTTCCACACCAGATAGGGCTTTATTTGACAAAAATACCAAGAAATGACAGCTGAGACTTCTAATTCTGCCACATGAAAATTACTGAATAATTGCATGACAGGTATCATCGTTCTGAGAATCATAAAGTGCATGCAATTCTCTATTTTGTTTTCCAATATTTTCTGGCGATGTTCTTCTGGGGGTATCATTAACAGTTTAAAGTGCTGGAAAAATGCTTTTCCTCTACCTTTTTTTGGCCCGAGAGAGTAGATATAAGTCACAATCAAAGTAGGTTAACACTTCACCATAAACACAACACTGTAATAGTCCATGCTCCATCAGGGAAACTGCCTTAGTATGGGTAAAATCTACATGCACAAATGTGTCTCCTCAGGTCAGAAAATATCTGTTTTTTAAAAGATTTATTTATTTATGCATACAAGAGCTGGGGTGCAGGCCAGAGGTGTGGGGGGTCAGAATGAGAGAATTAACCACAGACAGCATGGGGAGCAGAAAGGGCAGGCTGACTGAAATACAATGCTGAGGGGAGCAGTGGGCCAGACAGGAGAGGTCTGTTCTGCGATGTGGGTCACCTTCCTGGTCGGGGATGGAACTGTGCTGCAGTGGTTGTAGATAGCTTCATAGTGTTGTAACTTAACCCCCTTGTGCTACCAGGGAGGCCGTAGGCTAGAAAATATCTTGATTTTGGATTTTTAAAAAAAAAAAATTACAGTGAGGGCCTCCTTGGTGACACATGGTTTAAAGTCTCCGTACTATCAAGCTGTCACCAGCCACTGTGGCCTGAGTTCTATCTCCAGCCAGGGAGCTGACCCACATGGCACAGCAGACCTCTACTGTCTCACCCACTGCTCCCCTCAGCAGTGTATTTCAGTAGATCTGCCTATTTTGCTCCCCACTGTCATTGGTGAATTCTTTCACCCATGTACCTCTGGCCTACACTCCAGTTCTTGTATGCATAAGTAAATAAAATAAATCTACAAAAAAAGTAGTAAAGTAAGAGAAAGCAGAGTTTCCTTGACACCTGTGTCCTGGTGAGACCTTTTCCTTAGTAATAAGCTTGTAACAAAATCTCATGACTTATGTCTCTCCTCTCAGCTGGTCACACCAATGCCTGGTGATACATGAGCCTTCTGAAGACAGGGAAGGATTGACAGAATCAGAAATAGGAGCGCACAACAACCTCAACTACTATACGGCCTACATTGGTTTTCATTCTGCCAGACCCACCAAGTGTCAAATTTTAAAAAGTGAATTCTGAGAGAATTGGAAAATTAAAAAAAAATTAAGAACTATTTCACAAAGAGGCATTTCCTTCCTACATTCAGTACAAGCTGATTTAAGATTTATGCTGGTCTTCCATCCATTCCTGAGTGCTTCCACAGCGGCCTGCCAGAGACCATTAGCACACAGGCCTCACAGATGGAGATGCAGCAGCATTCTGATTCACTGGAGCCAGACTGGCTTTTGCTCTCACTGAAATCACTTGGTGATTGACAAGCTGCCTGCATGGTGAATTGTGGTTACTTCCCCTCAGAATAGAACCTAGAGAACAATCTGAAGGGATCATGATAAAAGAAAGAGCAAGCTTTGATGTTGGGTGGGACATACAAATAAGATTGTGAATACGATGCTTTAGTGTTGTCAGAATGTGCTGCATTTTATTTAGGAAATGAGACAAAATCTTCCTATGATCAGCCACTCCATGTGACATCCCAGCCCACACTCTGCTACTGACATTTATCTCCCACTGAACAGCCTGGCTGTTGTAACATTTTCAGGATTCTTAATTTATGTCTTGCTGGATTTAAAATCAGATGGCAGGAACTTTAGGGAAATAACCAGTGTTGACAGGAACCTTTGTACTTCCCGTAGCTGGTACACCTTAGTGTTACTAAAAGCCTGTGAATGCTCCCTACCGTCTTCTTCCAAAATATCTCTAGAAGTCAGTGGGATGGAGACAGGGAACTGTCCTAAATCATTTAATTTCTTTTTTCAATCTAAATTCTGTGAAAAAACCTTTCGTTTCACCCAATATTTGCTAGCAAGTTTGTTTTCCCTTTTTGGTATGAGTGGTTCCGTCATTTGATTAATTAAAATTTAATTTAATTTAATTTAGAGTAACCAAGGAAAATTAACTGAGATTCTCACATATAGCCAAGAGCTATGGGAAATTACTCAAAAGAGAGAGAGAAAAATAAGATCAGCAACTTAATGTCTGTATAACCTTTATAACAAAACTGTTGATTCTCAGAACATTAGTGAGGAAAGATATTATAATGATTCCTACTTTACAGAAAAGACAAACAAGGCTCAGAAAATAGAAATGACTAGTTGCAAATCACTCTGAAGAAATTGGGACTCAAATACAAGTTGCATTTTTTTTTTATGATATCACAATGTTTTTTGTAAAAGCAGTGACTAGCTATAGCTGATCATATACTATATTGAAACCTTTGCTCTTTAAAGCGTTGGCAGTCCTGAACTTGGGCTTACACCTGCCAAAGCTAGATTGCTGATGTACACTGTAATTCTGGAGTACTGGGTCTTCATTCCCTTCTTGTTAGGATGGATTTATATTTATTTATAATGTAGTGCTTAGAAGTACAAACTCCTTAGCCAGGCATTAGTTCTGTCACTAATAGCTGACCTGGGCAAGTTACATAACATTTCTGGGCCTCATTTTCTTGTAGTGTAAGATGGAGATGATAAGAGCACCTCAACATAGGCTTGTAAAGATTAAATGAGTTTATTTATGGAAAATGCTATATACAGTTTAGTCAGTATTGCCCATTAGTTCACCAGATGCTTCACAAATGTACTATAACATGCTTGTGAAAATCTCTGGTTAGGGCCTCCCTGGTGTGACTGGGGTTAAAGACAGTGCTATCAAGCTATCGCCTGCCACTGCAGCACAAGTTCAATCCCCCACCAGGGAGGTGACCCACATGGCACAGCAGACCTCTCCTGTCTTGTCTGCTGCTCCCCTCAGCAGTGTATTTCAATAGATCCACCTGTTCTGCTCCCCGCTGTCTGGTGAATCCTCTCACCTCCCCTGCCTCTGGCCTACACCCCAGTAGTTGTATGCATAAATAAATAAATCCTTTTTTTAAAAAATCTGGTTTGATGATTAAGCTAAGAAAAATCTTTTCTCTAAAGGTCAAAACATACTCCTCTTAGTACCTTCCACAGAGTAGAAGCTTTAAAATCACCTTTTAATTGAATAAAAGTAATATTACTAGAACTGAAAGTGGTAGTTGCAGATCTTTCAAGATCAAGGTCCAGATTTTTCGAGTGTCTTCTGTACTTGCCTTCCACTCCCTAACTCATTTCTCTGAAGGGCAGAGGCCAGCAACAGGATGAGTAACAATTCCTGTAAGATTCACATCAGAGTTCTGTGAAACTGCAGATTTTTCCTCCCGGTGCCTTAAGTTTAGGTCACTAGCATTTCTTCTGCAGACAGTTCAGGGGCTTATTTTTAAATTATTGTGGCGATATACCTCACATCCCCGGGTGTTATAGAGCCTCAGCAGGGAATTCAACTTTTCTCTCATTCCTAGGCTGCCTGCAAAGCTCAGTCGATGGGGCCATACTTGGGCTCACTGAGTAAGAGCCTAGCGGTCCACAAGGTGACCCAGGGTAAGGAAGGAGAGAATTAGGCTACCAGCAAGTTTGGTAAAGGACTAGGACCTTTTCTCACGCAACTACTAGGTGGCGACCTTGCAGCACCGCCTCTGCCCACCCTTACGAGAATTCTCACTTGGCATCCCCACCCCCTCACTTGGTCCCGCCCAGAATCTACTCGCTGGTCCAGTCGCCTCAGCCACGGGCTGGTCTGCAAGGCGCTTGCGCATTCCTTAAGTCGTCTTGACACTGCCCGAATCTAAATATGGAAAAGAAGCACTTCGTATTTTCCACCTATCCCACATCTGCGGCTTTATGCGCTCTTCTTGAGGCTGTTTTGTCTTTTTAGATTCTGAGGATCCGACTTTTAGTCTACTATAGTTTAAATGGGCATGTTTTAAGGTAGGCGATATTCGGACAGCCCGATTTTTGGAGCAGGGTCCTTAGGCTGAGCCGTGGGGCGACAGCCAGGAAGGCGGGGTCCTTCTCTTGGGGCGGTCGCGCAGGCAGCGGCTGCAGCTGGCTGGACACCGGCGTCATGTACTACAAGTTTAGTGGCTTCACACAGAAACTGGCGGGAGCCTGGGCTTCAGACGCCTATAGCCCACAGGTATGGGTAATGCCACGCTGGCTCCGATAGGAGCAGTGTGGCCCAAGCCTCTCTGCCATGCATTTGAGCCGCCGTTAGCAGGACAAAGTTGCTGCCCGCGGTTCGTTTTAATTCACCCCGCATCTCCCCACGCCTCTACACCGGCTTGCTGTGGCCAAAGAAACTTATAATTCTGTAGCTGCTGTCGCGGCGGGGCTGTCCCGGCACGGAAGTTGGATCTGGCATTCAGCAGGCGTCAAGGTGACCCCAGCCTTGTTGCTTGTGGGTGATGGGATGACGCGTGGGGTCTGCGACCCCCGGAGTGTCACCAGGCTGAGTACAAAGTTAGGTCCTGCTCTGTTTAAGGAAACATGGTTTATCTCCTCAGTGACCCACTGTCAATCCCTGTGCTCCCCAGCTCCCATTATACACACATCCCTGATGCAGCCCCCAAAGTTGCTTCATCCAAGCATGATTTGGAGAGCTGGGGTGACGCCACCAAGGAAAGCCATAGGGGCAGAAGGGATTCATGGGTTCCTTCGAATTCCAGGTGAGCTTGGACAGTTACATGCACAGAGTTTTAACTTTCCCATTGTTAACGAATGCCCATTTTGGGGAAAACTTCCAAATTCACCCACGTTTTGCCAATTTAGAGTTTCAATTTACAGCTGTGGTGTAGAGATGAAGTTTACATTCCTACTCTTAAACTAGTCTCAGAATCCTGGTTTTGCGACTTACATTTTATGACCTTGACTTGGTATGTTGTGAGTTGGTTTCACCTGGGGAAGTTTTAGTCCAGGTTAAATGGTGACAAACAGTGTTAAGCAGGTGTTGGTACTGGGTAACTCTCCCCAGAAGCTAAATGCAAGACCCCGTCATATTCCTATCCTCATTAGTGTGGGAAGGATTGAAGTATGAAGTTGGGAAAACTCGGTATGAATAGTATGGGTCTCAGGTGCACTGTAAATGATGATACACTGTTAGATCTTTTTCTGTGAGACACGGCAACTTGTCTAAGGGTGAGAATTTCAATCTAAGATTAGATATGCTATTAAGTAGGATGGGGAGGGGACTGAGAGGGTGCAGTTTTGTGGGTGTGGTGTGGAGGAATGGTTCAGGTCTGTCAGTGTTGAGTACGGAGCATGTTTGGTAGCATTTGGATTTTCATTGTGGAGATTAGTAGATCTGGGAGTTTTCAGTTCAGAGGAGGTGGTAGACTCTGTGGTAGAGATATCATCCAGGGAATCTGTAGGGCAGAAAGGTGGGACTGTAATTAGATTACAGAAACATTAAGGGATGGTGGAGGAAATTTATCAAAAAGACGATCCAGGATTAGGAGAATCAGCATTATTGAAACCAAAATGACAGTGTGGTCTAAAGAAGGCATTGACAGCTGTGATCTTGTACAGATAAGATAATAGCTATTTCTATCATATGTGCTCTACCAAAAAGAAAGTGTGGTTTTCAGTGTACAGACTTTAAATGTTGAGTTTGACAAAAGTATGAACTTTGTAAACCATATCCCTGTTAACATACAGTACATTACATTGGCCCTAGGAAGTTCCCTCTTACTGTTGCCCTATCAATCTCTGTCCACCTTCCTGTTCTGACTTATTACTATAAACAGTTTTTTTTTAAGATTTATTTATTTATGCATACAAGCACTGGGGTACAGGCCAGAGGTGTGTGGGGCGGGGGTGAGAGGATTCACCACAGAGAGCGGGGTGCAGAGCAGGCAGATCAACAGAAGTACACTGCTGAGGGGAGCAGCGGGCACAGCAGGAGAGGTCTGCTGTGCCATGTGGGTCCCCTCCCCGGCCGGCAGCAGGGGTCAAACTTGTGCTGCAGTGGCTTCCATTTGCTTCATAGTGCGTTGCTTAACCCACTGTGCCACCAGGGAGGCCCCAAACAGTTTTGCCTGTTTTAAAATTTCAGATAAAAGGAACTGCACAATACTGTTGTTAAGCCCTTTTCTTTGAGGTTCGTTCATATTACATGTATTCTTTTGTTGCTGTGTAGGACTTCAATGTATAAATGTATCACAGTTGATCTAGTCTGTTGGTGGTTGTAGATGTTCTTTTGAGTTTTAGCATAGTCTAGGTTTTGTTATCTAATAAGGAACAAGTGAGGTTTTATACTAAAGGTGACATTGAAATTAAACTGGCACAGAGATAATCTTGAGATGCATTTAGTCTGGATAGGGTTTCAGATTTTTAGCACAGCTTGAATTGTGTTTCTCTTGAGAATTTGAACTTGTTACTTAAGGATTTCTTAAGTTATGTCGAAGGAAGTAATACTGTGTAGGCTTTATATGAATTGTAGATTTCAGAGTGACTGTGACAGGCACCCTCCAAGCCAGGTGTTCTGACTTTGGTAATTAGGAGTACTTCAGTTTTTCCTTTCTTGGAAACATTAGCACACTGTAAAATGTAGATGCTTGTAACTTGCAGTGCTCTATAAAGAGAATAACCTAGTATGCATTGAATAACCTAATATGGAAAGCTAGTTCTCTAACAATAGTACAGGTAGAGATTTATAAATCTATTTGATGGCAATTAAGTGTGGTGAGGGTATTTTTCAGTGCTTGGTTGAAAACCATTTTCCTTGCCTTTCTGTGTCCTGTGCTAAAAATAAAGTGAAGCCAATAAGCAAATGAAAAGATACTATTAGCCATTAGGGGAATGCAAATCAAAACCACATTGAGACACTGAAATAGAGCTATAGGGTGCTGCAGCATCAGTAGAGGACAAGTCACTGGGGGCTTTTTACCCTCATGCACAAGTACAAGAGCGTTCAGGCTCAGCGAACAACAATGGGGTTTATTTAACAAATAAGGGTAACAAAGAGTTTCTAAGGCCACAGGTGGCTAGCTATCTTACCCCAGATAGTGTCCACAATGTCCAGAAGTTCCAAATGAAAGGTGGCTCATCCAAGATGGCATTTTCTTGTCAATGAGGTCTTGGATGCTGGCAGGCAGTGGGCCAGGGTCCAACTCAGCAAAGCTGGAGGTTCTCAGAGGTGGGGCTGCTGAGATATCGTCTGAAAGTGAGGATGGACAGCCCAGATGCTGGACCAAACAGCAATGGAGGCAGTAGCACTGGGAGTCAGTACCCGATAACCAAGGTCAGTGAACAGCTTTCAGAGGTGACCTGGACACCGAGTGTTGGTTGGTCTCTTGTCAACAGTGCTGGGTAGGACTGCCCAGTAGTCCCATCATCACTGGTCACTACCAGTCACTAAAGGTGGTGTAAGATATCTGAGCATTAACAGTGCTTTGTGAGTTGTTGGTCCACACCAACAACAGCTTTTTGAGACACCAGGCCCAGAGCCTTTGGTGCTCCTTTTTAGGTAGGACCAGAAGGCAGTGGTCCCAGGCCTCTGCAAAGCTCTTCAGCTTCTTTCTTTGGAGGTCAGCTGCTGGGTGCTGAACCTTTTTTTTTTTTTATTCTTCCTTTTCCAGAGACCAGGAGCAGAGTGAGTCCCAAGCTGGCTCCTGCATTGACTTATATCTTCTTTCTGGGTGCCACACCCATAAGTCTGATTGGATTGTCTTTAATCCTATGGCAGTTTAGACCATTTAGTACTAATCAACTCAGTGCTCTTACCTGATCCAGTCATTCTTCCACCTTCACCTGATAGCCTTTCAGCTTGTGCTGTGGGGCCTTGGTTTCAATACCACTTCATAGCTCTTATATTTGAAGGCAAACAACATGTGTTAGTGGCAAATTTGGAAACCCCACTACATTACTGGTAGGGTTGTAAAACGGTGCTGTCATTTGGGAAAACAGTTTGGTAGTTTCTTAAAAAGTTAAATGTAATTTTAGCATATGACCTAGTAATTCCTCTCCTTAGTTGAGATAGAATGATATCCTACGTAAAGAGAGCTGTGAGAATGAAGGAAGAGAAAGTATGGGTGAGCATGGTTGTGGATGTGGGAGATCATGAAGTATATAGGATGGATGGACTTAATTTTGTGAGAAATGAGTAGCATCAAGTAACTTGATGCAGAAAGTTGTGGTGGAGTCTTATCTAGAGGTGAAACAAAGAAATGCTTCTTACCTTTAGTTCATGAAATGTTCATGATGGAGAAGCAAGTACCTATACTTTGAGAAGATAATATAACTGATTAACTAGTAAGCTAACTGATTAACCAGTGTCAGGGATGCGTGTTATACCCATAAGACATAGCTTTGTATTTAAGAATGTAGAAAGTACTAGAGGTCTGGGAGATAATTACTTAGCATTGAGATGAGATAGGTTTTTAGGGATGAGGAAGGAGGACTGCAGGATGACCTGGCATTGGAAGATGGTAGAGCTTTCCAGAAAAACAGGTTGCTCCTGGGCAGGCATGTGAAAGAAACTGGGTGAATTTTGGGTGTGCTGAGTATAAGACCTTAGGGTATCTCGGCAGTAGTAACATCTGGCTGGAACAAATGAAGGATTGAGTCATTGGATTGAGCCTTGTTCCTTAGTCATAAATCAGAGGGAAAGAGTTTATGGGTTTTTAGCATTTAAAAATTACATTTTTGGGGGGATATCCCTCTCCACAAACTAAAAGGTAGAAGTAAAGGAAAACTTTGGGCCAGTCAACTTTGAGGGGGAAAAAGTATATTTTCCTTTAAAAAATTAGAGCAAGTAAAGTAGACTAGGAAGAATTCAACCACTAAATACGGCTGTGGATGAATGGCTCTTTTTTTGTGTGTGTAGAACGACTGGGTTCTTAATTGTAGAGGTAGTGATTGTGTAAACAGCTAAGAGATTTGATCTCAAAAAGTAAAACCTGTGATTTCTACTTAGGCTATTTTAACAACAGCTTTCAGCTATTTTCCTGTTGCTGTGGGAGGTGTGGGAGAATTTACCATCAAATGCTGATTTATGTGACTTTGGTTCTGAAGTTTGAGTTCTAATTATAGTGAAGCGATAACCTTTTATAGATTTATACAGTCCAGCAAATATTAACTGAAGGTACAATGTGCCAATCACTTTTCTTGGGAAATAACAGTTGTGGGCAAAACATGCCAAATCTTGCCCTCATAAGCCTTCCATTGTAGTAGGGCAAGACACAGTAAACAAAATAAAGTATCTTAGATAGTGGTAAGTGCAGTTGAGAAAAAGCAAGAAAGGGAGAGGCTGTAAGCAGGGCAAGGGGGAGGACATGCAGTTTTTAAAAGGATAGTAAGGTTAGGTTTCACTGAGAAGGAGGTTGAGGGTGCAAACCATATGAAGATCTTTCTAGATTGAGAGAACACACCTGGGCATCTTGGAGATTTAAAGGCATAGTTCAGAGAGCTGGAGCAGAGAAAGGGAGATATAAAGGGAAATATTGAGGAGTGGAACTTGTGGATCCCCAAAAGTCACTGCAAGGACTTTTGAGTTTTTTTCATTGCGGGGATGCCTTCATGAATATGTGAGCTGAGTAGCGACATCGTCTGTTTTCATAAAATCACTGGTTACTGCATTAGTAGTGGAGTGCTGGAAATGAAAGCAGGCCATTGTGAAAATCCAGGGGTTTGGGCTGGAGTATAGGTTGGTAGAGATGTATAGGTAGGTGAGAAGCGGTCAGATATGAATACCATGTGAACATAGATCTGAAAGGATTTGCAATGTATTAACAAGAGAAGTATTAAGAATAATTTCAAGGCTCTGGAGTTCTTGGAAAGATAGCATGCCCTTTTTTTGAGATGGGAAGAGAGGTATTTGAGGCTCATAATTGTTTTCAGTTGGGTAACTTCAGCACTGGATGAGAAGGTAAAGGAGTTTGCTTTAGACCCTTTTCTTAAATACAACCTCCCGGTCCAGTGCATGTTTGAAAATGCTCATTCTTGAGAACCCTAGTGCTTGTCCTATCTAGCTCTTCCATTGTAGTAGGACAGTGGACCATTGACTGCCCTCAAGTTGTGAGGAGGTTTTATAGTGGGTAGGTGCAGTACTTCATATTGTGTCTATTTTACCTGTATGGCCATATCAACTGACTTACTGATCCTATGGTGTAATCAAAGTGGGTTTGGCCTTGTGGCATCTCTGAATTGTTTGAATCATCTGTAACATGGACTGATCATAATATTTACAGTGATGTGAGAAGTAAATTTAGTCGTGAAGATTTTGTAAGAAACTAACAAAATGCTAATTAATAAATGAGAAAAGCATTCTGTAGGGTTTTACATACTCACTGTAAAGATACTGAAATATACCTATGAAAAAAGATTGGAGACTATACAATTATTATTAGTTGATGGGATAAGGCAATGGGATTTTAGGTAACTTTAAAATTCAGTATTCTAACTTTTATGATATTATAAACGGACATATGGAATTATTTGAGGCTGTTAAAGTGGTTGATAATCCTGTTTTCAGTTGGTATTGTCCAAAACTGCTGCAGTTGTGAACATCTGATGGGTAACAAACACAAAGCAGTTAGGTGTAATCCCATCTAAAAATGCTCTTAATTAATTCTGGCAAAACATAAATTTAATTTCAGATCACTTTTGTAAATGCTCAGTAGGAAGGCTTTTACAATTTTTGCATTCAAGGGGAAATGATCATTAGGAGAAATTACAAAGAGCTCACAGAATGAAAGAGTCTAAAATCTCCCAGTTAAAGAGATCCTTTTTGCCTTGTTGTCTAAGTAGATAGGGCCTCTGTTCTCTTCTCTGACTCCTGGGTATGTTAAGTACTAAATATAGGCTAATTGCTTACTCACCAAAGTTTCTCTTTAAATGGATTGTTGTTTTTAAACATTAGTTGAGGGGTATTGGCAAGGGCAGGTAGTGGAATACTTAAAAGGCAAGGGCTCTGGACTTAGGAGAGGCTTGATATTAAATTTGATTTTGTCTCTGATTCTGTTTTTATTTCTGTAAAGTGAAAATAGTAACATCTCCCTAGGGGTGCATTCAGGATTAAATGAAATATTTAATATGGTGCTGGTAACATAACAGGGGCTTGGTAGATATTAGCTACTGTTACTCCATAACATTAATATTCATACTGGCAGAAATTTTATCTTATTCATTGTGAATGTTCAGTAAAGTGCTCAGTAATATACATTGAAAGAGTGAATGTAGTACAGAAAAAAGGCAGTGATTCATTCCTATTTATGGGACTGTGTTAGAAGAAATGGAAGCCAAATTTAATAACTTTTTGTTGCCCTTTTGATTGTAAGGCCTGTCTGGTGGGAGAAACATTGAGGTTTTCAGTATTCTATAGTCAATATTGTTTTTAGAATTAAAAATATGTTTAGGTTTCTTCGAAGAGGTCAAGAACCAGGATCTGATGACTGTATCAACTTGGGCAAAGGTTTCCATTTTCATACATAAAATAGCAGAGGCTAGGCTTGAACTCTGCTTTATTTGTCCTAGTTAGAATTTATTTATTTAATTTTTTTTTTAAAGAAATGATAACATTTGCTCTTAATAGCTTTATTTTTTTTTTAAGATTTATTTATGCATACAAGCACTGGGGTGCAGGCCGGAGGTGTGGGGGGTGGGGGGGGTGAGAGGATTCACCACAGACAGAGCAGGGAGCAGAACAGGCAGATCAAAGGAGGCACACTGCTGAGGGGAGCAGCGGGCACAGCAGGAGAGGTCTGCTGTGCCATGTGGGTCCCCTCCCTGGCCGGCAGCAGGGATCGAACTCATGCTGCAGTAGCTGTGGTCCTCTCCATAGTGTGTTGCCTAACCCACTGCGCCACCAGGGAGGCCCCCTAGTTAGAATTTAATGAGAGAATGTTACTTTATTGGTTTGTAAGTCTTAGCTCCTTAATGCAGGTTATTTTGGTGAGCTACTATAAGTAGAAAACTGTAGTTCCCCCTTGGTTCCTTTTTGTTTCCTCAAATTTTAAATTTTTATGTAAGTATAATTGACATGACATCAGTTTCAGTGCACAGTGATTTGATAGTCGTACACATTGTGAAATGATCACATTATTTAATGTCTAATCACTATGAATGGTTACAAAATTTTTTTCTTGTGATAAGAAATTTTAAGACTGGGATCTCCCTGATGGCGCAATAGGTTGGACAACGCACTATGAAGCAGACAATAGCCACTGCAATACGAGTTAAGTCCCTGCCGCCGGTCAGGGAGGTGCCCCACTTGGTGCAGCAGACCTCTCCTGCCTTGCCTGCTGCTCCCCTCAGCAGTGTGTTTCAGTCGGTCTGCCTGTTCTGTTCCCCCCTCTGTCTCTTTAAAAAAAAAAAGAAAGAAACTTTAAGACTTACTTTCTTAGAAATTTTCAAATGCAGTTTTATTAACTAGTCACCATTTTGTACATTACTTTCCCATGACTTATCTTACTGAAAGTTTATACCTTTTGATTCCCTTTATCCATTTTTTTTCATTTGCTGTCCTCTACCATCAGACAACTACCAGTTCTCTGTATTTATGAGTGTCTGTGGGTGTGTGTTTTTCAGATACCACATATAAGTGAGATCATAAGTATTTGTCTATTTCACTTAGCATGCTTTCACCAATGTTGCAATGGCAAGATTTTATTTTTTTATGGCTAAATAATTTTCTAGTGTGCATGTATGTATCACATTTTCTTTATCCAGTCATCCATTGATGGGCACTTTTATTGTTTCGATATTTTGATTATTGTAAATAATGTTGCAGTTAACATGGGGGTGCATGTATCTTTTTGAGTTAGTGTTTTCATTTTCTTTGGATAAATATCTAGAAGTAGAATTGCTGGGTAATATGGTAGTTCTGTTTTTAATTTTTTGTGAAACCCCCATAATAATTCCCATAGTGACTGTACCAATTTACATTCCCAGCAACAATGCACAAGGGTTCTCTTTTTTCACATATTTGCCAACACTTGTTATTTTTGTCTTTCTTTATGATAGCCAGTCTAACAAGTGTGAGGCGATATCTCATTGTAATTTCGATTTTCATTTCCCTGATTAGTAGTAGTGAGTCATTTTTATTTATTTATTTTTTAAAGATTTATTACTTATGCATAAGAGATGGCGTACAGGCCAGAGTCCAGGGAGGTGAGAGGATTCACCAGAGACGGAGGGGGGAGCAGAACAGGCAGACCAACTGAAACAGACTGTTGAGGGGAGCAGCTGGCCAGGCAGGAGAGGTCTGCTACGCCATGTGGGTCCCTCCCTGGCCAGTGGCAGGGCTCGAACTCGTGCTGCAGTGGCTGCGATTTGCTTCATAGTGCGTTTCTTAACCCACTGCGCCACCAGGGAAGCCCCATTTTTATTTTTTTTTTAAGATTTATTTGTGCATATAAGAACTGGGGTACAAGCCAGAAGCGTGAGGGGTGAGAGGATCCACCAGAGACAGAATGGGAAACAGAATAGGCAGATCAACTGAAACACACTGCTGAGGGGAGTAGGGGGTGAGACAGAAGAGGTCTGCTGCACCACATGGGTCATGTGACCTCCCTAGCCGGTGGCAGGGATCGAACTTGTGCTCCAGTGGCTGTGGTTTGCCTCATAGTGCGTTTTTTTATCCATTGCACCACCAGGGAGGCCCTGGGAGTCATTTTTTAAAAAATCAAGCTTTATTGAGAGATAATCCAAATATCATGCATTGGTCATTTGAAGTGTATACTTCATTGGCTTTTAGTGTACTCACAGATAATGTGTGGTTATCACCATGTCAGTTATAGAGCATTTTCATCACTTCAAAAAGAGACCTGCACCCTTCAACTATCATTCCCTGCCTTCTTCCACCCCCACATGTTTCTCAGTCCCTAGCCTTAAACAACCTGTAATCTACTTTCTGTCCTTTGTAGATTTCCTGTTTTGGATTTTCCTATGAATGGGTTTATGTAATATGTGGCTTCTTATACTCAGTGTATTGTTGTCAAGGTACTCTTTTTCTCCCCCCACTAGGTTCTTTTTGAGCCTGCATTTGACCTTCCTTTACCCATGTCACTGCTGAAACTACAAATAGCAAATCTAAACCCCAAATATATTTATTGAGGACCTGCTGTATTCAAGTATTCAGTGACTACCTGCATAAGGTACATGTTGATTACCATATAGTCCTTTCATGGTAGCTACTATAATTGCTGTACACGTATCACAGATGATAACACTGGTGTTTTCCTTTACTATTTTTGGTCTGTCTATTTTTCTTTTAAATGTTTTATATTTTTTCAAAGTTTATTTACATCACTGTATTTGTTTTAGGGTTGTATGCTAAAATCTCTACAAATGGGTATTTTCACACTGTCCCCACCACCAAAGCCCCAATAATCCTCCACTGTGTCCCAGTGGGCCCACTCCCTCCCCTGCTACTATTTCCTGGTTGCCTCAGTTTTGCAGCCAGATGACAAGGGTTTATTATTGCTTTGGTTTTGTGTGACCCTTTGTTTTTCTCTATATTCCACTTGTAACTAAAAGTACACCCGGTATTTGTCTTTCTCCTGACTTACTTCATTTAGGATTTCTGTGTTTTTTAACTTAATGGGCTTACTAATGAAGTACATTTTAGGGTTAGAGATTCCATATTTGTGAATAAGGAACAGCCATTAAATCCCTTAAAATCTAATTAAAAGTTCATACTTTAAATGTTATAAATGTTATACTTAAAGGTTATAAATGTTTCACTGGTTGATAAGAAGACAGGCACATTAGGTATTTCCAGAAGTTCAGATTGAACTTTTGTTTTTGCTTCTCCCTCCCTTTGCACCCTCCCCCATCATTAAAGCAGGTAGTTGTTTCTGACAGTTTGCTCTGGGAAAAGCAGGCTTTCTGTTGAAAGTTTAAGAATTTTAACCTTAAAATGAAAAGCCTTGTAATGCAAGAAAGATACTCCTTCCCTCTCGTGTGGTTGAATGACTGCCTCTTCTATTCCAGACAGCCTGCACTTTGTAAGGTTTGTTCCGATGCCCAGACATGCTTTCATCTTTACATTTTCCTTCTTCCTACAGGGATTAAGGCCTGTGGTTTCCAGAGAAGCACCGCCGATCATATTTGCCACACCAACTAAACTGACTTCTGACACTATTGCATATGATTATACTGGGAAAAACAAAGTTCCAGAGCTGCAAAAGTTATTCCAGGTGAGAGAAGATACTGTAGAACAGAGAAATCTATACAACAGATAAGTTTTAAAAAACCCTATGAAACTGAGTTTTACTCTAGTTTACTACCCACTGTTCCTCTTTTTCCTTAAATGGAATTCTCTTGATTTTAGTTTGAGGCATAAACTAGAACTGTTTTGTAGTAGAAACTGATAAGAGAGGAAGGTGATTAATTTCCTCACCAATATTTAAGAATATTAGGGTTTTCAAATTCTGTATATAGTTGTTGATTATCCCTTGGATGGAGGGAGCACTAGCATGCATGACACAATATATATTTGGCTTTGTGACACATGCAGTGACTTTTGGCAGAAATTTTTCTTCTACTTGTTTTTGATAATAAAATTCACTGAACTGTTGCTAGAACTAGAGGAGGTTTGAGTTTGCTGATAAACAAGAGAGAGGCCAAAATTCAATATTAAAATATTAATATTAATTTCTATATAGATAATTGAGAGGTCATTGACCTGACTACATCTATATGGGAGTAGCAATGCCTGTTACTGCTGTTGCTTCTCAAAAATATGACCCGATGCAGTACCAACATGGAAGCTTTTGATCAGGTCATTCCCCTTTTATCGGAAAAAAGTAAGACCTGAGCAGGCATTCGGGGTATTGAACTGCTGTGGGGAGGGATTTTGGAGATTGCAAGATAATGGGTTAAATATTTTATGGAAACTCATTATTAAGTGGGGGTTTAATAGGCTTAACAGAATGAAGTCAGTTGAATACAAAATGGTCTTGAACATATTAATTGACCTGGTGTGCTTAGAATTCACACATTAATGATCAGAATGGAGAGCATTTCTTTTTTTTTTTTTTTTTTAAAGATTTATTTATTTATGCATACAAGCACTGGGGTACAGGCCAGAGGTGTGTGTAGGGGGGTGAGAGGATTCACCACAGAGAGCGGGGAGCAGAACAGGCAGATCAACAAAAGTACACTGCTGAGGAGAGCAGCGGGCACAGCAGGAGAGGTCTGCCGGGCCATGTGGGTCCCCTCCCTGGCCGGTAGCAGGGATTGAACTCGTGCTGCAGTGGCTGCGGTTTGCTTCATAGTGCGTTGCTTAACCCACTGCACCACCAGGGAGGCCCCGGAGAGCATTTCTTATGCCTGTAGCCTTTTGTTTAGTTTACCTTCTTTTTTTTTTTTTAAAGATTTATTTATTTATGCACACAAGAGCTGGGGTACAGGCCAGAGTTGTGGGAGGTGAGAGGATTCACCAAAGACAGAGCGGGGAGCAGAACAGGCAGACTGACCGAAACACACTGCTGAGGGCAGCAGCGGGCGAGGCAGGAGAGGTCTGCTACGCGATGTGGATCCCCTCCTTGGCCGGCGGCAGGGATCGAACTTGTGCTGCAGTGGCTGCGGTTTGCTTCATAGTGCGTTGCTTAACCCACTGCGCCACCAAGGAGACCCTAGTTTACCTTCTTAACAAAATTTTCAACAGTGCTCCTTTCCTAGTTAAGCAATATGTAATAAAATCCTTAGAAATTTGGAATTTGTTGCATGCATGTTTTGGAGGCTGCATTTGGAAATGCACATTATAAAGAAACATCAGTATTTCCATTAGCATTCTATTGAATCAAGGGCTTTCTCACTGCAGTGTGTTGATGAATTACGAAATGGAGATTTTTTTGTGTTTGTATGCCTATTGTTTGTAAATGTTTTTTATAACAACCTTGTCCTTAATTCTTGCTTTCAAGAGATCTGACGGTGTGCCTATCCACCTGAAGCGAGGCCTGCCTGACCAAATGCTTTATCGGACCACCATGGCGCTAACGGTGGGAGGGACCATCTACTGCCTGATTGCCCTCTACATGGCTTCACAACCCAGAAACAAATGAGTCAGCTGCATAGGACTGCTTTTTGGCATAAACCCTTTGATTTTTAATTTTTCATTGTTTCTGTATTTTTTTTTTAATTGAATGGCCTGCTTAACATTTAATTGAATGGCCTACAAGAAACAGATATTAAGACAACATTTTGGCTTGTTTATCAAATTCACATGACCTTTCAGAGCTCATTCGACAGTTAAAACTTTCTAAAGAAATGCTGCTGCTCTCCTTGTTTGGGCTCCTGATTTCCCTGGTGGTGCTGGATGAAGGCTCTACACAGGCTCATTAAGAGCAGTGTGTGCTGAGGTCCTTGGGGACTTATGTTGTTGAGCATGGGGTGCAGAAGTCTTTCTGGATTTGGATGTGACTGAGAAAAAAGACAGAAGCCAAGACCAGGTGCATGAAAATGAGGGGTTTGAGTTAGTAGTCGCCTTGGGGGTTTTGCAATTGTGCAGTAAAATGTTGACAGAAATTATTTGCAGCCTGCTTCTATTCACTGGGCAGTTTGTTTCAAAGGGTTTTTGCCTCATCTCAGATCGTGATTGGAAATTTATGTATAATTGTTATGTATTTATTCCACCATGGGAACAGAGAACACCTGTTTAGTGTTGCACTTTAAACTGATGTCTTTTTCATTAATGCAGCTGTGACAAATCCTCCTTTACCTTTTAAAAATGTTATGACTTTAAATTATGATTTATTTTGATTGTGGAATAAATACATGAATGCAAAATCTCAAGTTTGAAGTCCTTTTAAATGACCTTTTAAAGTAATTTCTGAATTCCAGAGACATCTTAAACCGGATTCTAATTTGTTTTTAATTAGGCACCAGATAATCTTTGCAAAATGGTTCCTTAAAATCAAATAATAGGAAGCTAATGGCATATTGATGGTTACCATATGGTTCCTTATAAGGAACCTTCTGGCTCCTTATGAAATGTGCCTGTAATACACTCTTCATTTAGACATTAATTTCCTGTACTATCACAATTGGTAGACTTCACATACCCTATATTTTGAAATATAGGTTGAAATAGCTGAAAAAAGGTAGAGTTTTATGATACATAAACTGGTGGTCTACATCTTAAAATAGCAGAGACTAGTGACCCCTTAACTGGGGATAAAATAGTGTTTTGAAAACAGGAGCATTCTCATAGGTTAGGAAGCTCTCATTTGCACATGTCTAAACTTTATTCTTTGTTAGTATTTCTAAATTTTTGTCTTGAAAAAATTAGAGTATTAAAGATTGTAAGAACAGTAGAATGTACACTGTACATCCTTTATTTAGACGACCAGTTATTGTTGACTTTGCTTTTTTTTTTTTTGCCTTTGCTTTTTTTCACAAACACAGACACACATGAATGTACATATGTGTATATTTGGATTTTGCTGAACTGTTAAGATTAAGCAATGGAAATACTGTAATTCAGCCATAAATACACACTCTCCTAAGAATATTTTCTTTCATAACAAGGATCCAATCTTCACACTGATGACAGTACGACTACCTAATATATTACAGTTGACACTTGAACAACTGGGTTTGAACTGCAAGGGTCTGATTATATATAAGTGAACTTTTTTCCAAACCGCTTAACCTAGAAATACTGAAAGAAATTAAGAAATAAACCATGTCATGAATGTATAAGATATATATATGTAGGTGATATTCTATTTTGTCACTTATAGTCCTTTTTTTCCCTCTTACAATTTTCTTTAGCTTACTTTTGTATTATAAGCAAAATGTATTGTTATTGGTAAGGTTTCTGGGCAATAGCAGTCAAGTTATTCATGGATTTTTTTTACTGGGGTCGGGGTGGGGATTGGTGCTCCTAGCCCTTCCATGTTCAAGAAAACTGTAGTCTATATTTAAATTTGCTCAGGTATCCCAATAACAAGTCCTTTATAGTTCAGTAAACAGTAGCTTTTTAGGATATAACTCATGAACCCTATACATCACCTACTTAAAGTACAATTTACTGAATTTCATTATATTCAGAGTTGTGTAACCATTGATTGCCACAATCAATTTAGAAATAGTTTCATCACCCTAAGAGGATATCCTATGCCCATTAGCAGTTATCCCCTTTTCCACCCTCTTTCTTAGCCCTAGACAGCAATTAATCTGTTTTTGTCTCTACAGATTTATCTTCCCTGGAGATTTCACATAAATATATACTATACAGTATGTAATCTTTGTGACTGACTTTTCTGTAACCTCTGATTTTGATATTCTTCTATGTAATATGTATCAATACTTATTTACTTCATTTTTATAATTTTCCATTGTATGGATAGACTGCATTTTATTCATTCATCGGTTGATGGAATACTGGGTTATTTCCACTTTTTGGCTGTTATGAATAATGCTTCTGTGAACATTGGTGTGCAAATTTTTGTGGGAATATTTTCATTTCTCTTACATATATAACTGTGAGTGGAATTGCTGGATCATTTGGTAACTCTCTGTTTAAGTTTTAAAGAACTGCTAGACTGTTTCCATATCAGTTGTACATTTCCATGAGCAGTTGTAGTTGCTTTTTATTTTGGGTCCAGAGTCCTCTCAAGGATTGCATATTGTATTTAGGTGTCATGACCCTTTAGTCACCTTTTATCTGGAATGGTCCTTAATGTCCTTCATGATGGTCTATTTGAAGAGTCCAGACTAGTGTTTTGCAGAACGTTGTTCAACTTGGATTTGTCTTGTTTGGATCCAGTTACACATTTTTGTTGGGAATTCTTCATATATGATGTGACATCCTATTTACATGATGTGACTGGTGCTTGATAGCAGTTTGCCGTATTATTGATTAGAAGTTAGACAATTAAAATGTTTGTCAGATTTCTCCCTAGTAAAGATACCTTTCCCCCTTTCTACTTAAGAAATAATCTGTGGTGTAATATTTGAGAATGAGAATCTTTGAATCATTTATTACTAAGATAGTTGTAAAAAAGTGACTTTCTAGTCTATCATTCTACATTGTTGGCATTTTCTGTGAAGATGAATACTTGTCCCTTTAAAAAGTTTTAGGGTAAATTTCTCAGTGTGATAACCATTTCTGTCTTTCATTCATTCTAATGTTAAGGATTCAGCTCAGATTTGTCTTTTGTCTCTTACTGACTTGTCCCTGACTCGTCCTGTCAGTCTTTGAGTTCTCTTTGACACACAGTTGCTTTCCATGTTAATGTATTTTCTCCACCCCAGTGTCCTCAGGTAACTCTTACGTGTTTTATACTCAGATATGATCATCATATATATAAAGAAAGAAGCATTTAAATCTATTACAAATATATATACATGTATACACACATATATACATATATGCAGTTCTACTGTTCATAGTTTGAAGATTGTTCTCTGCCTCATTTTTCTGAATCTTATCCCATTTTGTGACTACACCATAGTTTATTTAGTCTTTTGATGGATATTTAGTCTTAAACTTTTTGCTTTCACAAGCACTCCTTTAATGTATGAGTCATCTTTACATGTCATTTTACGTATCGTTGGATGTATAGTATCGTTGGATGGTATAGGATAGTTTCTAGAAGTGAAACTTATAATCTAGAAGTGAAACTTACAAAGCAAAGAGGAAAGTGTGTTTCCAATTTCAGTAGCAAGTCCTTACTAAAACAGATGGTGCTGAGGTACCTTCCTATTTAGCTTGGATGAGGGTGCCTGTTCCTCCTGCCCATGCCAGGAGAATTGATTGTCATTAAACATTTTCATCATTGCCAATCTAATAAACGGTAGAATATCTTTGATTTAAATTACCTCTTTTTGTAATTAGTGATGTCAAATAATTAAAATTTTTGATCTTTTCACTTTTTTTTAAAAGATTTATTTATATGTACAAGAACTGGGGTATAGTTCAGAGTCACAGGAGGTGAGAGGATTCACCAGAGACAGCAGGAGCAGAACAGGCAGATGGACTGAAACACACTGCTGAGGGGAGCAGTGGACGATACAGGTGAGGTCTACTGTGCCATGTGGGTCCCCTACTGTGCCATGTGGGTCCCCTCCCTGGTTGGGTATAGAACTCATGCTGCAGTGGCTGCTGATAGCTTCACAGTGCTGAGATTTAACCCCTTGCACCACCAGGAAGGCCCAATCTTTTCATTTTTCAGGTAAGTTAGATTTCCTTTTTTTGGTGAATTATTTGTGTATGTACTTTGGTCCACTTAGGTCCGGGTGTTTTTTGATCATGCTGTAAATGCATTTGTCCTTTAGGCTGACTTCCTCAGGATAGTCTCTGTTCATGCCTATCTAAATAAAATGAGTGCAAGTCAAGAAATTCAGGAAAACCAGTTAATGCAGAAGGGTAATTTTCCAGAACCTGAGTGGATCTGGGCCTCGTAAGGATCATCTTTGGGACCAAGGTGGTGTCTTTTCTGTCAGCTTGTTGGCCATGCCCCTGTTGAATTTTGTTTCTGCAGATCAGCGTTCTCTCTTTATCAGTGCACATGGTAGGAAATAGTTGTCTGAACATTGGAAATGGCTCCAAAATCCTGGCGAAAGAATCATTGATCTATTTTGGGTAGGTGTCTCTCACTGGACCTGTGAACTATTTGGGGACAGAAGCAGAAGAGCATAGGTTATCCTGTTCTTGGTCTTATGACTTTGATGACTTTGAACCTTTCATTGTATTCTCAGTTAGGATTACTCCTACGCTTGTTGCTTTGAACCTTTGCCGGGTTGGTTGGTTTACTCAGAGGGGGCTGTCCCCCTTGTCAGTGCTGTCCCGATGAGATGTTGTCAGAGGGACCTGACTCCTCGCCTCCTCTAGGCGTGTGGATTACCATGGCGCATACAAGTCTTTACAACAAGTCAATACGTGGGCTCACGTATTCCTTGGAGTAGGAAGATTCCATGGGGTACCCATGCAAAGATAGTTTTAAGTGAATCAACTTTTAAGTCCTCAGCTTCTATTATAGTTCCTAAAAATGAGATGCCTGGGAACAGATCTGGCTCAAGGGATCCTGTATAATTTTTTTCTACTTTTGAAGAAAGACAAGCCCTCCCCCATTCTAATCAGAGAATTCTGAGATGGTGCTGCTAACAAAACTTACAATCCCTTCTATGTATAATAGTGAGCTTTCTCAGTGATTAAGACTTACAAAAACAAAAAGTAAGAATGGAATTGGTGTTGAATTCTTAACACTAGGCAATTTCACCAATGGAATTATGAATCAGTTCCTTCTGTTTAGTAGGAATGCATTTCTAATAGATTTTGCTCAGTTTTAATAATTGTACAGTTTTCCTGTTACCCAAAATCAGGACATTCCTATTTGGTAGGTTATTTTTTGGTAACACTTAGCTTATGGTTACAGAAAATCAAATTTAAATTTTAATGTGTTACAAAGGATTGTATATGTGATTAATAAGAGACTTTTAAACCTGAAAAATGTCACATTAGGGTAAAATGTGGGTTGTAAAATTTGAGGTAGAAGAGAGACGTGAAAGTACCAGTTCAAGAAAAGATTTCTGACTGTTAAATAGACATTTGTGTTCTTAACTATAGGTGGTCCCCAATTCATGATGATTTGACTTAAGGTCTTTTGACTTTACGATGGTGTGAAAGTGGTAATGCAGTTGGTAGAAACTATATTTTTGCATTTTGATCTTTTCCTGGACTAGCGGCATTTGGTATGGTCCCCTCTCTGTTCTGGGCCATGCAGTGAGCTGCAGCTCCCGTCAGGCTGGTGCTAGTGGGGGAAGCTGGGCTGTGGCTTCTGTTGTGGGAAACACATAGAACTTGATGTAGTGGGTTGGTTCCCTTGTAGTTGAGGGTGCATCAGCTGACCCTTGTTTTCATTGCACAAAGAGAGCAGTTGGGGTGACCAGCCATCTCCTGAGGTGGAGTGGTTATTGCCGTCTCCTGCTGTCAGCGGCTGTTACTTGCATAGGCTTGAATTGGGAATCCTGACTTTTGTGTGGCTCTAGTGATGGGGTGCTGTGTTACTGCAGTACGAGTGGATTTAGACCAGATGCTGTGTGCTCAGGTCTGGAGTGTGTTAAATCTGATTTCCAAGGGTGCTGCTGCAAAATACTCGGAGAAATGGGGCAGACAGAGTGGCTGGGGAAAGTGTTCTTTAGACGATAATTTTCCCTCCTGGGATATCATGCCTTCTCTTGTCCTGACCTTATCTTAGATGCTGAGCTTTGTCATGGTCACATGGCTGTACCTCACGATGTGCTTCCGAAATAGGCCCTCCTGGCCAATGAACCTGACAAGAGGAGCACGTGCTTCACACCACCCAGCATGTACAAATGTCACATTTTGATGGTAGTGGGCTAAAGTTGCTGCTCCAGGCAACTTTCAGCAGGAAGAAGTTTAGAAAGAAGTAGAAACTCATTGTGAAAAGGCTTTGGTATAGTTAAAAATGCTTTCAAAGACAGTAAAGGAGAGGCTGGGCCCTGGGTGAAGTGCCAAGAAGTAGGCTCAGAAATAAGAGTGATTCCTGAAGGTACATAGTCATGTAGGAAGGCCCTGGCAGTGCCCTTCACATGTGTCAGCACTCTGGAAAGAGGAGTGGGAAGAGGGTAGTTGGGTGAGAATAGAGTGGAGGTGCCTGAGCCAGGCCTTCCCTTCAGTTGTTGAGAGGGACAGTCCTTTCCAGGAGTCAGGAGACACCAAGGAAGGAGCTGCTTGGTTGCCAAAATCAACCTCTCTCCGAAGGGAGGCCCTGGCACGAGTTGTGTAAGTGCCTTTCCTCTGGAGAGGGAGGAAGCGGGAAAGATGTAAGATGTTTAAAATGGATAATAACTGTCAGGCTCTAAGCCCTTCTTTCCCATTCCCCCACCCCCAAGTCCCCTGCTTAGGCCACAGAACCTTCATGTTAGACAGCAGATTAATTTGAAAATTGAGTTGCAGCTAGATGAGTTGATGTCAAATTTAAAGTTCAGTGGTGTTTAATTAAAGCCATCCAGAGACTAAACCTGCTCCCAGGAAATTATTCTGACCAAATAATTAAAGAGAATAAAGGTTAGATTTATGTTTCTGGCTAAGTCTGTGTTGCATTTGGCATCTCCAAAACATGAATTTCATTAACCTTTCATGAACCAACCTTAAATTGCTTTCAATTAGTTGTCATTCTAATTAACAAAGAGTCACACAGAAGAGCCTCTATCCTTGGTGTCTGTTCCCTCTTCGCCTCTGGAATTATGTCCTCTTGAACAGCAGTTATTTGGAAATTGATTTATAACTATGTGTGTCTGCCTGTCCTTCCCTAGTCGGATCCTGTCAATTGAACTTCAGAAAGAATTGTCCAGAGGAAGTAGGCCACTGCTGCAGCAGGAGGGCTGGGGTAAGTGGGCACTACTGTGGTTGGACAGAGGTTTGTCCTTGGGGTAGAGTTAAGGAAGAGTTAAGGTAGCCTGCCAAGCCCAGGCCTATTCAGGAAGACCTTGGGGAAGTCTTAGGGAGCTGAGATGAGGTGTGGCTGCTTTGTGGGTCTGGGGAGGAGTGCCTGCCTTTTCTGCTCTTTGCCATACCTTGGCTTCGCTTACCTGGAGCCTTTAGGCGTTGGTGCGTGTGGTCTTGCTCCTGCCAGGATGCATCAGAGTCCTTGCCTGGACCTGTGTGTGTGCAGCCTCAGGCTCCTTCTGTCCAGTGGCGACAGCTGGTACAGCTGGAGAGGACTGGGAGACAGCACTGTGTCCCTGCTGCGGGGCTTAGTTAGCTGTTTGTCACCAGCATACTTCTTGGGTTCTCTTGATTGATGTGGAGGTAATATATTACAAAGAACTTCTGAATCAACCTAGGGTTCCCAAGGTAGGCCGTTCCAGGCCCCCAAAACTCAGGAGGAGGGGAAGGGAGAGCTATGTTCTTCTGCTCCAGGTTTGGACGGTGTTCAGTGGTGCTGACCAAACCCTTATTTGAGTATCTTGGGACACAAATGTATGCTAGGGGCACTTGATGGCCTTCGTGGAGCTCATCTGGGTGTGTGTGCCTGTGCATGTATAGACACAGGTCTACTAACAGTGTACTGACAGTAAATATTTTCTCCTTCACTCTCTGTGTTCTTAGCCGAGACCCTGTCATAAAAGCCACTTGAAAAAACATAATACATAAATAAAAATCATAAAAAAAAGCCACTTGAAAGAAACAAGCATAAAGTTATTAGCAAATATACCTCTAGAAAAACGAAAAAACAAAGAAATGAAAGAAGAAAAATACCACATATATCTCCTGTGTATGTGGCCATAGCCAAGGGAAAATGATTTCCTCCCTAGGACTTAGTGCCTTGGACTTAGAAGGTGTGTTTAAGTATGTTAACAGGGAATGGGGAGTGGAGTTGTAGACCTTTTAGAGGAGAGTTAGATTTTTAGGAAAGATGAATGGGCCCTGAGAAGAAAGATGAGGGAGTTCAGAGGCCTTTCCCAGCATTTGCTTTTTTTCAGGTGCCTGTAGCTCAGTATAATCAGTATACAAGAATGGCATATTTTGGAGTAGTACATTCTTCGGAAGTAAGGATGGAAGGAAGGAAGGAAAGTAAGGATGGAAGGCAGGGAGGAAAGAAACCTGGAGCCAGTGGTGCTAGAGGAGGATCAGGTTTTCAGGAAAAGGGATGACCAGCATCACCCATGCCCAGAAGTCAAGCCGCGCACTGGCTGTGTGGAGCGGTAAGGCTGTGGGCTGTGTCCTTGGAGGCTGCCCTGCTTGTCTTCCTGCATTCACCACTAGTGGGTGTTTCTTGAACTGTCCAGTGAGTGGCACAGAACAAACCCTAACATTGGCTCAGAACAGGGGAGCAGACTTCCTGGTCAAGGGCATCCCTGAGAACTCTCCTGTGCTCTGGCCACAGCTCCCAGTGGTGCATATGGCCATGTCTTGTGGTTTCCTGAGTGCCCTCCCAACAAATCCCTGTGTTTAAATTTGATAATGTTTAATAAAAATGTAATTAACTGTAATTTAATTTAGAAGAACTTCCTTCTATTTTAACGTGTGGGTTTCCCATAGAAACCACTTCAGCTTTGGTGGCTGTGAATGGCAGCTTTATTAATGGAGCCATCTGCAGGCTTTTCTGACAATCTGTTGCATTGCTCTTTGCTTCCAGTGCAAACACTGCTTATTGTGTTGGAGGCCTCAGTCAGTCATCTGGCGGGGACGGGCTTCCCACACCTGCGGCAGGACAACTAATCCCTCCTCATGCTCCCTGAATGCTAGGCCTTCTAGAGCAGGCAGCGGCAGTGTTCAGGTGCTCCCAGGACCTCCCCCNGCCCCCCCCCCCCCCCCCCCCCCCCCCCCGGGGGTATCAGATGCTTCTGGTGGGCAAGGCCCTTACGCTTTTCTTTCTGAGTGTGACCAGGATGGTGGGGTCACCAACAGTGCAGACAGTGCCTAAATTTATCTGTGCCTACTAGGAAAAATGCCTTTTTTATTGCTGTACTTCGTTTTTTATGTTAAACTCCTCACTTGCCCCAGGGAAGGGCTGACCCATCAAGATGGGAAGGGGTTGGTTGGATCTCACTGATCCTCCTGGGTCCTGCGTGGGCTGAGTCCTAACCTATTCTTTTAAGAGAGAGGGGACTCTTGGCTCAGTACAGAATTAATTCATCTTGTAAATGGAAATGTCAAAGACTGGCAAACATTCCTGCTAATGATTCTGGTGATGAGATATTCATGGGCAGCAAACAGTCAGCCACATGGAAATGGATTTTGCTGATGAAGCTGGGGCCTGTAACTCTCAAGGGAGAAAGCCTGATCACCTAATCTTAATTCTGCAGCAATTTCACGAGGGCCTGCTAAAAAGTAGAATTATTTTTTTTCTTGTCATTTTATTAATTCTGAATGAGGGGAAATGATTCAGCCCGAGCAACCGAGGAATGGGGTGCAGGATGGAGGAGGGGGTGCTGGCTTCAGCAGAGATTTTCCAAGAAAAAGGCAGTCGGCACCAGCGTGGTCACATCAGTCAGAAGTGAAACCTGTAAGAGACACGTAGGAGGCATGAGGGGCACAGAGTGCCCCAGCAAAGGGGAAGGCCATCAAAGGCTCCCTCCCATCACCACTGGTGGCATACCGGCTGCCCTCCGCTGTGTGTGCTGACACCCAAATTCTCAGTGCTTCCAGGCTGTCTCTTGCCGGAATTTTATGATCACACCTCTGACCAGCACCCTTCTTGCCTGGGGTTCCTTCATACCCCCTTAGAGCTAGGGGTTCTGCCAGGCCTCACGGAGCAGAGCCATCGCGGGGATGGCCGCAGAGCGCTGTGTTATTTGACCACAGGTAGAGTGCTTCAAGCGTGCAAGGACAGAAATAACTAATTTTTTTGTTTTTTGCAGTCAGCCCCATTTTGTTTACATTGGTTTCAGAAGCATAAAGAGAAGGTAAAGTTTCTGTATCATTTTTATTTTTAAAATTTTTTATTTTGCAATAATTATAAACTCATAGGAAGTCATATACAGAGCCGGATGAACATTTCTCTCCATTCCCCTAATGGGAAATCTTATGTAATGTACCCTAACATATGCACAGCTTGTCTTTACAAACCTTGACTTTGATACAATGTGGTAATCTGGACAGAAACTTACTTTGTTTCCACTTGCATGTGCGTGTGTGGTTTTATGCATTTTAATCCCATGTGAGAATCACATATGCACCATCACCACCAAGATAGTAACTATTCATCATCACAAAGAAACCTCCTTTTTTGCTACCTCTTCACAGTGATGCCCCACTCTGTCCTGGTCCTCTAATAATCTATTCTCTAGAAATTCTGTCAATTCAAGAATGTTATATAAATAGAAATAGTAAATTTTCAAGATTGACTTTTTTCACTACATAATGCATATCCTTGAGCTTCTAAGTTTACGTGTATCAGTGGTTCATTCAAGTAATGTTTCATTTTGTAAATTCTGTATTACTTTTTAGATACTGAAAATAACTTTGTGGACTACTTATTATAAAATTTAAACAGTGGATGGCTGATTTCAACAGATGACCAACCCAAGATTCCTTAGTATTTACTTTTCACTTTCAAGTTATATACTCTCTGTAGTAATGTAGTTAGAATGACCAAATTTTAAGGGAACCTGTCATTGCTATGTACCAATCCTAACATATGCACAGCTTGTCTTTACAAACCTAGATTATATGCTTCATGAGAACCAGGGCTGCAACTTTCCCTTATAGGGCTCCCATTATAGGGTACCCAGCAGGGGTCCTTGCAGGAGTAAGTTCATAATACATCAGGTGAATGGATGCCTTCTTTGGATCCTAGTCCACCCAAACTCCCCAGTATTCAAACTGGCTACCACTTTGAAGGTGTTGGCATGACAAGTCATTTTATTTATTTTTAAAGATATTTATTTATTTATGCATATAAGAGCTGTGGTGCAGGCCAGAGGTGCGGGGGGGTGAGGATTCACCAGAGACAAGAGTGGGGAGCAGAACAGATAGTGAAATACAATTGCTGAGGGGAGCAGCTGGTGAGACAGCAGAGCTGCACCCTTGGGTTAGCTTCCTGGCCAGGGATTGAAGTCGTGCTGCAGTGGCTGCCGACAGCTTCCTAGTGCTGAGACTTAACTCCTTGCGCCGCCAGGGAGGCCCCAAGTCATTTTATTATAGAGGCTGCAGACTGAAATCTCTAGAACCACCTGCCTTATCTGGACATCTGATTCAGTTAATTGAGTTCTGCAGTTAATATGGTAAGAGAATGTCAGCATCTGATTCCCTGCTTCCAACAGGTTTCCAAGTCAGCCCAACCAGTAGTGGCTAAATGGGCATCACTGTGCAGTGCTGGACTCCAGTGTGCCCTGTGACCTTTCCCAGGAGGTACTCTACTTGGTGGCTGTGTGAACAAGGATGAAACTGGATGACCAGGTATGAGGACGTGGCTTTTTATTAGAATGCTGTTTTTCCTCCCTGAAGCTATTTTTTTCTAGTACCCCTTTGTTTTCAGTTCCTTCAGTGAGATTTGCTAAAAGTAAACTGGCAGGAGTTGAAATCTGCTTCTGGAGTCAGTTTTGTGTAATCCCACTGAAATGTTTCCCCATCAGCACCAACTATTTTGTATATTTGTCGCTGTCAGTGGATGGCTCCTAGGAAAATCTGTTTTCAGGATACTGTTTACATTGCTGAGGAAATGGAGATGCAACATCAAAGCCCTGTGGCTCATAATGGGGCTCACAGAACCTCTGATTTGCCAAGGTTTGTGTGGGATGGAGGAGGAGGATAAAGTGGAGAAAGCACATGGCAAATGACAGAAAAGAACCTACAATGCTTTTTTCTTGGTGAAATAGATATTGCCTAAAGGTTGCAAAATAAGGGAACAGTATCTCCCCACAGATTTAAAATTGAACCTTAGGGACTGAGGACCCACAGGCCTATATATGACTAAGGAAGCAGGAAGAGCAGGCAGCTGCAGGTAGCAGGTGCCTCAGCATACAACGAACCTTGCATGCTGGCTGAAGGGATGACAGAAGGGTCCCTTCACCTTTCTCATAGCTCTCCCAAAGCCTAATCACTTTCTATAGTTTTCCCTTAATCTGTCTTAAACCCTTCCTACCAGAAGTCTTCATTCATTCTGGTTAATAGTCACTTTGCTGTCCTGCAGTAAATATCCTTTAGAGTGCATTAGCAGTAGAGCATGGTGACTGACAAGGACTCTGGCGGCACTGAACGACATAGAAGAGATGGAGAAAGCAGGAAAGGTGGTGTGCCACTGAACTCAAAAGACACTTACAGGAACTAACAGTAGGAAGCAGTGACAGGCAGTGGAGTTGGGTCAGGCAGGTAACCCAGACCTACCAGTGTTAAAATACTAGAGAAAATGCAGACATGGAATAAATTAAAGTGAAGCTGTGCCCCTATTATATGGAATCATTAGCATTAATCAGAAGTAATTTCCTCTAAGGTTATGAGTTTGTTATTTAGAATGGTTGTATCCATAGCAGCAACAATCCACTGAAAATGTACCCTTGTGATTTTTGTCCTTTATTGATGGAAACTAGCAGTATAAATGAAGAATCACAACACAGACCAATGAGACATTTATTTTTAATTTTCAATATTTTCTGCCAAGAGACAGGAATGCATAATAGAAATGGCTCAACATCTTCACATGAAACACTTGGATTCATTTTCATTCACAAGTTTTTCTAAAAACAACTACACTTTTATATTCCCACCCACTTCCAACCATTATCACAGATTTAATTGACCATTAAACAGTAGTTGCCAGCAATAGAGAGCTGGAACGCTTTCTGCGTATTAGTAGTGTCTTTGGAAACTACCACCGAAGAGTATCACGATAATCTCATTGTATACTGCAACCCCAAAGGTAACTGATGTCCCCAAATAAACTCCCTGCTTATCATGGAGAGCTGTATTCCCCAGGTACTTAAGGAAATGTTCTTTATTCTCTTAGAACTACTTGTTCATCTCATAGTATTGTTCTTAACAGGGGACAGCACACATGCTGACCTGATAATTTAATCACCACTGCTAATAGGCAAATACATGTGCCTGAAACTGATGCTCTCTGATAACTATGTACAGAACATACTGAAAAAAAATGGGTTGCTTGGAATCTGTCTCTCTTCTGTTGAAGAGAACTACGTTGAGGTTTTTTTTTTTAAACAGTTGTAAACAAAAAGAAAGAGATATACACGGACATATATCTATACACACAGAGATAGACACTGAGTATTTTCAATGTGGCATATGTCTTATATAGATACACACAAACACAGAACGTCCACACTCACTGCTTCATACATACCCCCACCCTTACATACAGTATGTGAATATAAACGTGTTCTTGGGAGTTTCACTGGAGTTTGTATATTACCAAATGATGATGAAATACCTGATTTGTATTACTCCTGAGAAGATACTAGAAGGGAATGACAGTTCTGATGCACTTTGGAATGGCACAATCACGTAAACACTTGCATACTTAAGACTTCTGAACTCATCCAAAGTTTCTAAACATAATCCAACCAAAGGAAAAAAATACCAAAACAATGCAGCAAGTTAAAAAATAAATTCAAAATGAAGTTTTTTTTATAATCAAAGTATAAACAAGTATAGGAAATGCATATTTGTCAGTAATTATTTTTATAGTAGGAAATACATAAAAAACAGTTGTCTGACAAAACTTTTTTTTAAAAAAACAACTATCCAATGCATAACAACACATGCATTATCGAAAAGAGCAGAGGACAGCCACATGAGAATTGCAAGGCTTATAGCAACTCTACCAGAGAAAAATTACTGTATGTAGCAAGTCTTTTAAGTATGCAATTTATAAAAAATTACTGTGACTTATTCACACTTTATAAAAAAGAATTTGCAATTTGTTGAGTATCTTATCCCTCAATATAATTAATCTATATAAAAATTACAACTAAACCAATAAATTTCAAGCACCAGTTCTATCATTTAAACTACTGTATTTATATTTCTCTTATCAAAGGGACAAATTAGAAGGCTAAGCTAAAATTAGCCAAGTGATTATTAACAGTTTAGTTTTATAGGCATGCGGTTTTTTTCTTCCATTCATTTGTATACCAAACATTTGAAAATGTTTAGGCCAGTAAAGGAATCCTTGGAGGAATCAATTATTTCTGAGTATCAGTAATTGAATATACATTAAAAGCTCTTTAACAAACCATTGCTTTCTTAGTTCTTAGATGAAGTGAAGGAACTGTTCCTCATTATGACTTAAGAACGGCAGCACCGATATAGTAGACCAACAAGCACATCTGGACATCTACTGGCAGTGTAAGAAAACTGCATTATTAGTCAGGAAGGCAACACCATTGTGGTTGGCAATACTGAAATTTTTCTTAATTAAAAAATTTCCACCAGACACTTGGGGTGAAAGGATAGATCAGTAAGAACTTTTTTTTTTTTGTTTTTTCTGCATAAGGGGAGAAAATGTAGCACAGTCTGAGCCAGTAGATGAGTAACAGTGTTTGTGATGCCTTTGGTTGTTCCTGAAGAAAACGTGTTCAGATAACAAGGGGTCTATTTTAAATCAATACAACTGCTGTTTTTGTTTCCAGTATTTACATTATACCACTTACATACACAGTAATTTCTGAGACATAATTAATGTTTGTTTTTTCCTACTGTTAAGTTTGGTTAATTTTCAACTCACACCAAACTGAACCTTCAGGTTGGCTGCTTGGAGACTGAGGATAAGACTACTGAAGACAACAGATCACATGGAAATCAAAATAGTGATTCTCCATCACTTCCCAGCCTGTTATCTGAACTCTATCACAAGATCATGTGCAGGTGAAGGAGAAGGACAGTTGCACTGAAGTCCTGGAGTTAGGATAGGGGTGAAGATTCTTGCTCATCTTCAGTAAGAGCTGCTTCACTCTGCTCTTCGCTCAATTCATTGGCTGGCTCTTCGTAAATAGGCTCACCAAGGTCTTCACTGCCTTCTTCACTTTGCTCCTTGCTGTGTTCTTCGCTGGGTTCCACAGTTTGTTCCAGGCTGTTTTCCAGAAGTGTGGGAGAATTGCTTATTCTGCTTTCTTCTTCAACTGTCTCATTTACGAACTGGGAAGGAGGTGGTGTGGGAGTATCAGATTGCATGACACTTTCAGTGGAAGAGATGGGAGCTTTGGTTAGAGTAGTATCTGCTACAACCTCATTTTGAGGCAAAGATAACTTCTCCACAAGTTTCCACTGAATGATGCTCATGTCTTTTCCACCAGTTGAAATTAGGTGACTGTCATTATGAGTAAAGCTGACATTGGTGACATGGCTGCTGTGGGCACTGTATTTGTGACTGGGAGCCTATATCAAATAAATCAGATAGGAAAATTAAACTCAGACTTTACATGCCATCTTACAGCAACGGAGGTGACTGGGTAAGGCAGGTAAATCAGCTATGAAACAGGTAATTCAAATGAAATTCAAAAGTCATCAAATCTGAGGAATTAAGCTACTAGTAATTTCTTTTTTATGTCTGTTGTAGGGAGAAACAAAACAGGGTAATTGGATACTTACACGTTTAGACTCTCTGTTTAAAAAACAACAAACAGGGGCCTCCCTGGTAGTGCAGTGGGTTAAGCAACGCACTATGAAGCAAACTGCAGCCAGAGCAGCACGAGTTTGATTCCTGCCGCCAGCCAGGGAGGGGACCCACATGGCGCAGCAGACCTCTCCTGCCTTGCTCACTGCTGCCCTCAGCAGTGTGTTTCAGTCGGTCTGCCTTGTTCTGCTCCCCGTTGTCTGGAGAATCCTCTCGGTGCCCTGGCTGTGTCCTGTACCCCAGCTCTTGTCTGTATAAATAAATTTTTAAAAAAAACCAAACCAAAAAAACCCCAAACAAACAGTGTCTTCTGTTTAGTATACCTGGTAGAACCTGGTAGTTTCTATTGAAATGACAGGGAAAGAATTTACTAGGTTGGCAGGATTACAGGTGATTTAGAAAAAATTTCCCTGAGTTTTATAATGCTGGTCATATTGTATGTTTTACATTTTATGTGTTTATATTTTAAAATATGTTTGAGAAATTTAAAATTGCCCAAAAAAAAAAATAAAAAAAAAAAACCAAACCAAAAAGCCAAACCCTAGATAATATGAGTAAAATAACTGCCTTCTGTATCTTTCCCTTGGTCTGAAAGAGTAAGGAGAAGACGGGTGTGATTCCTGGTTGGATGCTTAAAGAGGGTCGTATGCTTCTCCTGAGCTGTCCAGTACCATGGACAGCTTATTGGTAACTATTTTTTCACCACTGACAAAATTATCTGCAAACAAAAGAGGTTTTTATTAAACTAGTGTCTACTAAACTGATTTACCTTTGCTTTGGAGCAGGGGTACTGAAACAGATGAACCTTGCAAAAGTCATCAGCAACAGCGATCACCTTTCTGTTGTGCGATCGCACCAGCGCATTGATGTCGGTCCCGTCGGACCCTTCTGGCCATACACCTTTGTCATGGAAGCAGAAGGGTGGAGAAAAATTAAGATGAAAAGCTGTACCTGTGATGCTACAGCTTGATTTTAGAATCTTACTTTCATCTGTGTTCAAACTCTTAGCTTACATTTCCTTTACAAATTCTCAGTGGGTCAACACTTCACTCAAGCGGAGTTTTACCCAAAATCTAACAATTAATAATAAAATTAAACCACAAGAGCTTCAAGATAGAAAATTTAAAGCTTCAAAAGTACTCAACAGTCTCCAGCAGGTGGTGCTAATAAATTTAGTTTTAGCTTGACTCACCTTAACATTAAAGGAGACTTCCCATTAAGAGTCTTAATGGAAATGTATAAGGCCATCCCCTATTCTACCAGGCTTTTTTTTTTCCTTTAGAAAAATTCAAGGTTTTATTTTTTTTATTAATATAGATTTTTAAAAAAATTTACATATACTTGCCATCAATTGTAAGCCCCATGTATTCCCCATCACCATCTCACCAGTGCACCATCACCTCAGTCCCTCCTGCTCCCATCTTCCCTCAACCCTCCCCCTCCCCTCTACCAGGCTTTCTTACTAAATTTTCCTATGACTATAATTTATGCCCCCAAATATAAGACATAGCAAAATTAATTATTCTGAGCCCTGGTGATTATACTTAACATAATTAGCACAAACCTTTATTAGACTAGATTAAAATTATGGACTATAAAGAGGTCAAGAGGCTCACCTTCTATGGCTCAGTTCTACTCTAAAGAACAAATATGTTCTTGGTAAATTTGCTAAAACAAGTTAAAACATTTCTTAACTGATATCTCCTAATAAATAAATACTGGCACATTAAAATAACTAGCTAAGTGAACAGTTATTGCAGCCTCTGCTTCAGTTTTACCCAGAGTAATGAAATTGTCTAGTGATTGAACAGGATTATTCTCTTTCTCTTTTCTTCCTAGTCTAGTAGTTTTCTCCATCTCTACAGTTGTATTTACAGTAAGTACCTATTATAGATTATTTTTCTAATATACACAGCATAAAGAAATGTTCAGATCTATAAATAGGCTGGAGGAGAAAGCCCAACTTTTAGAAGGCAAAGGTACATTATTAAAACAACAGTATTATATTTTAGGTATTGCTTTGGTACTGGTGACATAACTACATCCAATATTATAATTACTGAGTATAACATCTTGATTTTTTACATTTATCTTGAAACCTTTTCAGAAGGATATAATACAGATAGGGAAACTCACAAAGAAGACAATTCTAGATTTTCAGGTTAGGAATGGTTCTCAATTTTTAAGTAATATCTAGTAAAAATGCCTTTATATTTCAAAAAATGGTGGCTGGACAACAGAATATCCACATGCCAAACAATAAAAATAGGCAAGTGTTGACAAGGATGCGGAGAGACTATACACTCATAAACTACTTGTGGCAATGAAAGTGGTATGCCACTTTGGAAAGCAATGTGGCAGTTCCTCAATAAAGAAGTTACCATTTGACCCTGTAATTCCACTTCTAAGTCTATATACCTAAGAGAAATGAAAATATATCTGTAGTGAAAAATGCACTTGATTGTTCACAGCCACATTACTTATAATAGCTTAAAAGTTGGAAAGAATCCAAGATCTATCAACTGATGTATGGATAAATAAAATGCATGTATATATAGTCACACAATGGGATTTTTTTTCAGGAATAAGATGAAGTACTGATAGATGCCACAGTAAGGATGAACTTTGAAGCAGTCTCAATGGATCAGATTGTATGATTCTATTTATATGAACTATCTAGAATAGTCCAATCATTAGAGAAACTAGATTAGCAAATGATGTAGAATGGGAGATGGGAAATGGCAGCTAAATGGGTAGAGGGTTTCTTTTTGGGGTGATGAAAATGTTCTAAAGCTGAATAGTGATGACTGCACAACTATGAATATACTAAAACCACAGGAACTGTATACAAGTATGTGAATTATATGGTATGTGAATGGTATTTGAATAAAGTTGCTATTTTAATGCCATTACAAATTTAAAAGCTTCCTTTTTCACTTGGAGGGAGAATATGGGAAGAGTTTGCACTAATCTGTAAATTCCTTTCCTTTACATTGTTTTTCATATATATTGAGGACCAAAAGTCTGCTAGATTCTACAGAGAACAAACCTTGTATTAGTTCAATCTTTCACATTTTATTTCTCAGTCTGGCATTAATAGTGATAACACTAAACAACACAGATGAGTTTTCATTTAGCAATCTAGACAATACAGGTAAAGACTCCACAAACGACTTTTCCCCCAGCAGTTATCATGTTCTTACCAAAGACTTGAAAACCTAGTACACAGGTATATGTTGTCCAATCAATGTCCTTACACTCTGATCGATTCCTGATTAGTTTGCAGCCACTGGGAATGTTCCCTTTAAATTTAGAAACAGGAAGTAAAATCACAGTGCTTGTGTACAAATGTATTTGAAAGTGCATCTTGACTCAAACTAGCCACGTTTACTTGTACTTATAATTCATACACTGAAAAACATTAAGACACATTTAAAAGGGAAAGAAAATGTTTACTTTAACAGGGTATATAGAACTACAGATTGTTTCCCACTGAAGTTTTTTTCTTTAAAAAGCATAAATGCTTTCTGCCACTAGGAAAAATTGTTAAATACAAAACCATTCAGAGCAACATCAATCTCACTGAGTAATTTATATGTCTACACACTTAAATGAATTCATTACTTTTTTGGAGAACTAAACCACATTTGAGATTCTTGTTGCTTTGACAGCTCAGAGTAACATATGGTCTGCCAAGCCAGAAAGGCCATCATGCATTCTTCCATAATTTAAACTCTGCACGGTCTGTTCATTACTGCCCTGACAGACACATCCAGGCCGTAAGTTTTCACTCATACTTACAGTACAGTATCTCATAGTCTCCTGAGTTAGACATTATATATGTGTTGTCTGGAGACCAGTCAAGGTGTGTGATATAGCTGGAATGTCCCTAGGAAATAAGAGATCAACTGTTAGAGAACATTTAGAGTTCTGAATGGATAACAGTTTAATAGCCAGTATTGTGGGTTTTTTTTTTAGTTCTCATCCATCTGGAATTCCTAAAATGTAGAGAGCAATATCAAAATCTCTAGAACTGAACAGGGCAATGGAAAATCTTGAGTTTTTTTAAACTGTATTTTGTTGGGAACCAAAGATGAAGGTATATGAAGGTACCAGTATTATCTCAAGCATTCTGGCAGAACATTGGATCTAATGGACCTTAACACAGTGGAAACATGAAGAAGCACTTTGGAACCTGGGAGTATCCAACTGGCCTTCTTATCCCGATATCAGAAACAAGCATCTAATACTTGCACTAGAGATGTCCAAGAAAGATAGTCTCTTAAATTTGTGTCCTAGTGGACACTTCAAAAGCTACCACGCCCGCAGGTCTATTTCAAGTCACTGGCATCCCTATTAGAGTGGTTCCATTTTTGAGAATGAAGTATTGATTCTAGTGGTTTTTCTGAGCTGTTGTTTGAAGATCCATGGTGTACCCAAGACTGAGGAACATGCTATAAATACACTGTCATATGGAGTTGTCCCAGAAAACCTATCTTCAAAGAAGGATCCAGGGCAAAAGTCACCCAAAACTGCATTCCTTGAGAATAGTTGAACCCTATATAATCTAAAGTGGTGCTGTCCAATGGAACTTTTTGTAGTGATGAAAATGTCTATTTGCAGGCCAGTGTAGCAGGAACTAGCCATCTCTGGCTTCTGAGTAGTTGATATGTGGCACTTAGTGCTCCCTGGAAACAAATTTATTTAACTTCATAAACAGGACATTGTGTCTAGTAGCTGCCATACTGGATAACATAGGAAGAAAAGAGTCCATTTTTTTCTTTACCAACCTGACATACCTCTATTATCGACTGGTAAATTCCTATATAAACAGATCTCTGTATTTCTAGACACTTTTCTGTTTCATTAGTCTCCCAGCCAACGGTGATAGTTTCGTGCTATGTGGAAAACTTCAGACTACATCAAATTTAGAGACTAAATTGTAGAGAAGAGATATTTTTGTCAAATTTTTTCATCCAGAAACATGTTATGTCTATTTTCCCAGTTTATGTCTATCAGCAGTGTTCCCACATAGCTGCTGTGCTTTTCTTGCTAGGTTTAATCTTAAAGCATTTATAGCTTTTACTGCTATTCTATTGCAAATGGAACCCCTCACCCCGTTAACATTTTGATATGTTCGCTGGTGTGAGGGACTGCAGTATGGACTGCTTTTGCCTATCCAATTCACATCCTCCCCCCCTTTTGTTAAGTACTAAGCTAAAATACTGTATTTCCTAACCTCTTGCATCTAGGTGTGGCCAGAGTTCTAAGTGGGATTTCCAAGAATAAGAGAATTGACTTTAAAGAAGAATGCTCTCCCCCCATCTCCCCCCAGCTCTTATACATTCTTCCTGAAACTAGAATGTGATACTGGAGTTCTAGCAGCATCTTACTGAAAATGAATAGAAAAAGAGAAGGATCCTGAGTCACTGATGACTTTAACAAATGAAAACATCTCTCTCATTTGTTTAAGTCACCAGGCACTGCAGTATAATTCCTTTTATAGTAATACTGAATCTACTGCTTTGTTATATTGGGCTTTAATGGGGTTTTCTTGGAGATTTTGGGTAGACAGCAAGTTTCTATTCTTTTTGTTTTTTGTTTAAGATCTATTTATGCATACAAGCACTGGGGTACAGGCAAGAGGACAGGGGTGAGAGGATTCACCAGAGACAGAGTGGGGAACAGAACAGGAAGTCTGACTGGAACACACTGCTGAGGGGAGCAGCAGGGAGGCAGGAGAGGTCTGCTGCGCCATGTGGGTCACCCCCCTGGCTGGCAGCAGGGATCGAACTCTTGCTGCAGTGGCTGCGGTTTGCTTTATAGTGTGTTGCTTAACCCATTGCGCCACCAGGGAGGCCCCTACTCTCCTTTTTTTTTAATCTCCTTTTTGATGTGTATTTCCAATTACCAAAATCCTGGCACTAACCCCCCCCCCCCATTTTTTACCTATTCTAATACACTTTTAATGCTTTTTAATATATCACTGCAACTTCAATATACTCATCTTCTGGACTAAGATCTTGCATAGCAATGTCAAAAGGTACACAGTAATTTGAATCAAACAAAGGCTTGTTGGCATTAGGTACAAAACAGAAAGGCTTATTTGCAATCAGTTACAGAATGACAATCATAATCCCATTACAAATAGGATACTTAAAATTTTTCAAGGAAAATGTACAATGTCCATAATTAGAAAAATATTTTTGAACTTTAACAGATTCACATTAAATGCTGGAAAACACTCCTAGGTACAATCCAGTTACTGAAAATAATGCTGCTGGCTGCTAATAAAACTTGAGTTTTACTGAGTACTTTCTATGAATAGGGCATTATGTTTAAGTACTTTATATATCATATCACCACCTCTAAATCTCAAAGCAACCTTAATGAGGATGTCCACTTAGATGGTAAAGACATTCAGGAGGCAGAGAGGTTACCTTTCCTGAAGTAACGTAACAAAGAATTGATGGAGCCAGAGTTCAAACCTAGGTCAGATAAATCTGGATCAAACTGAGCAAGCCAAAGATGAGCAGAAAATAAATTTAAAGTGCCCCTAAGAAAAGGAATTGATAAGTAATCATGGACTTTTACTGTATATTTTCAAAATAGTACATGAAAAGCTGAGCTTAAGAAACATTTACTTAAAGAACAAAACTATGAAATTTTACAACCCTCAAAGCCCACCCCATTAAGGGAATTTGAAATAACTAGTGCCTACCTAGTGCCTAGGATAGAGGACCAAGCTGCAGCAGCAGCTAGTCATAGTATAGGCACCAAGCTTGTTACCTTCACATTATACTTTGGTTTCACATGTACTACGTTGCCTAAAAGGAAGTGCTGACTGGAAGAAGCTCATGTTCTGTCCTCTGGTATTTATATATCTCACTTTAAATCAGTAAACTAGAATTCTTTATTGTCAGTTGGTATCCTGAGGCTTGGAGAGAGAAAACTTAGCTGATCTGAGGAAAGCAGGATCCAATTCCTTACCAATTGCAGCTCTTGTTCTAAACTGATACCTTATAAAGCAGCTTTGGTGATCTTGGATGATATAAATCCATTTTCTAAAATAGATTTTGTCTTGTTTCTTAGTTTATAAGGTTGAGAGCAAGATCTTGGCCTATAATGACATCATGAAGCACATCACTGATTAGGAACCAATACATCAGCAAGAGGCCCTCTACCAAGAAGGGCCCTGTAGTTTTTTAGAAGTCACATTCTAAACTGGTATTTCCACATAAAGTGATGTTGTGAAGAGGGACAGGCTGCTTTGTTCCAGTTTATTACAGGGACAATTCATAAAATTCTAAGCCCAGTACACTTCTGCAGCTATGCTGTTACTTAAATGTTGATTAGTAACTGGGAAAATATTGGAAATAAAATAGCAAACAGCCACATTTTAATAAAGACTCAATCTTCACAATAATCCTATAAACAACTATTACAGTCTCACATTAAGATAATACTCAAAGAAGTTCATTAACTTGCCTAAATTCACAAATTAGTAAGCAGCAAAAGCCAGCTTTAGTCTAGTTTTGTCTGTTCTGTATTATAGCTGAGAATAAAAACAGCTAATAAGAGATTGTAAGATCAGCTAGTGGAAGCAGACAACAAGGAGAGTATAGCTGGAGGCAAAGCACAAAACAGAAAATAATTAGAAGAACAGAGTGGTTGAGCCTTTTATTATAGCCTCAAATAGCACTATGCTCTGTACAGAGCCTTAGGACAATTAAAATAATACTTTAAGATGCTCGAAAGAAAAAAAGCTGTCTTACTTGAGAAGGCTAGTCTAATTTGACCGATAAACCTGCCATTCCTCAACATGTCCAAGGTCATCCCATATCACACATTTCAGTTTCCTTTCAGGACCAGTGTGCTGTCAGAGCACAGTACAATAATATAGATATAGAAAAATCTGAGGCATTATACGTTGCAAAGTTTGCTCTACTAAGAGTTAGGGGAGCCGGGTTCAGCTCCCACTTCTCTGAAACACCATAAATATATCCATAAAAAACAGGCTGAGCTAACTAAGTGCTACCTGTGAAAGTTTACAATTACAGAACAAAATTATATTTGATATACTTTGTTTTTAAAAGTAAATAAGGAAAAATTGTTGCATAGTGGTAAACTTCAGTATTATGAAAATCTCTTTCAGTGGAACATTTTATTTGATCATGTTACATAAAGAGATACAACTGCACTATTCCTTATCACAAATATTAAGAAAAATCACCTAAATTATGGATGGATTTAAATAAACTGATGGATAATGATTCATAACTGTGGCCAAGGCTATCAAAAATAACTATGAGGTTGCTTACAGACTAGTTTATAGGCTGGTTTTAGCATATGGTACAAAATATGCAAAAATCCCTCCAAACCAAGCCAAAAAACCAAACCAAAAAGGCAAATGAGTGTCTTCTTCAAATAAATGACCTGTGTTTTGTTTTTAATATTTTATTAATGTTTTATGTTTACTTATTCCCTTAAAAATTATTTTGTGATAGATTAAAGGATTTGTACCAATAATTCACCACAATTTGCTAATTCTAAATTAACTTCCCAGCATACATACATACCAAGCTACCACATTTTCTACAAGAGTTTACATATGTTGAGTAATATGTATGAGGTGCCAAACACTATTCTATATAAACTTCTAAGTATTTTGTATACATTAATTCATTTTAATCCAGCGAAGCAGAAACTATCACTATCCTCACTTTATAGATGAGAACACTGACATAGGAGGTTTAAGTGTCTTGCTTGTAAGTGGGGAAATAAGAACTAAAGTTCAGGTAGTCTGTTCCCAAGCATGTGTACTTAACCACTAAGCCTGGTTGCCTTTCTCATCCTCTCCTCAAGCTCTAATGTATACTTTTCTAGGAGAAGGGAAAACTTTCCCATGCATTGCTAGTACATAGAATGTTTCTGTAGTTAGCATAATACCTACTTTAATATAAGTGGTAAGTTTACAGAACTGAATCTACGCCTTACAATAATAAATCTGATCTATCAATCAGAAATTGGCAGCTAATTAAAGGAAATATGTTTCTGTTAATTCTGATAATGAAGACAAATCTCCATATAAATTATTTTACTTTTTAGGGCCCTCCCTGGTGGCGCAGTGGGTTAAGCAATGCACTATGAAGCAAACTGCAGCTACTGCAGCATGAGTTTGGTCCCTGCCACCGGCTGGGGCGGTGACCTACATGGTGCAGCAGACCTCTCCTGCCTCCCCCGCTGCTCCCCTCAGTAGTGTATTTCGGTTGATCTGCCTGTGCTGCTTCCCACTCTGTCTGGTGGATTCTCTCACCCCCTGCACCTCTGGCCTGTACCCCAGCTCTTGTATGCATAAATAAATCTTAAAAAAAAATTATTTTACTTTTTGGTGGTAGGGAGGTGATAAAGGAAATTGTTGGGTGTTGGGAGATGACCAGGAACATGGGACTATGGATTAAAAGTGAGATAGCCTTTCACTTCTGACCTGACTCCCATTTTCAAAGTGTCAGTCTAAGGACTTTCTATGGAAATAATTCTGACTTAAGAAACCACCTTAAAAACTTGTCAAGAAAAGAGAGTAATACTAAATTTGCATCAAAAGGAGAAACATTTTTAGAGTATACTGTGAATTACAACATTCTGCTTGGTAGGTAATGTCAGTTTTCAAAGGGAGAGATTAAAGTTTAATGCAACTAAGGGTAAAAAACAAGTATGTCAATATAAACTTTAATTCTCTTTTTAACAGAAATTAAACTTTCTGAAATTATTACAACTTTATTTTACTTTAATACTTACAGTGCACTTTCCATATCTGCTATATTTTCTTCCATTTTCTGAGACTGCATAGAGGTAAATAAAGTTGTCATGAGATCCTACAGCCAGCAGAGTGCCATCTAGGTCGAAACAGGATAAAGTGTTAAGCTTTGACTAAAGAAATACACCAATAGATTTATTATCTTCAATATTTATCAAGTTATTTTACTGAACCTATGCTAAATGTTTGTTATCAGTGTTGTTAAATCTCATCTATTTAACTTAAGCTGGCATTTGATGAATGAATCCTTCTATCACAAAGCATACTAGGAAAACTTCTGGTCATCTATATAATCTTTTTCTAGAGATGCTCATGGGCCTTGGACTCTACCCTCATCTACTTAGCTAAAAACTGAACCAAGGCAGGGTAACCTGTTCTTATGGCTTTAGGGATACAGTATTCCTATGGCAAGCTAAGTGTTTAATTCCTCATTTCATCTGAGCACATATGATCTCTTTGACTACAGCGGAGGTTCTCTTGGGAAGGAACTACATTCTTTTCTTTTATGGTGTCCTCCATTGTATTTACTGCATAGCAGATGTCAATAAAGTACATTTAATCTTTGGATTTTAATTGCTACATTTGTTGCAGTTATTTGCTATTACAACACTAACAAAAACAAAAACCCACCCCCCAAAAAAACCAAAACCACAAAACCAAAAACCAAACCAAAACAGAAAAATGCTTCTGCTTTAAGTAACTCTTTAGGCTTCTAGCTTGAACAAGTGTTTTCCTTTTCCTCAAGAGAATAGTATTCTTTCCTTTGAAACAAGTTAGAAGTAGTTAAAAAGATTCTTTGGATCTCTCACTGAGCCAATAATTATGGGAATCTTTTCTCAAATATAAGCAACTATGACTCAGACTAACTCTAGGGAAGAATGATGTGAATCAAAACAATACTGATAATGGGAAAAGGGAATTAGACTGCTATAGAAAAAATGAACACTTTGAATAAAGCACAACAAATTATTCAAACAAAGCTAAAGGGATTTATCAAATTTGTTTAATGAGTTGCAGAGTAATTTATCTAATTAAAAAATCAATCACTACTATGTAACCAGTAACATGTAATAAGATTCCAGAGAACTTGAAGGACCTAAAACTTTGTATTTATTTACTACTGTAATTTATCTTTTCTTACATACAAAGAAAAGGTTGCTAAATAGATATGTAACATTAAGACTTCAACCTAACATTTATTCAAAATTATAAATATGTGCAATTCCAAATAAAAAAAAGAACTTGACTGTACAATATTCTGCTTCCAGCTGTAAATGCAGTTCAATAGTTCTAAATTTATATTTGCTTCATGATTTACAATGTTGTTTAACTTTTAGCAGATATTCTGCAGTTTCCTGAAGAGGAATTTAATCCTTTGTTAAGAAATTATATTCAACAGTAGTCAGCTTATTGGAAGTGAAAACATGCAATTCCAGAGACGCGCTATGAATGCCGGGGTGGGAGTATATCTGCTTACCTAATGAGTAGCGCATCACAGAGAGCTGTTCATTCCCATCCGTGTGGATAGAAACTAGGTCTCTAGTCTCTGCATCTAGGACAAACCACCTGTTAAGAAGTGAAAACCAAAATATCTTCAGATATAGCACTTACAGAAAACAATGATGGTCAATATTTTCTCCCTTTTTAAATTTCAAAATGTTTTAAGAATATTAATGAGAAATTGCAGAAATTTTAATAATAACCTGTAAGTATGATATGTTTCTCTCTTCTAATGAAGGATGAATTCATTTTGTAAACTGTTGCTAGATACAATGTAATTATATGGCCCTATGCATGTTCTTACTTCTAATTGGGTAGTCAGTGAAAGCTAACTGTGTCTCTCTGCTAGCAAAGTCTCACTGGAAAATGATAGGATCAGTGTTTCTGAAGATTACACTAGAATCAAAGTGCCAGTCTCCAAGATGGTAGCTACATATAGTAGGGTAGCTCACAGAATGAAAATGAATGATAGCAGACAAAGAAGAAATGTTAGGGAAGATGAAGGATGTGAGTTGAACTGAACACTGAGGGTAAGCAGTAGTAAGGCAGTTTATGCAGGAGTGACAGCTGCACAGCAATGGAGGTGGGAAATAGCAGACAGTATGAAGGTGAACAGCAAGGGGGTATTCTTGCCTCTAGAGTACCTCTAACAACTGCATTAGAAATAAAATTCTTTGAAAGAGTTTTTTATTCACATTTATGGGAAAAGTTAAAGTGCAAAAGTCTTGGAAGAGGTCAAATAATGAATTAAATACAACTACATAATAAATGACTATCACGAGAAATTTTTCTAAAAGCATTTGAAGGGACAGTGTTTCATAAGAGTTTGACAAGACAAGGGGCATACAAAGCAAATACTGAGAACTTAGAAAGTGACAACTAAAAGTTGGATAAATGAGAGGAAGGCAGTTCACGGACAACATGCGGAGCTGGTTGGAGTTTAGAGTTGAGCACTGCCTGGCTCCGATTAAGCATTAAATAGCTGTAGAATGAATAAATGAACAATATAAAATAAGTCTTGAACATGACAGAGGCAGCTTTAGCAAGAATTACTTAATAGCGCATTGTGCAGGAAGAAAGGCTGGGGTGGCGAGAATGGAATTAGACTAGAAAAAAATCCCTATCTTAATGTCATTTAACTGGATGGGACAACAAAAGCATCAAGTTATTTCAACTATTCAGATGGGAAAATTTTTATCATTGAAAATAAGTCAATAAAAGGAATCATAGGCCTTATAACTAATATCTATAAAGGGACCACTTCCCTTTGCTTTATATTATACTATTTAGGAAGAAGCTTGAAAGACTTTTTAAATGTTTAATGATACTGCTTAACATGCCTTAGTGTGCTGAAGGTAGGAGATGAAACACTAAATTTCATCTTTACCTATTACAGGAATTCCTTTCTAGTTAAGCATTCATGAGTGAAATTTAGTAGCTTGTGAACTATACGTTGAAAACTTTTAAGAAATTAACTTAATTTGTTAATTCTGTCTTCTCCTCAGGTAAGAGAAATAGCTATTTGTGATTATTTGAATTTGAAGGACAATCATTAGGAAACTGGGTTTGAATTCCTATGCTGCATCTTTAACGATCATTTATTTCCATTTCAGAAGGTGGGTAAGAAAGACACTTTATTATCTTTTGGTTTTTAGTTGTATTTTTTTTAAAATATTTTTTATGCATGTAAGAACTGGGGTGCAGGCCAGAGGTGGGGGTGTGTGGTGAGAGGAGTCACCAGAGACAGAGCGGGGAGCAGCGGGCAAGACAGGAGAGGTCTGATGTGCCATGTGGGTCACCTCCCTGGCTGGGGATTGAACGCATGCTGCAGTGGCTGCAGAAAGCTTCAGGGGGCTGCACCTTAACCCCTTGTGCCACCAGGGTGGCCCGTTTTTAGTTGTATTCTTATTCTGATCTAGAGAATATACAGTGGAATCAAGATTCTGCTTTAATGTAATTTGGAATCATTATGGGCTTTCATATGGCCTAAAGAACCCACTTTCTAAATAACAGCTGTTCAAGGCAGAGATAGGAAATCTTTGGCAAAATATTTCAACAATTCTGATTTTGTGATTACCAAGCATAAAAATGCGGTGCCATCATTTATCTTGATGACTTTTTAAAAAGAAACTATACTGATTGCTTCAGTGGCAAAAAAAGATTCTTGAAATTTTAGAGTTTGAAACTATCATACTTTATAAAGTCTCTGAATATATTATCGGTTCCCTTTTTTTAAAAAAATGATTTATTTATGCACACAAGAGCTGGGGTACAGGCCAGAGTCCAGGAAGGTGAGAGGATTCACCAGACAGAGTGGGGAGCAGAACAGGCAGACTGACTGAAACACACTGCCGAGGGCAGCAGTGGGCAAGGCAGGAGAGGTCTACTACGCCACATGGGTCCCCTCCCTGGCTGGCGGCAGGGACTGAACTCGTGCTGCAGTGGCTGCGGTTTGCTTCATAGTGTGTTGCTTAACCCACTGCGCCACCAGGGAGGCCACTATTAACGGTTCCTAATGTAAGTTTAAAATATTTATCATAATGTGAAATATGTGTCCTCTGGATACCAGTTTTCTAAATATCTCCCACTCCCCTCATCTGTTTATAAAAATAAGAATGTAAAGTCAAAAACATGGGGAAGAAAGCCCAATTCAACCCTCTTATTTTACAAATAATTATACGGAAACCCTATGATCTCAAAGACCTGACCAATTAGTTAGTGGGAGAACCAAGATAGTGCTCTGGCCTTTGTGCTTTTTCCCCTGTGACATACCAGGGAAGGTTGGGGAAGGTCTTCTATGTCTTTAAGATAAACTAATATTTAGGGATCCTGGGAATAAAAGAGATGATAACCTAACTGGGAAGTTTATAACCTAACTAGGAAGACAAAATGAGTTCATAAAATGGTACACAGTTCAAAGTAATATGGTTTATGTACATAACAGGGATTATGAAGTTTCAGAGCAGGGAGCAATCAATGAGGAATAGGTGGTCTAAAAGTTCATCACATCAAATGTGGCAGGAAGTGATGAAGTATAAATAGGTGGAGAATAGCAGTGAAACTACAAAGAGAGGAATATATATAACAATTTGGCCATTCTAGCTGGAGTGGTGAGGGAAAGATTTTTAATGGGTTTAAAGTCTGGGATAACAATTTTAGATTTCATAGTTGAGATTCAAGAAGGTGTAAGAATATTGTAGTCCAGTTAGTTCATAGTTCTTGCATTTGCCAGATCATTCCTCCTGCTAGACATGAACTCCTCATCCTTTACTTCATCTTCAAGCCAAAGAACTCTTTCAAGGCAGGACCAATCCCACCTCCTCTGTGAAGTGTTCTCCCCTTTACATCCTTGTATGTTAGACTATATGTTCTATATACTGACTCAATTCTGTGAATTTCTTTCTTTGAAACATTTTCCAAAGTTAACCTTTGCTTTTAATTAATTCTTCCTGTCATTACTTTAATTTCTCCAGTTCTGGGCTTCTCATTTCTATTTACTATAAAATAAAATGACTGGCAAAATTCCTTCTTAAATACTATTATTTTGGTTTGAAAACAGAACTGTGTCCAATTAGATCTGAATAAAATTCTGTGTAAACTCTGAGATCTGATATCCTGATGGTACAGTTTCCCTGATGGGTACAAGTGATGTAAATATTGAATTTGAGAAAATTAAAAATATTAAGGGGAAGATGACTAATTTGGATCTCAGAAAAAGCAAGCAGAATGCATTTCCACTATTCATTGATCACAAACTTCCAAACTCATAATTTAACAGGTCCACATGTATTGAGAACTTTATGAAGATCTTGAAATTAATCAAGAAATCCACATTAAAAAAAATAAGAGAATGTTATATTTGAAACTACAGTGGGCATGCTTAAGAATAACTTATTAAATGTTCAACAGTCACTGGTTAAATACGTCCCAGGTTTTGGTAACTACTGATTAACAATTACTAATATATACCAATTTCTATCCACTTGTATGTGTAAGTCTTTATTTCAGTTTAGGAATTATCATTTCTTATTAAAAAGTCCTTAGTGTCAATTACCTAGATACCAAAACCTAACAAAAGACATAATAAGAAAATTATAGACTAATATCCCTTATGAATAAAGAGGCAAAAATCTGCAACAAAAGTACTAGCAAACTGAATGTAGCAACATATAAAAGAATTATTCACGCTGAGTGAGTAGGATTTATCCCAGGAAAGTAAGACTGATTTAGCATGTAAAAATCAATTAATGTAAAACTCCGTTAACAGAGAACAAAAAACATGTTATTTCAGTAGACCAGAAAAGGCAGCCAAAATTCAATACCTTATTGTGATTTAAATGCTCATCAAATTAAGAATAGAAACTCCTTCAACATAATAAAAAACTATGAAAAATCTACAACTAACGTTATGTGTTAGAGTGAAAGCCTGTGCTTTTCTCTAAGATAGAGAAGATAAGAATACCCTAGGCCACTTCTATTAATATCATATTGGAGGTTTAGCTAGGATAATTAGGCAAGAAAAAGAAAAAAATATTCAGACTGAAAAGGAAGAAAGCTATCTGTTTGCAGATGATCTTACATGCAGAAAATCTTAAGGACTCTACTAAAAAAGCTATTAGAACTAAGCTAAGTTCCAAAGTTTCAGGATGGAAGATTAATATACAAAAAGCAGTTGTATTTATACATATCAGCAATGAATATTTTTCCAAAAATGAGATTAAGAAAACAATCTCATTGACAATAGCATGAGAACAATGTATTTAGGTATAAACTTAACAAAAGTCCAAGATTTGTACCTAAAAAATAAAAATATTGTTGAAAGAAATTTAAGATCTAAATAAATGGAAAAAACATCTATTCATAAAGTAGAAGACAATATTGTTCAGTTGGTGATATTGCCCACATTGATCTGCAAAGAAAAAAAAATCTTTATCCAATGCCAGATGGACTCTTTGTACAAATTCTTCGTAGTTAATCTTAAAACTCATGTGCAAATTCAAGGGATTATGAAACAACCTTGAGAAAGAATAAAGCTGGAGAACTTACCACAAAGTTACTATAATCAAGATTGTGGTAATAACATCAGGATAGACATACACATCGATAGAACAGAAATGAGAATTCAGACAGAAACCTACATGCCTATGATCAACTGATTTCTAACAAGATGTCAACACTATTCCAATCTTTTCTACAAATGGTGGCGTTGTAACAGCTGGCTATCCATATGCAACAGAATGAAGTTTTACATCTCCCTCACAAAACACACAAGGAGGATTAACTTAAGGTGAGTCAGAGACCTAAAGTAAAGGGCTAACACTAAAATTCTTAGAAGAAAACAGAGGAGAAAATCTTTATGACTAAGAGACAAGAGAAAGTATAGATTAGACTATATTAAAATTTTAAAACTTTCGGGTCACAAATGTTATCAAGAAAATGAAAAAACAACCCTTGACATGAGAGAAAATATTTTGCCAATAATGTACTTGATGAGGTACTGTACAAAGAATATATAAATTCTTGTGACCCAACAAAAAGATGAATATACATATTTAAAGACAGAAGATTTGAACACACATCTCTCTACAGAGGTTAAAAGAAGCCATAAATAGATGAAAAAGATACTCAACATTATTAGCCATTAGCCGGGAGGAAAAAGATTGTGGTAATAACGGGTGACTTTAAGGGCACAGCTTTTCATTAATAAAAATGTTCTGAAACTAGATTGTGGTGATGATTGCACAACCCTGCGTACTTACTAAAAACTACTAAATTATATGCTTTAAGTTGGTAAAACTTTATGAGGTATAATAATTTATATCTCAATAAAGCTGTAAAAAGAATACTATATGGATCAGGATATTAAGTACTATGTCCATGTAGGGCTATAGATTTACATTTTTTCCTTAATAATTACATTAGCTTTAGATTTCTACCACTGGAAACAATGAATTAAGACTGTTTGAACATTCTTCATGCACTCAGTTTTTGATAACAAGAGTAGATTTCTAGATAAAGCCTAGATATTGACACAAAGACATCTTTAAACATTTTGCTCATCACCAGATCTTCTGGCTCATATGCACTTTGGATGTGTTGCATTATACTTTAAAAAAAAAAAAAGATCCAGGGCCTCCCTGGTGGCGCAGTGGGTTAAGCAACGCACTATGAAGCAAACCACAGCCACTACAGCATGAGTTCGATCCCTGCTGCCGGCCAGGGAGGGGACCCACATGGTGAGGCAGACCTCTCCTGCCTTGCCCACTGCTGCCCTCAGCAGTGTGTTTCAGTCAGTCTGCCTGTTCTGCTCCCCACTCTGTCTCTGGTGAATCCTTTCACCCCCCACATCTCTGGCCTGTACCCCAGCTCTTGTGTGCATAATTAAATAAATCTTTGAAAAAAAAATCCAGTTCTAAGGGTGACTTTTTTTAGGCTTAGTGTCAGTGATGATTATATGAATGGCTACACTAAAGAATTCTCAGTTTGAACAGGAATTAACAGGCCCATGTAAAAAAACAAAAATAAATGAATGCTCCAAGAGTCAATAGAAACTAACCAGATGTCAAATTAAAGACAGGAGTTATGTACAGAATGATTCTAAATAATCTCCAACTTCACACCAGAAGTGATTGACTGCACTTTTAATTTAGTTATATCACTTTCATTTATAGGTGTTTTCTAGTCACAACTCAGAGGAAACAATTAGCTTAACTTTACCTTAAGCCACTTAAATTGAGTACTTTTCATTTTAAGCTTATTAATAATGATTTCACAGCTACACAAATATAGGAAGCAATTTCTGTGAGTTTGTCAGATCAGTTTTTCCTTAAAAACTGGAGCTCTGTATGTAGGTTTATCTCTCTCACAAACACACACACACACACACACACACACTCACACTGCATTCATCCAAACACGTGGCGTTTCTTAATGGTTCAAATCTCTACTGTCCTCACACTCTATTCAGTGTTTAACTCCTCTGTATATACACATAAATGTTTTTTAAAAAAGCCAGTCAGTGATACAACTATCAGAAATAAACTTCCCTTACAATACTCCCAAGCAATGCTGTAAATACCATAATCACAGCTCAGAGTACTGATGGAACAGTGGAAAGTTATAACTTTTGGAACTACATAAAAACTGAATTCAAATCACAAGTGATTATGACTTTATGGATCTTAGTTTCCTGTCTGTACAGGAATGGTACATCACAGGAATGGAGGTATTAATAAACATTTTGCCATGCTCTTGTAAAGATTAGAAGTAACTTATAAAAACAACTAAGCACAAGGTCTTTCAGACACTGAATAAATGGTAGCTCTTACTCTTATTTCAATGACTGTAGCATTTGTGTTACCTGTTCAGTTCCCAAAAAAAGACCTGAGGCGAACTCCTTCATGGTTTTCTGAAAACTAGTTCAGTACTCTCAGTTCAGTATCTCAGCCTGTTTCTTACATGCACAGGACTAATTTTTAAAATATATATACTAGAAAATAATTCCCTCCCAATCCTATAAAGTTACCTAACATATACCTGTCTATTTAGTCTAACTGCTTTCAAACTCTGTAATATTCTGTTATTGACATGTATTTTGGGAAAAAGTAATATAGCACAGTCATTTATATTTGTGAAATATCACCACTCTCCTAAGTAGCCTAATTGTAAAATTTAGTTGTTTCATAATGATTCAAATAGCATCTCTAGTTACATACCCATGTTTCAAGCTAATCTTTCTTTAAAGCCCTATTCTTCCACCATTCTGGAAGTTTTTCTAGCCATATATGAAGAGGAATTACAAAGTTTGGCTCTCCGGAGTTGTTAATTTGTGTCCAACAAAGGGAACAATTTGCTACCAAAAAAGAAAAAACAACCACCAAACTTTAAATGACCAAGCTTAGTTAGAATTAAATACAGATGGATTTGAAATTAAGTCATATGAACAAAAATGTATTCATAATAGTTATACTTCATTAGAAGTTAGCATTCCACAATTTCTATGGGTTTACTTTTGGAAACTGACTTCATATTTTTCCTTTGCATCTTACAAAAGAATTTATGATTAGATCTACTTACTCACAGAGATAATAAAAAAGAATAAATTAAAAATATAGAGCTAATAAATGTTACTTGAGCTTGGAAAGATACTGTACAAGGTCTGCAAAGACAATTAAAACTTGAGGAAATGTATTTACTATCTGTCTTTATTATCTATCTGTGTGGTCTTCCAAGTAACAGTATGACAAAAGTTATAGCGCAAACAATTAAATAGGTTCACCCAGTTATTTCAGTTTCAGTTCCCTTCATAAAAGATGAGAGTAATTTTCTGATATCAGAAAATTTCACAAAGAGTCAAGTCTGTTGAATTTCTGCTTTCACAATAAGGTCAACCCTAACCTCCCATTTATAATTCTGCAGCTACAACCCCACCTCCATTCCCACATCCTCTTTTTATATTCAACTTCCAACCCTTCATTCATAACATTTCCTATTATTTATATTGTTTATTTTATTATTCTGCCTCCACCCCCCCACATACTAAAATGTGTTTTGTTTTGTAAACTGATGTAGCCTGAACAACCCCAACGGTGTTTAACAAATAGGAGGTGTTCAATAATGACTGAGTGGCTGAATGAGTACATATAACAGAAAAGAGCGACAAGCATTATTAGTGTGCTACTGAAGAGATTAACTTCCAGACAGACTGAGAACACTCCTGAATAATGGTTACACATCCCACCATTGCTGATGACTCAGCTCACATTTTTCTTAAAGACCCTACCTGCCTGAGTGCGTTCCTATGGCCACCACTGTGCCACTTGGATGAAAATCTGCACAGTGTCCTGGTTCCTAGAAAAGAGACAGACAGCTGTTGGGGAGTACATGAGAAACTCTTCCTATATCTATGGGAATAGTGACAAAAACATATTTGAAAATAACTTGTTTCATATAAACATTGAATCCTAATCAATTTTACTATAGCCAATGTGATATTTCACATTGTATGAAATTCCACATGCATATGAAAGGAAAAAGAATTTCAGAGCAGGAAGGGGATATGCTGGCAGAGTATTGGAAAGGACAGCCAGCTTGTAGCTAGGCAGTGGAAAAACAATCAGGATAATAGCGAGTATCTATACATGTCTATAGAGTCTGCAAAGAACCTGTATATACACCTTTTGGGCAGAAAAGGTGGATATTTGGGTGGAGTAAGGAAAAAACACAGTAAGAGACCAACTTAAAAAGAAGACAGTAGAGTCCATGAGCAAGCAGTATATACCAAATCCAACCAGAGACCAAATCTTCTGTAACAACTAATGCTTCAAAAATATGTGAAATCTTTTTTATTTCTGAACCTGACAGAAAAATTGAGCATCTACTGTGCTTCTTTAAAGTGGATTCAGAAAAAAAAAAAAGTGGATTCAGGTTATACCATAATACGACTAAATACTTTCCTCTTAACTCCAAGTCCCTTTACTAGACTATACAAATACATGAAGTTTTAACCAATGCAGAGTCCCCTTTCCTTGCTGCTCCCAACCACCACCTTGGGGAGTTTCCATAGGGATTATAATTAGACCTGACTTTACTTACATCTACAAGCCTGGTCCACTCTAGCCTGTGTTCCACTGAGTTCCACATGCACACTTGTCTGTCCTGAGCACACGTCAAGAGCAAATCTTTGAAGGGATGTGTGGCAAGACCCCAAAGCTCATCAGTATGACCCTGAAAATAAAGGACACCCATTATTTATTAAACAAAGGTTATCATTAAAAATAGTATTTGTTAATGGATAGAATCACATCATTACCTGTACTTCTATTTGGAAGCCATCATTAAATGTTGCCCGTAAAATAAAGTTTCGTGAAGTGCCTACTAAAAATTGATCTGCCTTCCCTTCTGCTACAGCTCTGATTGTTCCGTATTGATCAGGAACCTAAAAAAGTAAAATTTTAAAGTCACCATACACATACTAACATGCATTAATTAGTACCTGAAGATGGAATTAATAGTTGTAAGCAATTGTGAATAAATGACAGTTCCAAATTTGAAAACTAATCTTATGCTAATGATTTAGTGTTCCATATAATTATATTTTATTACACATGTTATATTAATATTTGTTTCTTAATTCAATTTAAAATTTATATTTTACATTATTTCAAGACTTAAGGGACAATAGTAGGGAGAAGTCAATCACATGAAGATGTGGCCCATTTTTGTACTTTTTACTAGACTTTATTCTTACTGGTCACTTTGTTATTAATTATAACTTATACTAGCTAAGTTATTTTATCAAAGATAATTTTTTAAATCCATAAAAGTAGAAAATACACACTGATGTACTAATGATTGTTATAAGGATCAAAATTTAAAAATAATTGTCAGTGAAATTTCTTTGTAAACTTAAAAGCATTATATTGTAGTGTCATAGCTGTCATTAGTAAGACTCCCTGGCAGATTAATCCCATTTAATGCACTGAAGTATGTTGTTATTATTAATATAACAGTCAGTAAGTGTTATACTACTGTTGTATATCTACAATGCTTCCAAAGAATGACTTTCGAAAATAATGCAATTCGTTCTTTATGAAACAGGATCGAAAATGACCCTAAGAGCATGAAGAAACTGCAGTTTTAAAAAAAATCCATGATTATGTTAGAAATGGCAATAGGAGCAGTAAACTAGATGGTGCAACCTTTGGATTACAAAGGATATGAGTTATGAAATAGAACAGGAAGTCATATTTCCTTTTTAAGTAGCACCATGAATTTAAGGTTGTAATAAAGTAACTCTTTGTTTTCTTGGAAATAAAGCCCAAGAGAATCCTCTTTTGAGATTTGTTTGGAATGTGTGTAGAGAACACTGAGCAACAATTCAAAAATTTTTTTTTTAAAGATTTATTTATTTATGCATACAAGCACTGGGGTACAGGCCAGAGGTGGGAGGGGGGTGAGAGGATTCACCACAGAAAGCGGGGAGC
>JAGFMF010012281.1:14675411-14776117 GCA_019455555.1 Galemys pyrenaicus
CCTCCCTGGCCGGCGGCAGGGATCGAACTCGTGCTGCAGTGGCTGTGGTCTGCTTCATAGTGTGTTGCTTAACCCACTGCGCCACCAGGGAGGCCCCAATTCAAAATTTTAATCACCAAAAACAAAAGCAATGTTAAACGCTGTGATATTTGCTTTTGCTTTGAGCAATGATTTAAAAATGCTATATTTAATCACTTCATATCTTGAAATCTCAATACAGTTACCAAACTTTCACTGTCCACATAATATCTGAAGATTTTATGGATACGCTTGATCCATTCCACGAAGCAGGCATATACAGATAATTAATGACTATGCTCATTGTTTAAAAGATTATTTTCAAGTTGTAAAAAGCAAACTGGTTATATTGTGTTTGCTGGAGTTAGAGTATCTGATACATAAATATTGATTTTAAGTTTGCATGGTTATATTCTTTCATCACTAAAAAACAAATCAGAAGCAAACAAGCAATTACTCCACTTCATTTTTTTTTATTCTTTCAAATTATTTTAATAAATATTCTGCTTTATCTTGTTTTGTTTTTTGGAGGAAATGACAAAAATGTGCACTAATGTCTCAGGAAAGTGTAAGTTATCTTAACGTGGAAAAAATACCTGTGTTTAACAGCATTTTAAAATTCATATCCTGCTTTCATCCTTACCTCTATTTCTCTTTCTGGATTCAGAACATGATCCCACAGAATTATTTTCCTGTCTTTCCCTCCTCCAGTTAATAACATCCCGCTCCTCATCTGACAAAGTGTGAACACACTGCCATCATGAGCTTTGATTTGTCTGCTGATCTGATAAACACCTAAGATGATGAGCAAAAAAATAAAAACACTAGTGATAACATATTCCTTCAGATAGTAATGTCTTTTGGAAGAAAACTCAGAACTACAGAGTAAATAATGAAAAAGTTCCCATGACTCAACAAACTTATTTTTAGAAAGTCGTTTTCAAGGTAGGTTGTGAAACAATACAATACAATCTTTTACATTATGTCAATATTTATTTACTTTGAAAATATTTCAACATACATTCTTAGAAAGAGGTCAGCTAATATAGTGATAACTATGGAGTCAGGCAGGTTACTTATTACTCTTCTGATTTTATAACTGTGGACACAGAGGTATATAAGTGGCTTAACCCATACAACATGGTTAGCTAGTAACAAAACTATGACTAGGACTCAAACTTCTTAAACCAATGAGCCTTTAACTCTGTAAAAAATCTTCAACTATTGTTGAAGTAATAGTCATAATATTTAACATTTAACGACCACTGTTAATGGTTGTTAACCATAACCTGCAGCTCTTCTGCTCTGCCAAGTTATCTTCTCCTTTATATGCTGAGATATGGAGGGCTGGGGAAAGCACTGGGGCATAAGTGGACACTGGAGGTTGGAGAGAGGCTGTTGATCAACAAGCAGATAAATATTTTTTTATTTTTTAAAGATTTATTTATTTATGCACACAAAGCTGGGGTACAGGCCAGAGTCCAGGGAGGTGAGAGGATTCACCAGAGTGGGGAGCAGAACAGGCAGACTGACAGAAACACACTGCTGAGGGGAGCAGCGCGCGAGGGTCCCCTCCCTGGCCGGCGGCAGGCATCGAACTGGTGCTGCAGTGGCTGTGGTTTGCTTCATAGTGTGTTGCTTAACCTACTGCGCCACTAGGGAGGCCCTATTTTTGTATTTTTAAAGTAGTCCAGTGTAGCAATATGATGACTGACAACTCAATTTTCTGTATGCTTGCACAGTACTTCTACAAGTACCTGGGGTGGGCAGTACATATGAAATAAAAAGTCCACGCAGAGTTCAAATACACACACATACTCAAATACACACATACATGAGTGAAGGAAGATTTTTTTAGTATTTAAACCTTTTTCTTTGGTATTCTTAATGCCTTTCTCAGAGAAACGCTTTATCTAACTAGTGTGTCTGACTAGTAAGAATATGGTTTTTTGGAAGATGGTACTCTGCATGAGAAGCTTTGTTTTTTTCCAATGTCAGTCAAAAAATAGATCTTAGATGTCTTGGGAAAGTGAAAAAAAAATTACATGTATAAAAATTGGTGGGGATAGGTGAAATGACTGAAGGTAAAAACTTCTAGTTATAAAATAAGTTCTGGGGATATAATGCATGGCAAGGTGACTACAGTTAACAATACTGTACTGTACATTTTAAAGCGTATTTAAAATTTTTAAAATTTATATATTTTTTACATTGTCGTTCATTCTCTTCTCAGGTGTAACCCCCATAAAATTACCACCACCAAGAGACCGATGAACTGTCACCATAGTTTCTTGTGCTAGAAGAGAGGTTTTTAAAGGTTCATTTCATAAGAAAAGCTATGTAAGATGGTGAATGTTAACCAAATTTTTTATGGAATCATTTTGTAGTGTTTACATATACAAATCAATATGTGGCATATCTTAAGCTTATATAATGTTACTGTGATCTCAATTAAACTGAAAAAAAAATTGTTCATTTTCTGAAATTTTTCTACTGATGAATGCTTAAATAAAATGTGGTATAGTCATACCATGTAGCATTATTCAGCCTAGGAGTGAGTCACTAATACATGGAACAACATGGATGAAACATAAGCATTAAGGTTCAAGCGGAATACGCCAGTGACAAAAGGACCACCTATTATATAATCATAATAGGTATATATAACTCTATATAATTATATAATCATATAATAATTATATAATCATTATATTTCATATAATCATATGAAATGTCCAATATAGCCAAGTCCACAGAAACCAAAAGGAAATGAATAGTTGCTAGGGATTGAGGGGAAAGAAGAATGCTAATAATAAGGACAGTGTTTCTTTCTGGGGGTGATGAAAATGTTTTGAAGTTAGAAAGCACTGAGGTTGCAGAACTGTAAAAATATTAAAAACCACTGAAATGTACATTTTAAAAGGGTAAATTTTATAGTATGTGAATTAGGTCTCAAAAAAGCTATTAGAGAGTGCTCATTTTTACTAAGCTATTTGAGTTCCATTATATACATATATACACACACACATATTTTTAAAAGATTTATTTATTTATTTATGCATACAAGACCTGGGCTTGTGGGCCAGAAATGTGGGGGTGAGAGGATTCACCAGAGACAGTGGGGAGCATAAGAGGCAGATCTACTCAAATACACTGTTGAGGGGAGCAGTGGGCTAGACAGGCGAGGTCTACTGTGCCATGTGGGTCAGCTCCCTGGCTAGTGATCAATCTCATGCTGTAGTGGCTGGCCATAGCTTTATAGTGCTGAGACTTAACTCTTGCATCAAATGGGAGGCCACTATTAGATATGTATTTATTTATTTAAAATTTTTTTAATTTTATTTATTTTTTATTTTTAAAAGATTTTTATTTTATTTTTATTTATTTATACAAGAACTGGGGTACAGGCCAAAGGCAGCAGGTGAGAGGATTCACAGAGATTGAGTGGGGAGCAGAAAAGGTGGATCTTCTGAAATACAATGCTAAGGGGAGCAGCGGATGTGACAGGAGAGGTCTGCTGTGCCATGTGGATTAGCTCCCTGCCTGGGGATCGAACTTGTGCTGCTGACAGTGTCATAGATAAGTATTTTTAAATTAACTGAAAATTCTGGGGTTAGGTGTCCTTAAAAATTAAGCCATAGTTGACTCTGAAAAATTACTCAGTGTCAGAATACTAATGGTACAGATATTTATAAAAGCTGACAGAGAGAAAGACAAGTACTTGTTCTAGTCCGAAGAACTGGGAAATTCCAAAAAAATGTGATATGTGGGTCAGCCGCCCAGTTCACATCAACATTCATCACCTAAAAACGCTGAAAGTTAAATACCACAATCAATGATCTATGATGTCTCTGATGTGACCAAGAGAAAAAGGACATTCAAGAGATGTGAATTTTCTAAGAGTATTGTTGGTTTTACTTGGGAATTAAAGAGAGGGAGGAAAGTTGTTCCCTATGAAACATCTAATGCTACTTTAGCTAAAAATAATTCTGTGTTAAAAATTTAAATTACCGGGGCCTCCCTGGTGGTGCAGTGGGTTAAGCAATGCACTATGAAAAATTTAAATTACCAAAACTTCCTTTGGATAGTATTTACCTATAAAATTTAAAGTTTTCTTTCTCATGGGCCTGTACTTCTGATATTTCAATGTAAGCCAAATGTATGAAATATTTGCCAAGAAAAATAATTATCTTTGAATTTAAAAACCTATTGTACCTTCTGGCTTAATCATGGCCAAGTCTAGTCAAGTTTAATTGCAAGTCCCCATCTTCTCATCTCTAACAAAGTTTTCATAAAAAGCAAGTTTACCTTGCCTGCCAAATAAAGGTATTTGGAGGGCTTTCTGTGTCTGTTTAACTATGAAATCAAACATCAGGGAGACATTAAAGTCTGTATCTTCTTAGCAGTTGGACAAATGGGCCCATGATAATTATCTGGAGAGCTGGTAAGATATTCATTTCTTAGTTCCTTAAAGGAACTTGGCAAAGATGAAAGAATGAGGATTTTAATGGTGTTGGAGATAATCTCCAATTTCCACTTAAAAAAATTAGTTATTTCCATAGGACTCAAGATAAACAATGTAAACAATCCAGTCAAAAATGTGCAGAAGAACTTAAAAGACACTTCTCCAAAGAGGAAATGCAAATGGCCAACAGACACATGAAAAAAATGTTCAACATTTTTTTAAGGAAATGCAAATTAATCGTAATCAAGGAAATGCAAATTAAAACCACAACGAGACCACCTTATACTAGTAAGAATGGCACATATTACAAAACCCAGCAACAACAAATGTTGGAGAGGATGTGGTGAAAAAGGAACTCTCTCACACTGCTGGTGGGAATGCAAACTAATCCAACCACTATGGAAAGCTGTGTGAAGGTTCCACAGTCTACTAAAAATGGAGCTATCATATGACCCAGCAACTTCATTCCTAGGGATCTATCCAAAGGACACAAAAACACGAATTCAAAAGAATACTGTGCCCCTATATTTATTGCAGCACTATTTACAAAAGGGGAGACTTGGAAACAACCTAAATGCCCCAAAATAGATGTGGTACATATACATGATGGAATACTATTCAGAAATCAAAAAAGATAAACTCATGCCATCCATAGCAACACGGATGGAGCTAGAGGGATTACGCTCAGTGAAATAAGTCAGAAGGAAAAAGAAAACTATCAAATGGTTTCACTTATAGGAGGAATATAAGGGAACTAAATAAGGGATCAGGGAAAAGAATAATAACAATAAAAAATACACACAACAAAACAAAACAAAATCAGACAATAAGTCAGAGACATTTTGCATGAGGGGTAGGGAGAGGGGTTAAAATGAGGGTGGGAAGAACACAAGGAACTGAGGTGATGGGGCACTCATGAACTGGTGGTGGAAATTCCTTGGGGACTACACCTGAATTTCAAATGCATATAAATAAGTTTAAAAATAATAAAAATTAAAAAAAATCAAGAACCAAAAAATAAAGTCATTTAATTGAAGAAAAATTTAATTATTTCATATTTATAGGAAATAACAAGTATCTCATGTCCACTTAAGAAACAGAAAATACTGAAACAACCTAAGTATCCATTAACAGAAGAATGGATACAGTTGTGGTATATATGGTATATGTGGTATGTAAAATGGAATAAAAAAGGAAATGCTACCATTTGTGAAAATATGGATGCACCTTGAGAGCATTATGCTCAGTGAAATAAGTCAGAGAACGACAAATAATGCATGATCCCCACTTACACTGGTAACTAAAAAAAGTGAATTCACAGACTAAGAACAGATTGGTCATTACTAGAAGTAGTAGATGGGGCGTGGGGGAAGGTCAAAAGATAAGGAATTTCCAGTTAAGATATAAGTTTTGAGGATGTAACATACAGCATAGTGACTATATAGTCAACAATACAGTAGACCAGATTTTAAACGTTCTCATCCCAAGGGGAAACGAAAAAAAATCTGTTGCTATGTGAAATGGTTCAAATGCCTTAAAGTTTCTATTCAAACTGCAAGCTACTCTCAGTTCTGACTCTTCTTGCACTTCTTCCCTATACACTGATACTCCTGTAAACTACTTCCCTTTGTTTAGGGGTACTAAAGAGTTTCATTTTGTTAAACTTTTAAAAAAACGTACTCTATATCCTTGTAGGTGCTTTTTCAGACATCTAACTCTGAGATAAAAGTTCTTTGGTTCCATATAGCTTTTTTTTCTTCTATGATGAGCTCTACCACTTTTAAGGATTTTATGAATAATTCACAAAAACTGTATCTTTAATGCCTACTAGAATTTTTATTAGTTTAGTATATATGAGTTTGAACTGATAAAAAGAATTAAAAACACTACTATTTAAGTAAAAGCATATTTCCTTCAAGTTGGCAATCTCTTGATTCTGTTAACGCTTTATTTTTTTAAAAATTTATTTATGCACACAAGAGCTGGGGTGCAGGCTGGAGTTGGGGGTGTGTGAGAGGATTCACTAGAGACAGTGGGGAGCAGAAAAGGCGGAGCTACTGAAACACACTGCTGAGGGGAGCAGTAGGCGAGGCAGGAGAGGTCTGCTGCACCATGTGGGTCAGTTTCCTTGCTGGGGATCGAACTAGTGCTGCAGTGGTGGTAGATGGTCTCACAGTGCTAAGACTTAACCCTTGTGCCACCAGCACAGCCCTGTTAACACTTTTACATGACGAGTTTATCCACACTGTCCTGGCTGTACGTTCATAAGCATCTTTTGGCTTTGTTTGCCTAAATGGGGATCAAGGTACCATATCTTTTGTAATCTTGTACATTTTTTCAGTATAGCTTAGCTTAAGTACCATTTCTTCTGTGAAGACTTCCCAAAACACTGAAGATCAGGATGATTTCTCAATCCTTCAACTAACATCTATTTACTACACGTCACGTCATCATTTTCTAATTTTTTTGTATTAATCACCTTAGAAGGAAAGGTTCAGTAACATATGCTTAATAAATAACTGGGTCAATTTTAAAATGATCACCATGAAGAACCTTAAAAATAAAAAATATAAGGGTGACCAGCATATTGCTCCATGGCAACATACTCTCTCCCCTGGTCTGGGTAAGAGATGGACTGCAATAGCAGTATTTGCAAATTAAGAAGAGCGAGTTTATATGAGAATACTGTACCTTTAGGTCCTTTCCCAGGTGTGGGTTCTATAGTAGTTTTGCTCCATATAAGTAAGACTCCACCTGAGTCTCCAGTAAGAACATCTCCATTTCCTAAGAATGCCAAGCATTGCACAAATTTTGGTTTTTCATATTTCTACAATGAAACAATGAGCATTTTTAGTTTTCCCTTTGGCATGACAATTTTATGTTACTCAAAAATCAAAGCTTTTAATGATGTTATAACATTTTAATCCTTACCCCAAAAATCCCCTGTTTTCTTGTTAGTGAATTGCCACTCCATGTCCAAAAGAAAATATGAGATTTACCACATGTTATTATGGTATTTGCATCTGTTGGATGGAACTCCACAGCCAAAACAACTTCATTTGTTGTCTACGAAAAGAGAAAAAAAAGCTTTAGATGGATACAGACCCTTTCCCCTAGCAAGTACCAACTATCCAGTAGCTGTATGCTACTGATAATCCAAGGCAGAAGTATTTTTAAAAGGAAGTACCTTAATACCTTAAACACAACTTTACAGCAATTATAAATGCCATAGCCTTTTGTGTAACAATCTAACAAACATAATTAAGACTTATCATTACATTATTTTTTTTATATCAGTCATACTCCTAGGGATAATTTTTTTTCTATAAATTTGCAAAACTTTGAAGAGTCAATGAAATAACATTCTTTTTGGTAAAGAAGTAGTCATATAGAGTTCAGTTTTATTTATTTTTTTGAATTTATTTATGCAAGAAGAACTGGGGTGTAGGCTAGAGATGCAGGGGGGGTAGGAGGGTATGGCTGTGAGAGAATTCACCAGAGACTGACTGGACAGCAGAACAGGAGGATCTCCTGAAATACACTGCTGAGGGGAGCAGTGGGCAAGACAGGAGAGGTCTGCTGCACAATGTGGGTCAGTGCCCTGGTAGGGGAATCGAACTCATGCCACAGTGACTAGAGACAGTTTGATAGTGCTGAGACTTAGTTAACCCCTGCAACACCAGGGAGGCCCCTAGAGTGTTCAGTTTTAATTTTGGCATTAGAAAACCATCTACTTTGGCATTTCAGTAGCACAGTGTGTGTGAGATAGCAAAAAAATTGGCTTATTTTGCTTGACTATTTTACTTTGTATAAATGTAGTATTAATACCACAAGAGTGTTAAGTTAATAATTTGATGAATTTCACCAGATAGTGTGCTTTTGCATTTTAAGAATGTGCAAATTAATTTCAAGGGCTTGCAAGACAAATGATTTATCTATTTTTTTTCCCTGTATTTATGCATGCAAGAACTAGGGTATAGGCAAGAGATGGGGGGTGGGGTGGAGGTGAGAGGATTCATCAGAGACAGAGTAGGGAGCAGAACAGACTGAAATACACTGCTGAGGGGAGTAGTGGGCTAGGCAGGAGAGGTCTGTTGTGCCATGTGGGTCACCTTCCTGGCTGGGGGTCAAATTTGTGCTGCAGTGGCTGCAGATACTCCATAGTGCTGCTCTTAACCCCCTGTGCCACCAGGGAGGCCCAAATAATGTATTCTAAAAGATAATAACTTTAAAAGCTTTTAAATCTACCTTTATTTCTGCTGCTTTTGATTTCTTCTGCCAATCCCATACAGTAATCATATGTTCATTGGAGTCATCAATAACACATAAATGAACACCTGAATCCTAAATAAAAGTGACAGACATAAATTCTCAAATAAGACTGATTTTTAAGGAAGAAATACCATATTATTTAGACTGTCAACATTAAGGTATTAAATCATTTGATAAATAGCAAATAATTAATTTTGAGATACCCCAGTCCCTTCTGCATCTTTTGTGTCTACCTTATTAACTGTATTTAAAATACTTTCCCTTGAAGTTAGAGTCAATATATACATAACTTCTTAACTTTGCTCTTGACTAAATTTTGATTACTTGATAGAATAACTGAAATCAGGGGCTACTGTAAGGTTTGTCAATTTCAGTTTTCCAGGAAATGACTTAAAATAACATACATACACAAAATAAATGAGAACATAACTGAATTCCTTATAATGTATTTTACTAAAACCATTTTCACTCACATAAGTCTTCTAAGTTTAATATGAATATTAAAAAAAATTTTCCTAGTGGCATTAATGATATATACTTTATAATATCTATGGGACAGAAAAACATTGTGGTGAAGAGAGTTACTTTAAAGGAGGGCATAGCTTACACTCTTTGTCTTAGCATGAATTAGAAAATTTTCCTAAACTATTAAAAGTTGAGAGTATCCAAGATATTCTTAACATTTTAACAGTGGTTTCAACAAGATAACAACAGATCCTGCTATAGAGATTTTAGGAGGAAAAAAGGTAGTAGAAGTATTTCCTTTCTGTCTTCTCACATCCACCTTTCTGAATAAATACCTTTTTCCTAATTTTTGACTCACTGGCTTCTAGACATTCAGTATTTTCAAAAGCTAGTAAAGTTCCTAAATCCACCCAAATACATCCTTCTATTCTAAAAATGTCTCTTCCTCCTCCATATCCCACAAACATCCATAATTCATAACATATCTGTTGACAACTGGAACTGAAGACGTGATGAATACATAAATAAATTTCAAATCAAATGAGGTCCAATAAAATATAAAGGGATATTTATATTTGAAAATTTAAATGTGGATCCTAAAATGTAGAATGTCTCCTGTATATTCTATGATAATTACATATAACTCAAGAAGAAACAAAATGAGTAACACCTTGTTTTATTTTCCCCTCAGAATAAAGTCACAAGGCTTGGAGTAACACCTTGTTTTATTTTCCCCTCAGAATAAAGTCACAAGGCTTGGAGACTGATAGACACTAAATTTTAAAATCATGTTGTCATCAATTTAGGACCAAGATAATTTATGATTTTCATGATTACAGAGGTCTGATTGTTTCTTTTACTCCAACATGACACCAAAAAAGCTAGTATTTGTGTCTATTTTGGCAGGGTTTCATGTTTGTGAATTTTCTAAGTAAAACAGGTCTCCAATATTCAAGAAAAAGCAAAGGCACATGTTATCCGCTCATTCAAACTGTACTATATACTGTGCATGCATTCTTCTATTTCCTGCTACTACACTGGAATCTGTATTTCAGGACAGAATAAAATTAAGTATAATCAGGTGTAACATTATGGATCCTATCTAAATCAACTACTTTAGTATTTAGGTCAAAATGTTGGCCAACACTAAGCAATAGATAACATCTCATTTTTCAGTTTAGAGATCATTTTCTGTGAGCACATACACATAAAGCTGAGCTTAACTTTTTTTCTGTTTCTTTGTTCAGTTTGTTTGTTTCTTTAAGAATTGTTTACTTACTGCTTTGGAAAAATCCAGGCATCCTACTCCACGCTCAAAAGTTCCAAGTCCAATAATTTGCAGTGTGGATAGACTAACTGAATCCCACACTCTGACATGGGGTTGCAAAGGCTACAAAAACAAAGGGAGAAAGAGAGGATAGCAAGACTAACTTGTATTCAAATAAAAACCACTACAAACCAGTACAGTCTGCCATGTTTAAAAAATGATAAATACTAAGAAAAAAATAACTACATTTAGACATGTCCCTAAAGAATCTAGAGTTGGTATTATCTTCTGGCAGAAAAACAAATTAGCAACAATTATGATAATAATAGAAGCAGCAAATAATTTGAATATTTACTCTAATATTTATATGTATCATATAGCACTCTAAGTATATCACAAGTATTAGTTCATTTAATCTTTATAATCCTATTAACTGTGTATAAGCATAATCACCATTTAAATAACTCGCTTGAAATTATACAGCTATTAAAAAGTGGAGTTAGGATTCTAACCCAGACAAACTGCTCCACACTGCTTTCAGCATTACTTTCATTCTTGGAAAACTAACACTTACAAAAAAAAAGAAAAAGAAAAATCAGTGCCCAATAAATTACCTTAAACAGAATTGGGAACAGAAAGGGGTTTAAGATATCCAATACAACCACTTTAACTCCTTTTCTTTAAAGAAAAGTATGTCAGAGATGTTGTCGGTATGTTCATATACATGGCAATGAGTCATTACTGATATTCACTGTTAAACCTTATAAACAAGGGGCCTGTTATGAAAGCCATTTCAATAATGTTTAGTAACTGAAGATTTTTAAGTGTTTAGTTATAGTTATACAGAAAAAGAGCAATCATTTTATGTTAAGAAATTGTTTTTAATAAAATTCAAATTTAAAAATACACGAAAACAAAAGCATGGAAAGAAAAAAAATATGAATGTTAAGGTCCATCAAATTAGGGATATTACAGTACAGTCTGATAAACATTAATAAGTTATCCTATGTGAAGTTTATCAATCCTCCTGTTTTTATATATAAAATTTTTTAGGGAACTTCTTAGAAAAAATATTTATATAGTATGTTTACCTTTTGTTGTTTGGAATTTTTTATATTCTGATATTTCACAATGCTTATACCAAAACTCCCTTAGTAGTCATATTTTAAAAGCATAAATAAACTATAATTTCATTCTAAGAGCAATAGCCCAGATCCATGCACAGCATGAAATTGTGCCACTCACCCTTCCATCTTTATCCACTCCAGCAATCTGTCCAGTTGCAATCCTAATTTTGTCAGGATGTATGGCAAGGCTAAAAGTAGTATTAACAACAACTTAAAAATACAAGAAATATGTGAAACAGCAGACATATACCTACAATTCTATTTTTCATTTTTACAATAAAAATTCACTAAAACTTGTTTCATTATTTTTAGCAAAACAAGTGAGAATTATCTAAAGGATTTCCTAAGTCTCCCCTTTCTTGGTTAAACTGAACACTAAATTTTTAAAAAACATTTATTCACAATTGTGGCATGATAAACTGTTTTCACTTGCTTATGTTCCTTTCTAGTCTAATGTACACAGCCATATATATTCACATAGTATCAAATTATAATGAAGATGCACTGCTGTATTGTGTATTTTCATCTATTAAAATAAGCATTTTTCCACTTAGCTACATAATCCTTATTCATATTATGACTTGTCAGATCTTCTATCATTTCTGCTTCTCTATGAAAGAATATAGCAGTGAACTCCACACATTGTGCCTCCAGTCTTTTATTATTTAGTTGCCAAACTCATATAAGTCAAACTTGGGGCAAAGAATTTTAAAATATCAATTGAAAACAGCACATCATATATGCTCAATTTTCTCATGATACATATATAAATGATTATCAAAATTTTAGAAAACAAACAAGGGGTAAGCTAAACGGAGAATATAATTTTTTTAGGTCTTAGTATGTATGTACTGCTCATTCCTTTCCAGAAAAGTAGCGTCAATTTAAGTTGTCCTTAGAAATAATACCACACAGGGGCCTCCCTGGTGGCGCAGTTGGTTAAGCAACGCTCTATGAAGCAGACCACAGCCACCGCAGCATGAGTTCAATCCGTGCCGCCGGCTGGGGAGGTGACCCACATACATGGCACAGCAGACCTCTCCTGCCTTGCCCGCTGCTCCCCTCCGCAGTGTATTTCAGACAATCTGCCTGTTCTGCTCCCCACTCTGACTCTGGTGAATCCTCTCACCTCCCACAACTCTGGCCTGTACCCCAGCTCTTCTGTGCATAAAATAAAATAAAATCTTTAACAAAAAAAAAAAAAAAAGAAATAATACCACACAACTTCACTAGTTCCTAACTGAAAGATATTTAGGCTGTTTTCAGTCTTTGTATTGTACATAATATTGTAATAATTCCATAGATATTATTCTTCATATGTAAAAGACAAGATTTTAATTATCTCTAAAAGCTTAACAAATCTTTGTAATAGCCTAACAGTCATTAATTTTTTGAAGCTATAGTTGGCAGAGTAATATGGACATAAGAAAGTGTTTAAATGTTGGGATGCATTGAAAACAAAAGGTGATTAAATTTAACTAAGGAGCAGCAAAATTGGGTAATTTTAAAGCATTAAAATTAGAGTTCTCACATTTTTTATAGTCACAACTTTTTTCCAAAAAGAAAAGCTCAAGTTCAAAATTTATTTGCACAAAATAAATCCTCAACAAATATTTAGTAATCAGTAATACCCAGAAATCTGTAAAAGACCAGCGTGCCTAACAGTATGTACTTGCTACTACTGATCAGAAGAAAATGACCATAAGGGATCTAAGAAAACAGAAGAGGTCCTGACTGAAATAGATAGGTGATATGTTTCATTGCTGCACACCATGTTATTTTTGGATAGCTGGAAGTTCTCTTTCCTTTTAAAAATACAGTCTATGGGGGAAAACACACACACACATATATATTCTACAAAATGTCCCATAATATCCATACATTGAGCTTCCTGTAAAAAAATCATTTTTAATAAAACTCAAATTTAAAAATACACAAAAACAAAAGCATGAAAAGAAAAAAATGAACAAATGTTAAATGATACCAACCATTTCACACAGTCTGTATGACCCAGGTAGTGTCGTTGAGTTCTCTCCTCATAATTAAACAGTACTACTACTGATGCTATGAAATAAACTATTTCCCCAGTAGGAAGAAGGTAAACATTAGCTCGACAATCTTTTCCTCGATAACCATATCTTTAAAAAAAAGAGTCAAGGTTTTCAATAAGCATAATTTTCATTGTTAAAGTGACAATTTTTTCATGGATACTAGAGGGAATCAAGAAGATTAATGAAAAAAAAAAGACTGGATAGAAACGAGAAAAACTCATTTTCTGACATTATCTGGAATCTTTTAATGTGTTTATATCTTAAGTTTCCTCATTTGCAAACATATACTGAGTTTCTAATATGTGTCAGACACATAGTTGAACATTCATTTGTGTACAAAACAAATGTGGGACTTGTGTCCCTGAAACAAATGCTCTTGCAAAGATGACAAAAACACCAGGTATATCACTAGAAATTGTGGAATGAAAAATCACAAGCTGTTAGGAGAAAGCATACAAGGAGTATTTAAATGGAGCAAGAAGGATTTAAAAGAAGAATTATCAGAGAAAGTGATTTTTATACCTGATATGTATGACAAATAGATATTCAAAGCACAATATGGCAATTACAGTTTTTGTTAAAAAGTTGTAAAGAAATATATGATCGTTGAATTTACCCAAACTAATTTCTGTCAAGAGAGGGAATGACTCAAGGGTTGGGGGAAGAGAGATTAGGAGAATGGAGGCAGAAAGCAAAGTTCACAAACTATTAGCATCCTTCCATGTCACAGTTTTTAAGAGATTTTACAAGAAGTGAGAAATCCTAAGTGAAATTAGGAAAGGTCTATTTGAATTCTTAAAACAGTCCTATGAGGTAGGGGCTATTAAGTGAAGAAATTAAGTAATCGTCATCAGGGGCAATTTGAAGAGCCAAGACTCCAAAACTGAGCTTCCAACTGCAGTCTGGTGCCGCTGCTACCACACTAGAAAAACCTGCTGCAATGCTTATAGAATAATGCTTGCCCCATCCTAAGGTGTAAGTTTGGTAGCTTTAAATTGACATAATATGTGAAAGGATTAGAGATGACATCTCTTTACCTTCTCAAGTGGTTTTAATATATATATATATATATTTGTTATAGTGACAGTTTGATAGAGATTAGGTAAACTGATTTTCCTTAAGACAAAGCAAACAAATTTGCTGTCATGGCAGAAAGGATACGCCCACTCCAGTTTGAGCTTCTCAGGAGGCAGTTCTGTTCTGATGTCATCATAGTTGTCAACATCAGAAGGAATAAACATTGTAATCGGCCGACCTCGCATAAACATTTTAATATACTCTCCTTCTGTTGAAACACAAGATAAAATTAAGTGAGTTGTATTTTCTGACTAATTAAAATAGAAAATTAGGTTACTAATGTGATACATTAAAAAGAAGACCTAGAACCTCCCTAGTGGCATAAGGTGTTAAGCACCACACTATGAAGAATCCGCAGCAGGAGTTCGAACCCTGGCCGGGAGGTGACCCACATGGCGCAGCAGATCTCTCTTGTCTCGCCTGCTGCTCCTCTCAGGAGTGTGTGTCAGTGGATCTGTCTGTTCTGTTCCCTACTGTCTCTGATGAATCTGCTCACCCCATCCCCAAGCACCTCTGGCCTGTACCCCAGTTTTTGTATGCGTAAATAAAATCTTTAAAAAACAAGACAAAAAAACCCAAAAACAAGACCTCCCAAAACAGCTACTTCGGAGTTCTAGTGTCACAGAGTTGTGTGTCACTGGTTATGTGTAAATAACCAGTCCAACTTATTGTAGGAAACAAAGCTATTTTCATGTTCTTTAATGAGAGTAACTATTTTTATGATTAAAATATAATTTATCTATGTAAGTTGAGACAGTTCTACAAGAAGGTCAGGAAGACTATGGCAGAAGAATACGAATGAAAATAATTTCATGATGGAAGTTTCTCTGACAGTTTAAAAGAAGAAATAGATTATCTGGAGAGACAACAACCATGTCCACCACACTACCTGAGCAACATACTGTATTTACTGGTATTTAATGACATATAAATACATGACCTCGAAATATTCTATAAGAGGAGTCAAACATCTTCATGAGGCCAAGGACTGGGAGGGAGATTATGAACTCTACTTCCATTACCCTTACTTTAAAACTGTGCCTACAACCACTTTTGGTCAACATTTTTTTTTAAACAGTGGAAGGAAACAGTTTTCTAATTAGGAGCATGGGTTCTAAGACAGCATATATTTGCATAAGCCAGTAGGTGATTAAAAGATCTGCAACTGTCTAAAACTAAAAATATTAGAAAGACAAGTGTGGAAACAGTTCAATATTTACAAAAGGAAACAACTTTATTTAACCAAACAGATAGGCTTATTTTGCTTATTTAAAAAAAAAAAACCCAAAAACCCCAAAACACCCTTCGTTGGCCCCAGCATTTCCAATGGTTTACATATGGATAAGTTTAATATATGTTGGTGGTGATCAGCAAATAGTTACACAATAACCTATAAGGGAAAGAGGTAAGAAATATCTAGCACTGGACAACTTGTCTGGCATGATATGAAAATAGCATCAGAAACAGACTGAAAATGTTGTCGTCACCAGAGGGTAATAAAACCTTAGGGTCAATGAAAGGCTAATACAACCATAGGACTCTAATGATAACTTACCAAGGAGAAGAGTACATTGAATAGTTTATATAACACAAATCATGAAAGCAGGAAAGATAAATCATCAGCTGAATGTCTGCAAGTATTTTTTTCAGAGTCAGATTAAAAAATTGTGCTATTGTGGGTGAGAAGTTCAAGTTATTTTTATTATTATTACAGTGTGCTTGATCTCAGGTTTTAATCTAAGAAAGGGCTAGGGACCTCCTACGCCTTGGTTTTAACACCACATGGTATGTGTCTTTATTACTTCTGAATCTAAGAGTGGGTTCTGCTTCCTGATGATATTCAGCATAGCTAGACTTTCATGATAACTAAATGATTACCAGCTGCAACTACTTCCCTGAGTCGTCTTATCTATATCTTTGTCATACTTTGTACAGCTTACTTTCTTATGGGTATCAATTTATAATATAATCTCCCTCTTCCTCCTCTCCCCCTAGATTATACATTCTTAAAGGGAGATATCTTGTCTTTTGGAATTTCTCCCAGGATCTTTGACCAAAGATGTACATCACAAATCCTTTTTGAATGAAAAAACAAGACATTTAATAGAAGTGTTTATTGCCACTTAGAAGTGCTATGTGCCCAGCAAAGACAATGAGAAAGGGATAGTTATCAAAGGGGAAAAAGTTCTCCTTTGCTAACAGAGACAGTTTAGAATAATATGTTGATTCTTTTATCAAGCAGCACAAGCAATTAAATAAAAACAAAGGAACTATCTGTTGCTTGTCAACTTTAATATAAAACTGGCAATGCATGTTACAATGAAAATGTTTTCCCTGCTGTAAACTGGCAGTTTATATGTTGAAAACCAAGTATGTAATAAAGGTACAGTGAGTAATTCCTGGACTGAGACCGAGGCAATTCATTAGAGGACAGGAACATGACCTTTGGAAAATAACTGGTCAGAATTTAAATCCCAGATTTATCAATAACTACCTGTATAACGCTGGTCTCATATTCCTAATGCATAATATGATGCTACTAGTTACCACTCAGTTTAAATAAAAGATCACTGTGCAGTATGAGGTTTCTGACAAATACTGATTCTCTTCCCTTTCAGGAGAGAAATTGCTTATAATTCCCCAATGTATAGAGACTACTTAACATACATGATTTAACACCTTGTTAATATCTCTTCTTAAGCTTTAAAGTAATTGTCTGCCAAACAGCAAGTATAGGTATATTAGCTAGAATTCTGCTGGTTCTATCATGTATATTTTAAAATAGATGTCAGGAAATGCAAATAAGAACTGTGGGGCAAGTGAGGATGACTAAGGCTGAGGGCATTGGATATAACCCATGTGCCATCTCAGACAGGTGGCAGCTGGTCAGCTCCATCAAAGATGTAGACCCAGTATTTCTAGATCTTCCCATTTTTCAAGATTTATTTCCAGACATGGATTTTTTTTAAAGTAGTATTTCAAAGGCAACAACCAATCTTCAGGGGTTGAACTATGACTGTATTTATTTGTGTAATGGGTACCTCCTGTAGAAAGTCTGAACTTCTAAGAATGTTTACAACTTAAAGCAGCTTTTCCCCCCAAAGTTTCCACTAATTTAGTAATTAGTTTCCACTTGTTATTTTACAATCTTTAGAACTAAAGAATTCCCCCAAATTGGAATCTGAATTTTTAAGCTGAAGTCTAACAGTATGATGCTTATACTAAATACCAGAAATAACAGAAAATTTTAAAAATCTTTACTTTGAACTTTTCTGATACTATTAGTCCTACTCCCTAAAACCACAGAGCTAAAGAAGTGAGTAGCTAAGATGCAACAAGTCTTAACTATAATTTTATAGTAAAAAGTAACAAAGACCACTTTAGGTAGACTAAAATCTTTTTTAAAAAAGAGTTACTTTTCAAACATTTGCTACTTTCAGACAGCTTATGTGTCACTTTATCAGAAATAGCTTCCCTAATCACTCTCTATAAAATAGTAATTCTCTACTCTCATTTTTTCCTAACAGATATTATTTCCTAATGTACTAACCATTTATTATGTTTCTTATATACTGAATATAAGTTTCACATTATATTCAGTACCTGACATTGTACCTGCTCTATTGCTGAGGGCCTAGGACAGATCCAAAATAAGCAATCAATAAATATTTATTAAATTAATGAATGTTTAAGATGTATATCTATCTGATAAAGAACAATGAAACATCAGAACTGTAATAGTCATTAAAATAACAAGATCACGCAGGGCTTTCTTTTCCCAATTTTTTGAGTTATAGTATATATTTAAAAATTTTTAAATCATTTGAATACCACTTGAATACAACAAATTACCAAAGAATTTTAGAATTATGTCCTTTGAAATGATTTTAAAAGTATTTTTCATATGAAGCCATTTTCAGACAGGTGGAGCTAGGTTGCTAATGAGAATCAATTACTTCTCCATTTTCTAAGATATAACTGTTCTACCATATCAATAAACCTGCAGATAGGACAGTACTGCATTAATTTGGAAGCTAAGCAAGAATGAATCTAATCTTAGAGCACTGAGGCAGCACTCTAAGAGGAAGTGTATGATTTGGCAACTGATAAATTCCCTTTTCTTCAATTAAGCAGCTTTCTCCCCAGTAGGGGATCTGAGTCATTCAGGTTCTTAACAAGACCAGGCAGTTAATTATGTGATAATTCTTAACAGCAAGACTTTTAAGATACCTCAAGAGAAAAATAAAGATTACTCAAAACTGAAAATAAACCAAGTAACATTTAGTTATTTGAGGACATTCAGGTTATACTCTAGAAATGAGGACATTTCCATATTTAAAAAACGTAACATACTTGATAACTAGTATAAAAATGACCTGGTACACTATCCTCATTTTATTTATTAGAAAAACTTGTCAGACTGTCATCCACTTCCCCAATAAATAATTTTATGAAAAGTGCATATGGTCCCAAGTAAGCTCATTTAATTTAACGAATGAATAGTAACCACTACATGTAATAATAAATAGAAAAATTCATTCATTCAATTTAACTTGTGTGCTAAGTCTTTCTCTAGTGATGGAAGCAGAATTTAACAGAACTAAGGAGAAGTGTAATGAAAAAGGTCTTAGGAGTGTTTTTTTGAAGTGGTATAACCTGCCTTTTCCTCCCACACAAAGCCTCAGAGTATCTCTATGTACATCCCATTCCACTGTTACAGGGCAGGGAGAGGGGCACCCTAGAACCCCCAAGCCTGTTTTTTTTTAAATGGGTTTTGTTACCTGCCGCATTAAGATAAACATATTAAGGCTTTTAATGGAAAGGAACTTTAATACAATTAGGGTACAATACAGAAAGGATAAAGAATATAGTTATTAAGTTAAGCATTTAAAGTTACCCATCTCCTTGAGGGTAACAGTTTAGCTAAACAGGATTGACCTAAAGCAAGGCTTAAAAGCTTGCTACAAGTCCAAAGGACCTTTTAGTAAAGACTTACAGAAAAGGGTTAGAAAGAGTTAGATAAATTCGGGAGGAAAAGAGTAAAATTAAATTAAGATGAAAGCTGCCTTTATTAAGCTTCCCACGGGTCTCTCACTTACATCTGTTTTAACTAGTTTAAAACTAAAAAAGCAAGCGCAGTTTTTTTTTTTAATGTTTTTCTGCTCCACGTGCTTCCTTTAAGTTTTTTTGCTGCTTTGTGTCCTGCTTCCTTCTTTCTTTCTTTCTTTCTTTTTTTTTTTAACATTATTTTAATCCCTGCTTAGCTTTACCCACTTAAGGTAGAACTGGGATTTTGGAATTTTTTTCTTTCTTGAGGACCACCCTGTTACACAACCTCCTATTGTTTCTATCCTTCTGTCTAAGTGCTGATCGCAACACACAATGTCATAGTTTTTCTGCTGTACTGTGCCTAAAGATACCTATCAGGTAAAAGTTTCTCCAGTTACCACTCACTTAAATGTACCAGCTGTAAATAGCCTCCAAAATCAAAGCAGAAGGCTTAGAGCAAGTCACAACTGCTATTATCAATAAAGAGCTAAAAAAACTTAATCACATTTAAAAAAAAAGATTATCCATAAATGACAGGTATTTTAGGATTAAAATCTAAAGTATAGGAAAATGTCTGTGGACTATGACTTGCAAAACAAATACCAAAAATTTAAATACAACTCATATCAAATGAAGATCATCTTTTTGTGGTCAATTTTTCATCTTACACTTCATATTTGAGTGCAAGCTTTCATGGCCAGACTCATATATTAATAGTGAAAATGTATTTAGTACTACGTGTCAAGTGCTACATTTAAACAATTTATTACTTTAATTTTTATAATTCTTGAGGTCTACTATTGGCAATTGTAGACTTTACATTACCACTGCTTGTTACACATCTCTACAAGTAAATTTAATTTTACAGACAAGTGGTAACATCCAAAACCAAATTCATATCCTTTTCTACAAATTACTTCTCAAATGTTTATTTTAGTAGCCGCTTCTTACCTATTTGCTCAAGCTAGTTTTCATAGATTCCTTCTGCTTCTTATCTCCTAAGTCCTATATGTAATCTCCTAACCCATCTAGAAGTCATTTACTTCTTTCCATAGGCTCTGCTCAATTTCAGTAAGGTTGGACTACATAACAGGCTGAAGCACTAAGAATTTTCCTTGAAGGTACATTCCAGTGATGAATCTATTCTCTAGACTGAACACAGCTGATTTAGTGGCAAAGGAATAGACTCAAATTCCAAAACTAAGCCTTAATGCAAGCAACATTTGACATTAGTAGATTCCAACATCTGGAACAAACTCTGAGTTAATATTCTTGTAAAGGAATTTAACTTATTTTTCTATTCCTTCCCCAGTTTTTCATTTCACTCTCCCTAGACACTGACTAAATCTCTGAGTTATATTTTTTAGCAAACTCTGTATCTTCTTTAAAGTAGAAAGGAAGAACACAGATCCCTCACTACCTAAAATTATAGTCAAGTTTCCCATATTTAGGCAAGTCACAAGGGTCAGTACATTCTCAGTGCAATGGATAAGTCTCACCCCAGAAAAACCACCATTGTGATTATGGTTTCTCGTCTGCCAGACAACGTGTTTAAATGTATTTATTTGCTTATGTGAATGACTTTAAAAACTGTCACCAACACAATTACTTATTATATACTAATCTTAAGTTCCTTCCAAAGAAACTTGAGCATAACATGAGAAAGAAGCAGGTAGTCCTTTTTTCATTTACCTTAGAGGATTTTATGAAATTCAAGCTCTTTAACAAAATGTAATATAGCACTTTATATATTATGGTGATTTTTTTTAAAGTATTTTTACATATATTATTTCATTCTTTAGTAGTCATGTGAAGTAAGATTTACAGATATTATTCTCAGGTTAAAAAGCTACTCAGAAGCATTGACATTTGGCCTAGGTCTCCAGGCTCTGAAGCAGAAAAGTCAGGACCAAAGAGTAAACAAAATTTTACTTTTTCCTTAAAGTATTTCAACCATTACTTCTAAACAATTATAAAGAAGGAAGAAAGTGAAGACCTAATTAAAGGAGAAGAATGCCTGCAAAATTCAACTTCACTTAGCACTTCTAGGACCCAAAGGTTACAAATAAATATTTTTTTCCATAACAAAAAAGCAAAAATCTACAAAATCAAGTTCTATTTTTAACAAAATATTTATTCACATTGTAACTGGCTAATATAAGAACAACCTAAAAATAAAGATAACTGACACATAGAAATAAGCTGTAAAAAGCATGCACAGTAAAGACAGGTTTTAATTTAAGAACAGCATGCTTCAATTAAATTTGCAGGCAATCTAAGGAGAATGTAAAACTAATGTATAAAACTTACCTACTTGGCAGTTATATTAAATACACATTGACAGAAAGTCTGCTTTCCTTTTTTGGTCAGAACAAGCCAACAACAGTAAGTAGCCAGAAATTAAAATTATTATTAAAAGAAAACTTTAAGAGGAAATGAATTTGCTAGACTCTGATTTTCAGTTTTAGTTTTTAAGACATGAGTGATTATTGGCAATGAGTTTGGCAAGACAGGAAACTGAGTTAAAATTTATCAATCTTTTAAATGGCTTTTCTAAGTACAACTTTAATTTTTTTAAAAGGGGGGTAGTTAGTATTTTGCACCTCTTTGTAATACATCATGGATTTATACTATTAAACTTGAATAATCAGATACTGCAGATACAGGAATTTTTAGAAAAATAGTTGAATTCACTAGTTAAAACTACTGTATTTCCTTTACTAAAAGGAAAGTCTGGTAGTATAAACAATGAAAAGCCAAATAAGAGATCCAGGAAGAGATTAACTTAGAAGGCGACCAACTGCGTAGCTTATTCTTACCTTGGCTGTTTTTTTCACGGGTTGACATTTTTGCTGGTTGAGACAAAAATGACATATCTTACAATAAAAATTGAGCATTTTAAAATGACTATAATAATGCACTTCTCTTTGATTACTAGTTTACTTCAGCATACATTTAAATAAGCCAATATTCTTATCAATTAGCAAAAATTTAACTGATGTCTAAAAGCAAGATAATTTTTAAAAAGCATTTTAAATTTACCTTGGTTGATGATGACATCTTTATGCCTACAAAAGAAATTAAAAGACATTTATTTTATAATTTGACTGATCATTAGATTCATCCAAACAAATTATAAAAGCATCTATGCTTAGTACAGAAAACTACTTGGACATGAAATTTAGGCATCTCTATCACTGGTCTTTATTAATATATACTGTTTTATAAAACAATGAATATTCCATAAGACACCAAAACATTGAAAGCATGTAAAGAATTTATGAATAATCCTCAAATCTTATAGACTTACTGAGATTTATTATCTGAAAAAGGGAGTATTTACAGAAAGATATAGCTTATCTCAGAACACATAAAAGAAAAATAATATTAGAAGAAATAAACAATGTAAATTATGCTTTTTAATGATTCAAACTAGGCATATGATTATACATGCGAACATGATAGTAACAGAATTATTAATTTTTAGATGCAACTGAGAGTGTATAATACTTACTTGTCTGTACTTTTTATAACCTTTGATATCAACTTTGATGATGAAACTGCCCTCAATAATTTGTTACGACTATCATCTGAATTTTCCCATGAATTATGCAATTTTTCAGCTCCTGATGGTCGCTTTATGCTGGAAGAAATACATTAATTTCTTAGAGAAAAATTTCATTAGTAACAATGATATGTGTGGACGGTTTTTATAAAACACAAAAGCAGCTGTTAACAGTTCCTTAAGGCTAATTCAGAAAAGAGAAGGAAGGATTAGTTGCAAGGTTCATCATGGATGAGTGAAGGAGTTAAACAAGGCAATCACCAAGTCTGTTTCATAATTTTCACTATTATTCAGAAGAGTCAATTGAATAAATATTACTGGATTAAAAAAATGTCACTTTCTGTTGTAGAAAAAAATCCATTTGCTTAAATTCCTAAGTAATATTATTTCTCATAATTTGTGAAATTACATGAAACTGTAAAAAAAACCCCATACATCCTAATAGTCATTAAAGACAGCCATTTTAATTTTTTATGTTCTCAGTACAAATGACAATTTCTCAATATACTGTGGGACTAAATTAAAATTCTTGTTTATATCTTTCAGAGACAGTTTTACTCATGATCAGAAGTAAACATGAGTTAACACAGAATGCTATATTCTCAATACTGATTTCATGTATTTATAACTGAAGTTTATTTATAATGACTTTTTTGTTGCATTGATAACTATCCTACAACTCATCCAGTCTTCAATACTTCTTGCAATAGTATATACAAAGAGCAATTTAGAATGGCAAGCACATTTCCAGGAGACCTTAAGAAGCTGGGGAAAAAAAAGATCTGGGGCAAAGAAGGCACCAAGTCAAAGAAGATACCAAGTCAAATCAGAGCTTTTAAGAGACTGGTTATTTTTAAAAAGCCACCTTTACATACACACAATTCAAAGTTCTGTAACATTAATAAACTATATCCAAGAAAATCCAAGAAAACTTCACATGAGACAAACCAGGCAGAAGAATTACAAACCATTTAGATAGCATAAGAATCTGCGTGAGGCACACAAAGTATTTAAAAAATGTTAAACATGCATCAATCAAGTGAAAAGTGTTTTATTTTCCCAAATTTCCAAGAGTTTTAAGGCAAAATACTAAATTGATGAAATAAAAATATCATAAATCTTTAGGAATAGTTCTCATTTATCTTACTAAAATCCTAGTTGGTTCTGGGAATGTTTTAATATTTTCCTAAGATTTCCAAGCAGAAGTATGATGATAAAATATATCTATACCTAATCATTATGTTTGAGCCAGCATTTCTAAAGCAGGCAAATTTCATTTCATTGGTTTAAATATTTAATTATAAGGCAGCTGTAGCACTGAACTCCCAGCATGCAGGTTGAGATCCCCAATGTAGGTTCACACTCAATATTAGAGTGTTTTTCCCTTCTCCCCTTCTCATAAATTTAAAATATTAATTATTAAAAACACAGAGAGAGCCCTCAAGCAAGCCTGTAGCATAGGAAAGACCAGGTGAAATGGACTCATTTTTCCACTCAAGCAAGAACTTATTCTCCTAAACCCCAAATTGAAATTGAGATGCAGTCACAATGAGGAACCATTTGTTGAGTAGGGTCCTTGCAAGCTGAAGGTTGTAATGATGCCAAAATATGATGGGGATAATTTGCATCTGGAAAGTTTCTATCTAAGACTATATACACTTAAACACAGTCATAGAGAAATTAAAGTACACTATAATTTTATTATAAAACATTGTTTTGGTTTTAGAGTAGATTATTCTGCCTTTGTTTCATCAAATTGTTTATAACTTAGGGTTTTTTGGTTTTTTTTTTTTTGCAGTTTTAACTGAAAATTTGACTTTAAATCTTCATTTTCCCAGTGTGCCAAAACAGAGATTATAGCAACAAAGGAAAAATTGCCACCAGGCCTTTTCACTTGGAATTCATGGGGAGCCAACTGTTTCTAAAGTCACAGAATTTAGGTATCATTACAACCATTCCCTAGCTCTGTACTTGGGGACAGTTAAAACCTTTTGGTGGGAGTAGAATTCTTGCTTTCTTGAGTTTGTCTGTGTATTTGGTGAGGCTGAGAAGAGGGCTGGGGAGAAGGTGATGCTCGAATTTGTGGACTTTGATCATTAGAATGAGATTCCTCTTTTTTTTCTCTCTGTCCTTGTGGTTTTTCTTTCCTTTTTTCTGTACCACTGTAAAATAAAGTATAACATGGAACACACATATTTAAACAAATTTAAAAAGTATTATAAAAAAATCAAAATCCTAAATCATACAGCTAACACAATTTACTCTGCTTTCATTCAATAATATTTCTTTGAAAATCCTGGAAGTTATTAAAATCTTCAGTGAAGAATTTATAAGAATTCTAAGGCAATATATCCTATGAAGATGTGGGAACAAATGGCCTCTAATGCATTTTGTCATCTTGGCAATTTGGGGGGATCACAGAACAGCTGCTGACTTCAACTTACCCAAATTACAGCATCAGTGAGACTTTCCAATGCCTCTGTAAAACATACTAATGCTCAAGGCACACTAAATGCACATCTTTAGTAGGTTATTCTCTATCCTACTAGAAATTTTCTAGCTTCTTTTATAAATACTTTCTTCTTGTTTCTTCTGATAGCTGAATTTTAAACTTATCAAGAGTTAAGTTGTATTTGCTATTTCAATCATGTAAGTTAAATACAAATTGACACTACATAGAAAAGAGAACTGTAATTTCTAATAAAACTAAGTTGAATATTCTGAAAAGATTTCATAAAAATTGAGTTAATAAAACTAAAATTTATTTTAAATGATTTATTGGGTATATTTAATACAAGACAAGGATTCTAATCAGACATACATATTTAGAAGGGGGGTAGGAGCCTTAGAATTTCATTAAAAAATGACGAATATATGTACTATATTTTAAAAGACTGAAGATATTTATATATAAATTTTTATGATTCTGCACTTTGACTCTTCATTAATGAAGGATATGCCATACCCAATCACAATGGATAAAAGTCCTTGTATAAATACTTTTGACAATATTACAAAGCAGATGAAATTAAAACTTTAATTCCAGTGTTGAAAAGTCAGTTAACTACCAACTGTCTGCACTTCTTAATCAGAGGACATTTTGTAATTTGACTATAAGGTGCACAATCTACAAGGAGGTTTGTTCAAGATTAAACAAACAGTATACAATTACACTACAATTGTTAACAATGTTAAAACATAATTTTGAGAGTGACATTTCTGAATCTGATTCAGTTCTGTTACCTTCTGACTGTACTTGACAGTTTCCTTCATGTTCAGTTTGTTTTTTTTTTTAAAGTATGTGCTCAGAAGTACAATCATACTTTAAAAATATTGGACTGACTTTAAAGTTTAAAACTATGTTAGAAATTAATTCTTCCTTACTGGTTTTCAACTTATCCTGAACACAGAGGCCATTAGTCTTATGTGGGTGATTGTATTAGAAGAGATTTTCTCCTGGGTTACTTAAAGTCAAGTACAGAGTATAATAAACTAACAAACTCAGCTGATCTTAGACTGCTGAGTCACTATCATGCGCAATATTGATCACTGCACAGAACCTCTAAAAAAGAGGGATGAATACAAGCTATTACTGGTTACAACAATGGAAACTGATTAAAAATTGCTATTAAAATTTTTCATTATGTTTTTTTCCCCTTAAATTAGTCTTTTTCTGCTGAAAGTAGAGCCCAGGTGATATATTCTAGCATGCTTTGGTGGAGAAATTCTACATTTTATAATAACAATGACTTCTAAGATTAAATTCTAGAAAAGACTTTTTAAAAGGCCCCAAAGGTGTGTCATTTCTTCACTATTTCTGTAACCAAATGTTTGGTCAACTTCTATAAATATATACAAATGAATAATTCAGTAACTGGCATTAATTATTTAGGCAACCATTTTTCATCAGTATATTTTAAATATTATTCTACTACTTCATGTTTTTCCTCAATTATTCTTTGAAGAAAACAGCTGTAAAGTTATGTAGTTTATCTCTTTGGTCTCTCCAAATTCTATATAGAATAATTTGGTAGGAATTACACAAAAACAGAAAAATCCTGTAAGCAATTTTACTGGAACAAAAAATTTATGAAAATGAAAAGAACGTACAGAATCTGTATTTGTTTTTTTTTTCTTTTCAGAATCTGTATTTGTAATCTACTGAAACTTTAAAAATATTTTTACCGACTTCCTTCCCACCTCCCCCAATGCATGCACAATACAGTATCGCAACATTCTAAATTAAGTTGTAATTTTAATGAGAAAGAACAAGTTAAAATAGTATTTAATCTCTCACTGATAAAAATGCATACCCAAGATTCTATTTCTCCTTTAAAAAAGGCTGTATCAACATGACATTATATATTTGTTAAAACCCATGGAACTGTACAACACAACAGTGATCACTAATGTAAACTATTAACCTTAGATAATATTAACCTTAGTTAATACTAGATGTTACTAATAGGAGAGCCTGTATGTGGGGGTGGGGGAGAGATTATTGAGGGGGTAGAATATGGAAACTGCATTTTCTATAAACCTAAAACTGCTCTGAAAAATAGTCTTTAAATTAAAAAAATAAAAACGCTTATCAAATGTTATCACTTGCTAAGGAAAATTCACTTGTATAATCATATTTAATATACTGATGTTTATCTCATAAACAAATGCTTGCTAAAAAGAAATAAAACAAACCTCTTTGGTAAAATCAAAACCTTTCTGACACAATTCAATAGATATGATAAATTTGTTAAAACTAAATGAGTATAAGGTTGACGATCTTTAAATTCAAAGAATTCAAAGGACATGCTCATTTGAATTCCAAACAACTCTCTTTCATGTTCTTTTAAAAAGTAGACTTAAGTTATCACATTCTGATAATCCTACAATGTTAGATCCCCCCACCTCCCACAAATGAATACCTTTTAGCAGCAGATGAAAGCGTTTCTTTCCTTGCAATTGAGACAGAACTGGTGGTATGACTTGGTTTTCTGTTGGCACCACTTCCATTGGTAATACAGGACATGGAAATAGCTTCTCGAAGGCCTGGCTGGCCTAAAGGTGTTAAGAAAAAACACTTTTACAACAAACAATATTACCAAGATTTAATTTCATCACAACAAATCAAAAGGAAAGTTATGCTGAGCTACTAAATTGCAGGCAAGCTCTTGCTCTTACTAAACGGTCTGCTCTCCACGCACAGATGTTTTAAGGCACTTGGTTCAAAGTTGTGCCTCAGGCAAAGCACAAAATCACTTTAGTCATTTTCAGAAACAGCTCTGGTTCTGTTATAATTTAATTAATTGAAAACTTTAGAAACTAAATATTAAATCTTAGAATGCTGTTCCACTAAATAGAACATAAGTATAGAAAGTAGCCTCTACTTCCCAGCCCCACCCCCCCTTTCTTTCTCAATTTACACATAATGATTGAAATAAATGTTTGGTAATGCTGGTGTAGCGAGGAAGAATTAGTCACAAAATAAAATATTGACTATGAGTCAATCTACTATGAGTCCAGTTTATTGACAAGGGAATAGAGAACAGTTTTGGCTTTAGACACATTTTCCTCCCAAACACAAAAGAAAAACCTAATTTTCAGATTTGGTCAATTTCATGCTTTTTGTTTGCTTCTCTTCATAAAAGCATAGGTTGTGAAACAGGTTTCAGGTATAGAAATACAGAGAAACACAAAAATACTAGGAAAAATTATTCACTAACAAATTTGACAACCTAAAGTGAGTAAACTAGAAACACCCATACCAAGTCTGAATCATGAAGAAATAGAAACTCTGAGCAAACTGACTGATAAAAAGAGACTATTTAAATTTTCTTCATTCTCTTGATGCCATTAAAAGAATTTTTTTAGCAATTGCCTCAAATGACTTAACTTCAACTTAGTATTTTCAGAAATAACTAACGTGAATATTATTATTTACAAGACTGCTCTGATTCCTTTCTCAGCAATTCAGTTTTATGGTGAAATTTTAGTTACTGGTTATGAAATATTCTTCTAAACATTAATATGTTTATAAGATGGAATCACACTATAATCCTTAAGTGAACATTACTAAAAATGTTACAATGATGATAAAACTGACCAACTGAAATTTTGCAAGTCTTTTAACTCTGTTCTAATTAGCTGTTAAGAACTGCAATTTATAGGTAAAAGAATATACAGATGCAAGTGAAATCTTGGTTTTGACTCCTGAGTAATGCGTATGTTAAGTACTTTACCATTACAAATGAAGCTTGTGAACCCCTCTCTAAATACATCCCACTTCCTCCTCCTAAAGGTTATCACTGAGTTTAGGTGCTTCTGATTTGTAATAAAACTACTTGACATAAAGTAACTTCCTGAGTACCTGGCTACAATAATTATAGCCATGACAGAGACTGAATATGGTTTGAAGAGGGGAAAGAAGATACAGGTTTCTTCAGAAGCAGGCTGGGGATGGGCTGTGACAGTCAAAAAACAATACTGATTTTCAACAAAGGTATAGAGTTAGGATCAAATGTGCACTGATTACCTGCATCAATTTACACAATAAATTGCATCCAATTTACCATGTCATTCAAGTTATAAACCAGTTGCTTTCTGACTCTCTCCCCTACATCCCTGAATCCTGTAGGTTTCTCTTCCTTGTCTCTGAAACAATCTCCATTCTGCATATTATGCTTATCATCCATAGCCTCTGTCTTGCTCCTCTTGTCCATGTGCCCGATTTGTCTTTTTCAAACACTGATCTGCTTGCTCATGTTTACTCCCTTAAGTTAAATAAAGTCTTTGATAAAAGGACAGAACTGAAACTTGTATATTATCTATATTAACATTTACAGTAACGTGGCAAATGTTGGGGTCCCTTTATTTAAAAATTAATCGAATATCTTTGATAACTTCTCAACACCCACCAGACTCCAGCTCATTGTCTCACTCAATGACATCTGATCCTGAAACACATATACACCTCTGTTTTCCTTTCTTTGTCAAAGACAGTCTTGCAGTCTGACTGCAGAGGTTAACTCCAATCTGCTTCTCAAGAAACTGTTCTGTTAACTATTCTGTCTTACCCCTCTTTTAACCTATCTTAGTTTAGGCTACTGGAACAAACTACAAACATTTATTTCTCACAGATCTGAGGGTGAGAAAGGTCTAAGATCAAGGTGCTAAGTCTAAGATCAAGTTCTGAAGAGGACCTAACTCTTAAAGCTCTTTTCTCTTAAGTATCCTCATATTACTAAACTTGGGGGAAGGAGAGCAGTAGGGGTAGCTAGCTCTGCTCCTCTTCTTGTTAAGATACTTACTCCCATTATGGGGGCTCCACCTCCATCACCTAACTTACTTCCTACAGAGCCTAACTAAATACCATCACAGCAGGCATTAAACATGAGTTTTAGATTTCACAGCCTAATCCCTTTCAAACTCTCCCTCTCAGCATGTAAGAAAACATACACTTAAATATCTGCCTCATATATACTCTTAACTCTCTTTGATCCTGTACAAACACACACACACCCTTCATTCCAAGCCTAACTGGAAAAGAGCCAATTTATCTGCATTCAAACCTTCTGCAATCTGGCTATCATCTAACCACATCATAAAAATTTTTCTTGCCAAGATCTACAATGGTTTGTTACTAAATTGAATGGATACCTTCAGTCCTTATCTCGTTCCAGTTTTCTTCAGTAATATTGCCAATCATTCACGCAAGGACACTATTCAGGTAAGAACAATGTCCTTGAGTTTCTAGGATACTGTCCTTACCTGAATTTTTTCCTAGCTCTCCATCATTTGTTTCTTACTCTGATTTGCTGCCTCTTCTTCTCTTATCAGATTTTGTATCTTGGCTCTTCAGATCTCGTCACTATCATATCATATTTCTTGTAACTGGCCTTTGGCTAGTGAACATCTCTCCATGAACTTGTGTGGCTCTTCCTCCATTAACACAACAATTCAAAATTGCGACTCTATGATATATGTTATTTATGGTGAAAGTCACCACCTCCCATTCATTGTACAACCAGAAAACAAGACATCAGTTTTAACTCCATTTTCTTACTGCCAACATTCAATGGGTAGGTCCTTTGCAGCTTCTATAAATCTTCCCAACACCCCAGTTTTGTTGATACACACAACAAATTGAAAATATATAAAACATACACTCTACAAAGTTTTGACATATCTGTGCCTTGACACCACCACCATACTCAAGAGAGTGAACATAATCATCATCCTTAGAAGTTTTCCTATGTCTGTAATCCATCACTCCCTCCTTCCAATCACTCTAAGTCTTCATCTCCTAGATATCTATATAAATGAAGTCATCAGTATATATCTTTTTTGCCTGGCTTTCCTTCATTCAGCATCATTATAGCAAGGTTCATTTGAGATTGTTATCAATAGATTATTAGTGTATATTATAACATGGTGAAATACTATGTTATTATGCATGTATACAATAGTGTATTTATTCATTCATGTATACAATAGTGTATTTATTCATTTATTGTTGACACTGGGTTGTTTCCAATTTTTGACTATTACAAATAAAGCTACAATGAAAATAAATGCACAAGTCTCTGTGTGGGCATATGTTTTCATTTCCCAAAGGGTAATACCTGGAGTGTATGCCAGGTAAATGTTTAACTTTTCAACAAGCTGCCAAGCTGTTTTCCAATGTGGCTGTACTATTTTATATTCCCACCAGTGGTGTGTAAGTTTCTGTTACTCCACATCCTGGCAAATACTTGAAATGATGAGTCTTTTTAATTTTCGTTACCCTTGTTAGCATGTAGTGGTATCTGTGATTTTAATTTGCATTTCCTTAATGCCTAAATGTGTTAAATATCTTTTCATGTGCATATTTGTTATTAATATATTTTATTGGTAAGGTACTTGTTGAAATTTTTGGCCTATTTTTTAAAGTGGATTGCTTTCCTAATCACTAAGATGTAAGAGTTCTTTACATGTTCTAAATAAAAGTTCTTTGACAATGTATGTTTATAAATATTTCCTCCTGTTCTACAGTTTGCCTTATTTTATTCTTAGAAATAATAAAATTTTGGATAACGTTCAATTAATTGATCTCATAATTTGTACTTGAGTCTTACTTAAGAAATCTTTGTCAAATGCAAGATCACTACAACCTCCTCGTATTTTTTTGTAGATGTTTTAAACCCCTACATTGAGGACTACAATCATTTTGACTTAATTTCTATCTATAGTGTGAGACAAGAGTCAAGGTGGGTTTATTTTTTGAGCATACAAACAAAATCAAAAATTTTATTTGCCTCCCTATTCTCTCTAGTGCCCAAACCTTTACATTAGCTCCACTACTTGAAATGATCTTCATCTAGAAGGCTCATACTCATCTCTTAAGTTTCAGCTCTATATCATGTTATTAAAGAAAGCTTTTATGATCATCATATCTAAGGTGCCTCTTAGTTTATTATTATGATGTACTTTATTTCCTTCACAACCCTCATCGTCATTCATAATGATTTTTATGTAACTATTTGGACACCTTATTTGTTTTGTACATATCCCCATGCTTATATGCATTTCTATGTTTGGCACATGGAAAGAATGTATTTAATATTTGAATGATGAAATGAATGTGTCTTCATCACCTTTGCCTGAGATTTTGTTTCTGGATTACGTTCAGTTTATATCATCCTGCTCTTAAATCATTCTACATACTGTGCCAGAATTATCCATTTTTTCATGTAAGTTAACACTGATTTCTTGAAAACTAGTAGGAAGAAGAATGTGCTGCCTATGACAACCATAAGAAATAGTCAAATGTAAGATGCACTGCAATTTCAGAGATGTTAAATACAAGGAATACAGGCATCTTAGAATTAATGGATTATTATAAATCTACCTGTCACTCCTCAGCTTGAAAATCCTTTAATGGTTCTCCAGTGCCCTCAGGATTAAAACTAAATTCCTTAGCAAAGCATAAGGAATCTCTATGGGCTCTATCTACTAGTCTGGGCTTATTTCTTTACACTCCCATTCTCACACCCCATGCTTCAGTTTATTTTGAACCCCTAAACTAGGGACTTTTACTCCTTTGTGCTTTTGCATATGAATGTTCTTTTTTTCCTGGCATATGCTAGTCATCTTTGCTTGCCTAAATTAACATGTATTCATCATCCATTCATCTTCCCATCAAATATTTACTCAGGCCTATTATGATCGTGGCTTTGTGTTTACAAAAGGGTACAAAGGCAGCCACTGGCATCAGTGTTAAAAACCTTCCCAGAGAATCACACAGGCAAAGAAAACATGATAGGTACTGTAGCAGAGTGAGATGAACAGAGTATGGAAGTACAAAGACCAAATTCTCTAAGGATGCTTAGAGACAGTTCAAGAGTGGCTACCTAGAAAAAAATGCAGAACAAAGTCTTAAAGAGTTAAGTAAGAGAGAGCCAGATAAAAAGTGGTAAGATACTGGGATCTTATACTAGTATGGTTAAAAGAGCAGAAGGAATGTAACAGCAAAATGGAGTTTATTGTGTGGTTGGCTTGGGGTGAATGAAAGAAGGATGTAGACAAAAATCCCTTTGATGTGGTGAGAATGTACAAGAGAGAGCAGAGTCTAGATAAGAGAGGTAAATCTAGATGGGAGTGTTAAGCAGGGGAAGGAAATTTTCCTAGTGGTTGTGTGAAGAGCAGATTTCAGAGCAGTGGTCTAAGCACAAGATGATGGGGAACTAAAACAAGAACTGAGTAGTATGAATGGAAAGGAGGTGTAGGATTAGTCTGGAGACATTTTACATTTATGAATTCTGAAGGACATAAAAACAGAACAATGTAGTAAGTAGATAATTCTTAAGTTCTGAAGCCTTGAATATATATAGACAATTTGGGAACTGGTATAATTAGTGACTGTCAAAATCACTAGATGAATAGATGATAGATGAATGCTGATGTTTCCTCCTGCAAGGTACCTTCAACTCCAGTTTAAGCTGCATATTAATCTTAAGTATTCCCACACTCCCTACATTAACCTTTTAATACCAACCATCATATAGTTTTGGAATTACTGGTTTATCTGTCATTTCACTTAACTTGAAGTTCTTTGGGGGCAAAGGCAATTTCTTTAATCTCCAGCACCAAACAATGCCTAGTATATTGAAAAGATGAAAGAAACAAACAACTGTCTATACAGTAAATGATGTGGAGTAATCAAGCTGTGTGGCATTGTCCTATGGGACTTGTTATGTCCCTTAATTTTCACAATAATCTAAGAGGAACTTATTAATATTGCTTCAATTTTGCTGATGAAGAAACTGAAGCCTAGAAGAGAGATTACTCACATGTTTATGGTTGGTAAGTAAGCAGAAAGGAATAATTCTATCTAGTAGAGATATATTTTGAACTATACTAGAATAATAGGTAGGAATTCATCAGATAGAATAGGCGAACAAGAAAACTGAACAGAGAGTATAACTAAATCATTAAGGTCCTCAGATAACATATAAATAGCAATAAAAAACCAAAAGAAGATTTCCATGGTAACTTCTAATACAATAGTTTAATGTGAGATAACTCTCCTACTGGGAATCCCTAACATTTGGATAAAAGAGTGAACTGGCAATAAGTAGAGTGTCAGGAAACAAAAAGGAACTGTGGGTGAATGCTTGTTTTTCACTTGAGAAACCTAAAGTTGTATTCCTTGACATGAAGAGTATTAGTAACTTACTGGAAAGAAAGAGTCATAAAAATAATTCTACAGTTATACAAACTGATGACTGAAATACATTATGTGTATGTATGTGCACGTGTGTATATCACTTTCTCTCAGGGCTTAGGCATTAAAAAGTCTGAGCCACAATTCTCTCAAAGGTTAGCCTGCAACATGGGTGGATCTAGAAAGGATTACGCTCAGCAAAATAAGTCAGAAGGCAAAAGAAAAATACCAGATGGTTTCACTCGTAGGAGGAATATAAGGGAATCAAATAAGCGACCAAGGAAAAGAATAACAACAATTAAAAAAAAAACACAACAAAAACAAAAAGACAAGGACAAATCAGAAACACTTTGTGGGGGTGGGGAGAATGAGTTGAGGGCAGAAAGAGCACAAGGGACTGAGATGACAGTGCACTGGTGAAATGGTGATGGGAAATCCATGGGGACAACAATTTATGTCTATTGTTATAAAGAAAAAGAGGAAAGAAAAGGAAAAAAAAAAAAGGTTAGCTTGCAAGACTGGAAGTAACAGTGACTTCTAGTAATCAAAGATACAAAAGTAATTTCATTTCTGAGCAGCAACACAGCTGAAATACGAGAAATCTAGTCTAAACGTCTGTAAGCCAGATACTTAGTTTTAATAACAGTGGAAATCATCATAATGCCAGGGTAAAACCGAACAACAATTTTCATACTTTATCACAACATAAGAATATTAATCATGTTAGACCCAAGCACCTGACCTTTCTGGTGCCTTAGTGTGACAGTTTCTAAATACTAATATGTTTCACTATACTCTAGATTCACACAAGTAAACTATCACTAAGAACTGTTACCTGTTCAAATTATGAAATTCCTCTTGCCCTCATCTGTAGTATCCTCTTATTCTTGCATCTATTCCAACCCTTCCTTTAAAGTGGTAATTATACATCGTTCTGTTTCTCTAACTTTCTTCTCCTCTCATCCAATTTAACAAGTATTTATGGAGTCATCCCCACGCTAGCGATGTTAATAAGAAACTGTGCTTACTTTCAAATAACTTAATAAAATTTAGCAATAGCAACAAGTATACACATATACACCAAAAGAGACATACAAATGAAATTTTAAAACAATTCTAAGAAGAGATAAAAAAATAGATGTTTTAGGAAATAATTTGAAGCCTTAAAGGACAGAAAACTTTTTGATCGTGAGGAAGGTAAAAATGTTCTACAGAGGAAGAACATTATTTTATACTCAAAATCTTCTACTTATCTCAGATCCCCTATCATATGCTACACAGCTCCAACTGCATAGCTCTTCTACTCTCTTCCTATTTTCAAGTTCACTGCTATCATTTTCAATGTCTGTCGATTACTCAGCTTCATTCTTTGAGAAGCCTGAGGACTATGTGTACTCCACAAAATTTTATTTTTTACATTTGGAATTTTATCTGTATACATCTTTCCTACTGCCTCAGAGAACGCTGTTTATAGTCCTTTCAATTCTTGGCCCCTAATTTTTTTTTAAAGTTATTTTGTGTAGAAATTACAAAAGAAGCATTTGACTCTCCTAGAGAAATAGTAATTACATGGTAACTGCGATCTGATCTGAGGCAATATTCACCTATAGACAGTAGTCCCCCTTATTCCAATGAGCCAGCTGTTACAGATCTGTGCCTGTATACTATCCCAGAGTCTACATAATTAGTAATGTTTCTTTTTGAGAACTGACATCCTCTACATTTCAATGTTGCTCATGGGTTTTCTCATTTCCTCAAGAGACAGTTACAAGGTTTGATACTTTTGCTTTATCAGCAGTTTCCCCAATTTAAGTGACTGATTCCCACCTTCAGATAAATTCGACTCCTTTGCTTCTATACCATTGTGTACTAACAGCTTGTATTCACATAATGTCACTGGGCTACATTCTCAAATTACATTCATATGGTCACCCCAAGAGGTCTTAATGGGTTTTGCAGGCACCAGCTGTGACATAATTTGTCTTTCTGGCAGCTAAAACTGCTAGTGTTCCCCAGGCCTTCCCTTTTGCTACAGAGTGCAGGTAATTTTTTTTTCTTTTGGCAGGGATTCAGGTGCAACTGGTGCATATATTTTGAACATATACTGTCAAAGGGAAAGAATTCTCTGACATTGAAGGTATATGAAAAATTTAAATGCCACCTTAAAAACTTTCTACCTCATTGAAATTTCTGGTATAAAAGAGTCAAGAAAAAATGGGGCTTAGTATTAGTTGGCACACTGGAGAAGATAAACTAAAAGATGAAAACTAGGAATACTGTAACGACTAGTTAAGTGTGCTTCTGATTTTGGTTTTCTGAATAGTAATAACACTATGAAGGGACACGGTAGACTGTCATTAATCATTAGCACAGACAGAATTAACATTTAGCTTTAGCCACATCTGAATGCAAGCCATCTACCCTATAATAATTGCCATCTCACAAAACTAATAGTTATCTTCATCAATAAGGAAGTTGAGCTATACTTTTAACGACAGTTTCAGTAGTCTTTTTTTCTAAGTTTCTTACTCTAAGATCTCACAAAACCTCAAGAAATTTGCTTCCTCAATTACTACCAGCTCTTCCCTACCAATGTCATCTTCCTCTCTGCTGCCTTTTTACCCTCAACATATCTTTCTGTTCAAGTCTATAATGTCTTTTAAAAATTGAAATTAAAATGTCCTTTAATTTAGCATCATCTTTGGAGCCTCCTTGGTGGCGCAGCGACTAAGTCGCAGCACTATGACTGTAGCCACTGCAGCACGAGTTCGATCCCTAGTCAGGGAGCTGACCCATGTGGCGCAGCAGACCTCTCCTGCCTCGAGGGCTGCTCCCCTCAGCAGTGGATTTCAGTAGATCTGCCTGTTCTGCTACCCACTCTGTCTCTGGTGAATCCTCTTACCCTCTACACCTCTGACCTGCACCCCAGTTTTTGTGTGCATAAATAAAAAGAAAATAAATTTAATTTAGCATCATCTTCTAGTTACTATCATTTCCCTTCTCAGGCAGTTTTTGAAAGAATGGCTATAACTCCACACTTCTCAATGGTTGTTTCTCATAATATTGCAATTTGATTTATAATCAATCCTCTGTTAAAATTGGTTTTTGAGAGGTTCTAATATTCTTATAAGTACCAAATCTAATGACTGTCTTTTAGTCTGTTTTATCTGACCTTTTGGTAGAGGCTAGCAATATGAACCACTCTCTGCTATGCTAAACCAGTGGAGCTCTAAATGAAACTATTCCTTCTTACTTTACAATCTCCTCCTATGACTTCAACTACCCATTAGCTGAACAGTCCCCAATTCTTGTTGCTTACCAAGACTACCATGAGCACTAGACCTGTAATTCACCTTTCTATATGCCATATGTTGCTTAAACCCAACATTCAGACACTAAATTCATACTCTTTCCTCCAAATCTGCTCTTCATATCTTTGTTAACTATCTTTTGTCTAAATAGGAATTATGTCAAGAGTCCTCCCAAAGGTTAAAAATTTGCATTGACATATTGTGGTAGGGATTGGTAAGTCAATGAATATTCTCATTTTCCCTGCTGCCAGAATGGGGATAATCATGCCTATGTGCATCTAACTCTACCAAGAAGAATAAGTTCAATTGCTGATTAATATGAAAGAATTTAAAATTCTTTCTGGGTGGCAGCTCTACTGCTCACCTGTGACTCTACAAGTGCCTCTCTTTTTCTTTCTCCTTTTCCTAATGAACCTGTCCTTTTTTTAAAATGGAGAAAAAAAAATGGCTGAAGAGAAAGGTCACATACTACATCTACTCCAAACTCAAGAAAAACAGGGTCCTGATGACTATTTCTTTTAACATGAAAATTCCCAGTATCTGGAAGTTAAAATTTCCATTGTACGAGGAGGGTTGGCTAAGTTTCAGAACTTAAAATCTTCAGGACTTTGCTTGCTACGACCCATAGAAAATTTAGAGTGAAGCTGTTTAACTATAATGATTTTAATAGTTTATACACTAAGAAGACTAATTTTAAAAGTACATTGAGTACCTACCTGCTATGTTCAAGATAAAATTCTAAGTACTATGGAACACAAATAAAATTCAGTTCCCACCCAAAGTAAATTTGTTATATAGTTGGATGACACTAAATTCACAAATAGTATGACATGTAATATAGTATGTGGTATTAAGCAAATAGTACAACACATATATGGTATTATACAAAAATTTCTATTTTAAAATAATAAGTCTCAGAAATTCATGGGAATAGTAAAAGGGTAATAAAAGAACTATAATCACAATATTCAGAGAAATTAATTTAATATTTCCAATTTTAATGTAATTTTAAATGGTAAAATGCAAAAGTTTTACATATCATCTCAAGAAAGGATAAAAATCAAGATTCTTAATACTTTACAACAAACTTAATTACCTTTACTTGGGACAGATTTTTTCACTGAGGCTACATGATCTTCAGAAATTGCAAGGCGCCTCAAAACATCAGCCAAAGCTGCCTTTAATACAGTGATTTCATCTTCTTGTTGTTGAACTCGTAATTCAAGAGCTGAGAGGCGATCTTGAACATCAGAAGTACTTGCAGCAGAAATACTATCATCTATAGAGTAAAGAAAACATGAAATATTTTATAGATAACTAATTAGGAAATAATCTAACGACAAATTAGAAATTATGAATCTTTAAAAAAGAAACTGAAAAAGAACCATCTTTTTTTTTAAAAAGATTTATTTATTTATGCATACAAACACTGGGGTACAGGCCAGAGGTGTGTGGGGTGGGGGGGAGTGAGAGGATTCACCAGAGACAGAGTGGGGAGCAGAACAGGCAGATTAATTGAAGCACACTGCTGAGGGGAGCAGTGGGTGAGGCAGGAGAGGTCTGTGCCATGTGGGTCACCTCCCTAGCCAGCAGCACGGATTGAACTCGTGCTGCAGTGGCTGCAATTTGCTTCATAGTGTGTTGCTTAACCCACTGCGCCACCAGGGAGGCCCCAAGAACCATCATTTTTGAACAAATTAACTTCTGTAAAGATTTTCACAACTATTTGATCTAATTTAAAACATTAAATGCTAATATAACTGATATATAATTAAAATTATGAAAATTTCTCACATAATTTTTTATCAAAATGTTCCTCAAATATATCACTTCGTAGAAAAATAACTTGCAAGAGAGCAAAGAATTCAAAGCATCCTTCTTAATTACCACATGACTGTCATGCTTCTCTATGAAAACAAAAAAGGAGTACAAATAAAACTTCATTTCATTTTGTGTATCAGACAGGGAACCCCAAACCTCTCACTTCCATGATTAATGATCAAAAAGCACTCTACTTCTGTCTATACTCCATAACTATTATACTCACAAAAACTGTTTTATAATTAGTAAGAGTCTTTTGGTACACCTCTTGGCTTAACACCCAAACTTCTTTAAAAAAAAAAAAAAAAAATCCAAGGTATAGTTTCTATGAAGCACATAACCAATATCTATATCTACCCTGGGTATATAACAACAACAAAGAGACTTATATAAAGTTTTGCTATAAAGCAATTATAAATTATTTCCAAAGCTGTGTAACTTTACAGTGCAGTTTGTCCGAAACCACGTGTATAGAAAGGTCAACTGTTATTGGCTTATTCAATACATGTAGACAAATACTGGGGAAATATGATTCTTATATAATAATGGTTTATAATACTATCAAATAAATTGAGTCAGTCATTCATACAACAAAGCCCAATGTGTCATTTTCCTCAAACTGAGATAATGTGAAACATATCTTTTTCAATAGAAAATGTAATTCAAAGTTTGAGTCAAAAAAAGAGCCCTCAGTATTTAAAAATCAAATACAATATTTCAGATTTAAGAACAGAGATGCCAAAAGATCTGCCAATCATACGCATGTATACTCTTTTGCCTTTACAGGTATTTTCAACGACAATCTCAGAGAAACTAGTATGGAAAGAAAAGTTGGGTTTTATCTTCAATTTAGATTTTAAATTCTGGTCCCACAACTAACTAGTTTGTAACTGTAAACAACTTATTTTACACTTGAGTTTCAATTTTTAATTTTCAAATATTTTTATAAAAAGGGTAACAAAGATGTGTGACAGTCAATAAACGTTTAATGTTTAAAGTTAAAAGGTAAAGAGAACTGTGAGCACATTTGTTACATATGAAGGCAGATCTGTTAAACTCTGAGAGGATTAAGAAAAGGATGGATAATAACAATTCACTCACTTTTGTGAAAACAATTCACTTTTTCACTTATAATTGAGGTCTTTTTCATTTCTATGGAAATTTTAACTTATTCTAGCTAAATCATTATCTTTTAAGTGTGTTACATGACTATCACTATTATTTGTATCTGCTAGAATGCTTTCCTTCTTCTGGTAAGAACAGCAGCTCTTCTCTGAAACTCTACTAATTTTTGAGGTCCCTTTAGGGCTGTCAACCTATGATAGCGTCAACCTCCCTTTTATCATCTACCCCACACTATTAATAGGATGAACCATATGACATGGTCTTTTTAGTTGATAAAAGTATAAATGACCATGATTCAATCTAACACCACCACGGGAATGGTAGTGAGCTATGGGTTAGACCAAAGGTAGTCCTCTCAAATTTTCCAAAGAGAGAGGTGCAGACCATACTTCTTGATTTACAGGTTGTAAGGAGACAGACCTAGAACTGCCACCAATTTAGAGTCCTGGCTATCCCACGTTCCAGCTCTAGTCTCTGAAACTGTAGATCTTCAATTCTTAGAGCTGTTCTACTATTACTCCTGACTAATGATGTAACCTAGTAAATTCCCTTTTGCAAGCCATTACTTGTAAGTGGAAGGTCCTAATTAAGTCAACAAATTATATGGATATGCCTGCCTTTCTAAATTGTTCTCAATTCATGAAGTATGATATGTATATAAATTACAATCACGTAAAATAGTTGATTTTTATAAACCTAATCTGTTTAATTCTTTTAGGAAGTCAGTGGAAAGATTATCAGACAACAATGCCAAATTTATCATAATTCTGTGTTTTAGTACCAACATAACTAGCTTTGCTTTTTGCAAGTCACTTAACTCTTAAAGATTTTAAAAAATACATATGACTAGGTTTTTATTATTTGAAATCTGGATAGTAACATGAAAGGTAAGGTTTAGCTTATAAAAATCCTATCACAAGCTGCTAGATACTGTGATAAGACACAAGGACAATTTTTCAAAGGGCTTACTTAACCAGCACAAAGTTAACTATTAACAATCTCCTCCATTTATATTGTACTGTTCATATTTACTATGTCATCCCCCTCCTCACACTATCTATATTTTTACATTTGAGGAAACAGCCTGAGAAGTTAAATAGCTTGTCCAAGGTCACCAAACTGGTCTTCTTGATACCTGAGATTCAAACACAGGACTCTAGATTCACAATTTAAGTGCCCTTATTTTATGTTGCATTCTAACAATCACAGGGGAACTAATAAATATATGCTAACACAAAGCCTCAAAAGAGGTTTGAGTTGAATGATATTATCAAACAGTTGTTTGGGAAAGGTCATTTTGGCTACTGTGTGAGAATAAACTAGAAGATAAGAGTAAATGGAGAAATCCATGTGAAAGGTGCCGGTCTAGGTTAGGGTTAAGTTGTCCTTGTATCTTAACCTGTGCAGAAAAACATATCTGCTATTTCAGTATAAATATTATTATAACTCTCCTTTCATCCTCAAGTTTCTCAGTTTGGACAGTTAATTATAGGGGCACTAAGCAGCAACAGAGATGCAAAGGAACATATAGTTGATCTCTACATTTCCTTGTATCTATAAAATTCTATAACCTTGTTTTTTTAATTTTGGCTTTTTATCTTTTCAAGGGCACAAGTTTCTTTGGAAATTTTATAATAGCCTTGGTGGAATAGTACATGAGTATAAGTCTGTGACTGGCTTTCTCATGCTAATTAGTACTTATTTCAACTTTAGAATTATTATATGAAATAATGCATAATACCACCATTTAATAAAGGCTCAGTTACTGAGTGTGTTGTTCATTAACACACTGTATATTATTGTCACAAAATTGGAAATAACCTATAATCAATAGATGCGGCTAATAAGCTATGATGTATTCATACCAGAGAATACCATACAATAATTAAAAACAATCAGATTGTATAAACAATCTACAAAGCAACTTCAGTGGAAAAAGCAAATTGTGAAACAATACGTACTGAATAATTTTTGTTAAAATACACACAAAAGTATACTTGTAAAAAGTAACAAAGCATTTATGTTTACATATGTATATAATATACACATAGAAAAGGCTAGAAGCACACATGTCAAACTGATAATTAGGTTACTTCTGACCAAAAGATTATGAATAAAATGAAAAGAATAAAGGGGGATTTTTTGCTTTTTTAAGTATTTCTGTATTATTTGAATTTTACAATAAAAATGTTATATATTAAATCTATGTTTAAGGAAAAATGCATTGCTTCTGAAGCCGGACTTAAGTTTTTGCCAGGCAGTGTTCCAATTTATTTCAATTTCATAAAGGAACATACTAAATCATAAAGTAATTAAATTTCCATTCACTGATTACTAAAGCTAGCATAATGTATATTTTAAAGACTAACCCTCCCCACTACCATTTTATAGAAAAGTAAACTAAGACTATGGGGTAATTAGGTAAATTACTCAGAATCACACAATAAAAGGGTTAGAGTTCCAACCTCAAATGATTCTTAAAAGCAATCTCTCTTAACTCTTTCCATTTTGAAATTCTTTTTCTTATTTTTTTCTTTAACAATCTCGAATGGACCATACTCCCACTCATAATAATAAACTTTTAGGAATAAAACATCTGTTCAGTAAATAGAATATCTACTTTGGGGAGGTTTTTAAACTCTCCTTTGTTAATCCATCTATAATGTTTCTTTTCTCTACACAACGGTATTCTCATTTCTTTGTTCCTTCTCAAAATAATTCCAGCCTTGAAAATATGAACTACAAATGAATTCTCAAGGTTTGTTAAACTCATGGTGGGGACTGGAGGTGGAAACCCATTAACTTCTTTATCCATGAGTCTATTTTATTTATTGACTTAAGTCTCTTATTAGATATTTGAGATTAGAGGTATGACATTAGAAATTTGAGATTAAATTTTGTATACAAATTTATATGTAACTAATACAACTTTATTATACACTATATTTAGAATTACATTACAGTCCTAAAACTACGGTATCTGTTTGTTTTGTTGTTACTAAAATGAATTGTACCTAACTTACCTCTGTACTGTCAAGTAATATGTTAGCTTTGCAGAGATAAATGTATTGTACTCTATTTTAAATATCCTAAAGTCGGGAATTCAGCATTCTGTTAGAATGAGATAATCCTTTACATTCTAGCACTTTCTGAATGTCAATGATTTAATGTAAATCTTTCTCAAATGGAATACCTAACTTTGTCTTTCTAACAAGGTACACAATTGTCACATAAATGGTACCAAACTGGCAAAATAAATGTGACAGTATCATGTGTTCCCCAAATACATAGTAACATGAACTTGTATTCATTGTTGGTAGGATTTAAACTGCTGTAATAACTTTGGCTTCATTTGACAAAATTAAAAATGCACACACGCTATAGACCCAGCAATTCTATTCTAGGTACACGCATATATCCTGACCTATACTAGAGTCGGCAAACTTTTTCTGTAAAGGGCCAGAGAGTAAATATTTTAGGCTTTGAAGACCATATATTCTCTGTAGCAACTACTTACACCTGCCTTTCCAACAAAAACAAGCTCTAGATAAATGTAAATATCTTGGTCTGGCATGTTCCAATAAAACTTTATTTATAAAACATATGATCTGCTAGGCCTGGTTTCCCAATTTTTGCTCTTGTAAACATACACCAAGAAACATATTCAACAATACACTACTAAAAGACCACTGGATTAATGAGGACATCAAAGAAGAAATTAAAAAGTATTTTGAGATAAGTGACAATGAGGACACATTCTAGAACATATGGGGCATATGGGATACGGCAGAGGGAAGTATATAGCAATACAGGCCCACATCAAGAAAAAAGAACCCAAAGAAAACCTAATCTCTCATTTCAAGGAATTAGAAAAATAAGAATTAAAAATACCCAAAGCAAGTGGAAGGAAATAAATGAAATAGAAGTAAAAATGACAAGTTCATAAGATCAATGAAACCAAAAGATGATTCTTTGGGAAAAAAATAAACAAAATAGATAAACCCCTACCTAGGCTCACAAAGAAAAAGAGAGCAAAAACTCAAAACAGGATTACTGATGAAAGAGGAGAACTTACAACACAGAAACCCAGAGCATCATTCTTAATGGAGAAAACCTGAAAACCTTTCCACTAAGAACCAGTAGAAGATAAGGATGTTCATTCTCACCACTACTATCACAAATTACTGGAAGCCCAACTTAGAGCAATTAGGTAAGAAGACATAAAAGGAATCCAAATTGGGCAAGAAGAAGAAAAACTATCATTAATTACAGATGATATAATAGAGAGAATTCTAAAAAAAAAAAATCCATGGAAATTTTAATTAAAACAATAAACTAGTTCAGTAAAGTATCAGGTTACAAAATCAATACATAAAAATCAGTTATCTCCTTATATGCAAACAATCAGCCTGAGGAGGGGAAAAAAAACAACATCCCATTTACAACTGTGGCAATAATAAGTAAATAAATTCAAAAACCCTAAATACCTGAGACCTAACAAAGTAGATAAAGGACCTATATAAGGAAAATTGTAAAACACTGTTAAAAGAAGTAGAAGCCACAAAGAAATGGAAAGATATTCCTGGCTCATGGACTGGAAGAATCAGTATTACCAAAATGACCATCCTACCCAAAGCAATTTATAGATTCAATGCAATTACAGTAAAAATCTCAATGGTGCTCTTCAAAGAAATAGAACAAGTATTGTTGAAATCTGTATGGAATCACAAAAGACCTGGGATGAGCAAAGATTTACTGACTTCCAGACTTCAAACTGTACCACAAAGCCATAATAATTAAAACAGCATGGTGCCAGAACAAAACAGGCACATAGACCAAGGAAACAGAACTGAAAGTCCAGAAATAAAATTACACATATATGATCAACTATTCTATGACAAAGAAGCAAAGAATATACACTGTAATAAGGAAAGCCTTTTCAATAAATGGTGCTGAGAAAACTGAACTACCACATGCTAAAGAATGAAACTACACTACTATCTCACACCATACAAAAAAATAAAATCAAAATGGATAAGAGATTTGGATATAAGACCAGAACTGTAACATATTATACAGAAGAAAACAGAATAAACACTCCATGACATAAATTTCAGAAACATCTTTGAGAACTCATCTCTAGAAGTAAAAAACAAAGGAGAATATAAACAGCTGAGACTATTCCAAACTAAAAAGTTTCTGTACAGCAAAAGACAGTAACCAAAACAGAGTCCCACTGAAAAAGAGAAAATATTTGTGCACCATATATCTGATAAGTCACTGATCTCAAAGATCTGTGAAGAACTTACACAACTCAACAAAAACAAATTAAACAACCCAATCTTAAAAATGCGCATAAGAACTAAAGAAACAGTTCTCCAAATGAGATATCCAATGGCCAAAAGGCATATGAAAAAACAGTCATCAATTCTTGTTATCAGGAAAATGCAAATCAAGAATCACAATGAGATAACACCTCACATCCATAAGAATGTCCCATATCAAAAAACAAACAAAAACAAAAACAAGTGTGGGCAAGGATGTGGTGGAAAAGGATTTGATCCCCCCCCAGGGAGGGGACTCACATGGCTCAGCAGACCTCTCCTGCCTTGCCCACTGCTCCCCTCAGCAGTGTATTTCAGTAGATCTGGATCTGCCTGTTCTGTTCCCCACTCTGCCTCTGGTGGATTCTCTCACCCCCCCACCCCGCACCTCTGGCCTGTACCCCAGTGCTTGAATGCATAAATAATAAATAAGTCCTTAAAAAAATGAAACTTGATATCTTCTCTTTTTTAAAAATATTTTAAAAAAAGATTTACTTATTTATGCATAAAAGCACTGGAGTACAGGCCAGAGATGGGAGGGGTAAGAGAATCCACCAGAGGCAGAGTAGGGAACAGAACAGGCAGACAAACTGAAATATACTGCTGAGGAGAGCAGCGGGCAAGGCAAGAGAGGTCTGCTGTGCCATGTGGGTCACCTCCCCGGATGGCAGCAGGGATCCAACTCGTGCTGCTGTGGCTGCTGTTTACTTCATAGTGAACTGTTGCTTAACCCATTGCGCCACCAGGGAGGGCCCCTTGATATCTTCTAATATCACATAAAGACAAATGTTTAAGTGCTCTACCAAGAAGGCATGTACTATGTAGTTTATAGCAGCTAAAATTTGATTTTGGAAATAAACTATAGGAAATTACATGCACAAAAATACAGCTCTCATGAAGATCCACTGATATAGGAATTAGGGTTTCTTATTTAATATTCCATTTTCAAGAGTCAAAGTTTTCTCTCAAAAGCAGTTTTAATTAAGTAAGCCATTTCAATTGCTAAAGCTTATAAATTTTCTTTCTCTAGTAAATGACAATATTAATTACCTCATGTTAGCAGTATATTTATATGAAAATAAGACTAATTTCTGGTTCTGTGAAATAACATAATGTTTTTATTTTTCTTTTTCTAAAACTTTTCCCCTTACAATATATTCCGACTAAAAATTCATCAACTACCATAAAGCATAAGAGAAATTGTGAAATATGAAATAAAGCAAAAAATGATTTTTGTTTTAACACTCTAAGCATGATGGCTGGTCCCAGGAAAGAATTTTATTCCTTCTATCACTCATTTACTATTAAATAGGCCTTCCCCCCACCCCAGTTCTTAATTTAACCCAGTTAAAAACATATTCAGATAATTCTGATTTTTATGCAATTCTCTGCTTGCACTTAATAGAAACAAAAATGAGGCTTAATTACACAATTTCTGACTTGGTATGAGTTGAGAGGCATTTCTGGATTATTTTCCACTGAAAGCTCCTTTTCATTTTTTTTACTCAAGAATATTATAATGACCATCTCTGGGTGGGGGTGGGCAGGGAAAAAACAAGTTATAAAAAGACTACTCTGCCCTTACAAAGGAAGTATATTTGTTCATAAAGCAGTTATAGAGTTACATATTTTATAAAAGTATGTAGGCAAATATTTACGCCATTATTGACACATATATTTAAAGGGGGGAGGAGGAAGGAATTTAGAATCATTCTCAAGTTTAAGACTTCTTTTGTCACAAGCAGAAAATTTATGAGACAGATCTGAATTCCCAGGAAAAATACATTACCAGTGCAGAAGTTCGTAAGCATAGAAGAACCACACACTGAAACGAGACCAGGCAAACTGTCTTCCATTCTTGCCACCTGTGTTACAAGGAACATTAAACCAGTGCTGTCTACATTTCCTGTTGCCTTCCCAGATAGTTGCAGAGAAAACCCCAGCTCTCTAAATCTCACGACATACTTAACATTCTGAGGAAATCCTCCCAGTCCAGATGGCCTACCACAAAGCACTTCTACGTTGGCACAAATAAAAACTTAAGATAGCTCTTCTCCTGCCCCTCTGCTCTCTGAACTAAAGGAAGGTTTTCTTTATTTATATAGGAGACAAAGAAACTGAAGGAGAGAGCAAACAGAGCACGCAAGCAAAAGAATAGAATACAGACAAAACCTTGGGCTGCTTTGGGGAGTGGCTGCACTCCAGACACTGGCAGAAACACTTGAGTTAGTGAACCACAGGAATATTCACTACAATAGTTCGGCTACACTCAGGCACTACTTTTCTGATCTTTTAATTGGTAAAAAGTTAGGTACAACTGCTTCAAATACAGTTTTCCTTCTGAAAGTGATACAGAAAACATACTAACTAGTTGCTGCAAAGAATGACGTTAAAGCTCTCAAAGTGAATATTTTCTCAATTATGAAATAAACAATGTGGGCAAAGCAGCAAGTCACATTTTCCTTTTGTTTTTGTTTAAAATTCAATTAAATACATACGAACTATAAGGAAACTACAAGATCTTTCATTTTTTATTAGTTTTAAATTTAATTTAAAAATTAAGACTAATTTAGTAGCTTACTTAATATAAACTTTTTCACAAAAAGATAATGAAAGTAATTACCACTGAGAACAGTCTTACCTTTTAATTCACTAATAGTAAAATTGTTTAAAAACAATTCAACCGCACTAGTAAGTGACCCATAAAAACAATTTATAACTGGTAAGACAATCTTATTTTATTATTATTAGCACCACATAATAACCAACTGAGATAATCTAATTTTAAACTCATGTTTACAATAATATAAATGTATAAGGGAATTTAAGTTATAAAAACCTTTAATTTGCCTAGTAAAACCATGTAAAAGTTAGTGAATGCGCACGTATTTATTCTTTATAATTATTCCTAAAGTTAACTGAGGAAAAAATCCATAGAAATAGTGTCAAAATAAAGCTATTGGTGGTTTTTCTTTTCAATTTGTTGCTTTTAAACTTTATAATTCAGAAATTATAAATTTAAACCAAAATAAAGTAAAACTGAAACAATGTGACTACTACAAACACACATATCCATCTATAAAAAAAGAAAACTGAAAAGCATGAAACGTAAATGGATCTGCACATTAAGAGCTGTGATACAAAGATTAAGCTAAGGATAAAGTAATAACAAAGTTGATTAAAAAAAACAGAACAATGCAAAATGATTCAGAATAATAGTTACAAAAAGCTTTTATGGCAAAAAAAAATTGGAACCAGCAGATTTAAGAGCTCCATGGTAAATCTCAGAAAGTACTTCACTCAACTGATACCTTGTGCAGTTCATCAAAGTATGAGCTACGAGAAAGATTAATAGGAGTTAGTGGGCTGGGGAGTATGCAGTGTGTTTGAAACAAAAGACACTGAGGAGAGACCACATAGATAGAACAAATGCAGACAGAATGGGAAATACAGTAATACTAAAGAAATTTGATATGCCAGGCACCAACTGGTAAGGAGTTCAAATTCTTCCTATCAATTGGTGAGACACTCTGAAGCAGATTATGAGCTATATTTCTCTTCAATCACCAGGCAAATATTAGATTGTAGTTTTTATGATCTAGGTGCCAACTACTCTTCTTTCCAATAAATGCAACCCAATTAAAGTGACTGCACAAAGTTTTCTTTTTTTAAGATTTATTTATTTATGCATACAAGCACTGGGGTACAGGCTAGAGGTGCGGGGAGGTGAGAGAATCCACCAGAGACAGAGTGGGGAGCCGAACAGGCAGACGGACTGAAACACATTGCTGAGGGGAGCAGCAGGCAAGGCAGGAGAGGTATGCCACACCATGTGGGTCACCTCCCCAGCCTGCGGCAGGGATCGAACTCGTGCTACAGTCACTGCGGTTTGCTTCATAGTGTGTTGCTTAACCCACTGCGCCACCAGGGAGGGCCCTGCACAAAGTTTTCTAAGATCAGAAGAAATGTCAAGAAGTTACACAGCCAAGTGCTCTCGAACCAGCAAATAAAGGTTTCTCTTACACATCACAGTACAGGTGCTAAGATATTTGTGGACTCAATCCCAGACCACCACAATAAAGTGAATATTGCAAGAAAGCAAGTCACATGAGTTTCTGGTTTCCCACTGCATATAAAAGTTATGTTTACATTAAACCATAGGCTATTAAATGTGCAATAGCATATGCTAAAAAAAATGTACATACCTTAATTAAATGTGACACAGACACGAGGTGAGCACATGGTGCTGGAAAAATGGCACCAGCAGACTTGCTCAGCACAGGGTTGCCACAAACCTTCAACTTGTATAAAACACAATACCTGGCAAGTGTAATAAAGTAAAGTACAATACAATGATGTAGGTCTGTGTATGGGGATTCTTTTTACCATGTACCATTTGTAAATAACTATTAATTTGTAAATTATACCTTGAACATTTTTTCTTCTCAAATTGAAATCTGATTCCAGTTCACAAATCTAATCTCAGTTTAGATTCTATGTTTAAGTCATCTTCTCTATCATTTCCCTAAAGATCTAATCACTTACTCAAGTATATAAGTACTACTCAATAAAAAATTTCAAGAATCAAAAACAATTTCACAAGCAGAAATGTACATACCTGTAAGTCTGAAATGAAAGGATAGATTTTAAGAGTTTCTTACCAAAACAAAGAATTGATGAAGTATAGTCAATGCTGGATGAGGGCATAGAAAGTAGGGGAGATCGTCATTATTCTATTTGAATGAATGAGTAAATGGAATTACTCACAGAAACAGGGAATAAAGAAGGAGAAACAAGGCAGGGAATGAGGGAACATTCTAAGCAGTTTTGAACCCACTAAATCTGAGGTTACTGTAAGAAAAGTATAAGTAAATCTTGGGCTTAAGATACAGGTCTAACCTAGAAATGTACATTTGAGAAAAAAATGATATATTTTGTACTGAGAGCCTTAAGACTTGATGATTTGGGATAAGATGAGGGTCAAGGTTATTTTAAGAGAAGTCAAGAGAAAAAGAACCTACAGAAAATACAGAATACACACTCTCAGTAAAGTAGCCATAGGGCAGGAAAAGAGACCTTAATTTCAAAGACATCAAAAACAACTGAAAATGGTCCACTGGATTTGGCAATTACTATAATATCACTAGAGAAACTTCAGAGGCGTAATGGGGACAGAAGCATGACTGCAATGTATGAACTGTGTAAAGTGGTCTCTTAAGAAATTTGGATGGAGATGGGAACAGGAAAAAGTGGGGTGAGGGGCAGGGACTGTGTAGTGCAAGGTTGATGGGGATTTAGTTCAAAACAGAAGAGCAGTAAATTTGCAGGGTTTGGGAAAAAGATCCAGTAACAAAATGATTTGTACTAACATGAGAGGGATTAGAGCAAAGCTCTAGTGCTAGAGGAGATATGAAGAGCTAAAATTGAAAACACAGGTCAAAAGAATGAACCTTGAAAGACACACTTTTATCTAAGTATGATTAAGATGAAAGCAAGTAGATAATTTATTTTAATACTTAAGTTTTTATTACTGAATTAGCAAACAAGGTCACCCGTTAAGAATAGCTGGTTTGAGAGTTTCAGCAGAGTGGTAAGTGTGTAAGTGACTTACAAACTTATCATATTGCAGGGTATTTTTAACTATCTTAATAAAGTCACATTTTAAATTCCCAACTAGATTGCAAAGTCCACTAGGAGAGAAGCTCTTTCTTTTTCCTTTTCCTCTATACTTGAAAAACACCACAAGTAGTATACAACACCCCAAACAGTGCTTGAATTTACTGTAACAATACTTTAGAATCTGCAGCAAAAACAAAATAAAACAAAGGGAAGGACAGAGATCCCCTAATTACCTCAATGACATGCAGAAACCTGGGGTTGTTTTAGAAAATCAGAACCCTGCATTTGAAGTTTCCCAGAGCTGGGAGGAGAATCTAAATGAAACAATTTTAGCCAATGACTATATGATAGTAAAGACAAGTATCCTCTCCTACTTCTCTCACTACCCTAAGAATTTCTTCCTTTTTGGGCTGCTGCTTTCTCTGAATATCTGCCATTCCTCTTCTGTATCTGAACTATGAAATTGTCTACCTACCTTGGTTCTTCTTCCTCCCTATCACAATATACCCTAAATGAAGTATACTATTGTGAGGGCTTCAGAGATTTAGCCCAAGCCAGCTGTTAGGTAATTTTTTTTCCAGCTGTTAGATATTTTTGCACTATTCTTTCTCCCCTCCTCCCACCACCCTTCCTCTCTCCTCCAGTCCCCCCCACCTCCTCCTGGCAACCACTGATTCTTTGGAGAAAACTTAGTATTTATCTTGCTTTGAGATAAACATTTTATCAAATAACTTTTCATTAGCAAAACTGTTCCTGGAATAAATACCCATTTAAATAGTTACTACCAAATTACTTTTTGGAAAGTTTGTAGCAGTTTGCAGATGTACCAGTATATCTGCTTAGATGTACTAGCTTAGATGTACTAGTTAGATGTACTAGCTTAGATGTACTAGCCAGTATTTACTAACTACCATCTTGTAAACAGCTGCCCTGACAGATATATACATAAAAATAGTGGGACCAATAGAAGGAAGTTGATCAATCTTCAGTGATGAAAAAAACAGAAGTCTGGTCTCTGAAACAACTTAATTTTCTATTTAAAAAAACAATGAGAATTTGTATGTCTCTTTTATAAGGACACCAATCCTATTCAGGAAGGGTCCATCATCATGACCTAATCACCTCCCAACCATGCCACTTCCAAATTAGAATTTCAACATATAAACTTGGGGGGTAGGGGTGGTGAGGCATGGGGGATCATATTCATACCATAGTAGGCCCCTAAAAGTAAAGACTACCAGTATTTGCAACCTGTATAGATACGCTTTAAATGGGCTGAAGTTTAATCACTATCTCAGCATTTTGGTGCCCCCCCCCCCTTTTTAAAGATCTTAAATGTCAGCAGCCACAAATTGCAAATTTTACTGTAACCAGTCATCTTTCCTTTCCTTGCTTATAGAAAATAACCATTTTTTAGTCTGTCTCTATTACAGGAGTATCATGTAAGAGATTGTGACCTACTTAGCAGTTCAGATCTAGCACAGTATATGAAAAACGTCGTCACCAAAACATATCTAGATAAATGAGCATCGTCTTTGTTTACAAAGGATATTATCCTATTATTAATCTTTGGACAATTTGAGTAAATATTGATAATAGCCTCCTAAGGTCACTGGTCCCAGGTTACATTATGAGAAAGTTGAAGTTGTCCTTACAGATCTAGCCCTTTTTTTCTCCCTTTCAATTTGGACTCTACACTAAGTAATTCTTGTGTCTTTTCAGATACTCAGTAATGCTTCACTGGACTTGTCTAGCAATTATTTATACTTGGGGGAAAATTTAAATTCTACTGGGAAAATTTAAATTCTGATAGCTTATATAAGGGAATTTACAAATTAAATGATGAAAGTTGAATGGTTATTTTCCGAAGTTTTTTTGAGATAATTCATATGCCATATAATTAACTAATTCACTTAAAATATACAACCCATTGTTTTTTCATATATTTAGCGAGCCAAACTTCATCTGTAATCTTATTTAGAATCCATATTTCTGCTTGATGTTTTAGTGAGCTTTCCAATTGCACTGCTTTAAATTCAAAACTGTATGCACACAGTGGTTAAACATATTGTGCTGGGTTTAGATTATCTAGATTCAAAGGTTGATTGGCTTCACCATTCACTATGTAAGCCTGGGCCAGTTTCTCAGCTAGCATTGAATGTGTGTGTGCATGTGCAAGTGCATGTGCATGCTTGTATGCCATCCCAAGTGCTCTTCTTATAAAATGACTAACACACACACACACCTTTCACCATAAAGCAAGGTCTGTGTACCCTTTTCATCTCTGGATGGTGACTTGTGATTGCTCCAATCAAGCTACGGCAAAAGAGATTTAATCTTTCTATGACTGACACTAGGTTGTAAAAAGGATGTAACATCTAACTGATTTTTTCCTTTTGGGGAATCTTTGCTTTAGGGGAATCTAACTACACCATGTGATGAGATCATTCACACTAATCTGACTGCACTGAATGACTCAGGTGAAGAAGAAATAAGATTACTCTGCTAAAAGCCAGCATCGACAAACACTGGGGCTTTCGCAGCCACTGCAGCATGAGTTCAATCCCTGGCCAAGGAGGGCACACGGCGCAGCAGACCTCTCCTGCCTCGCCAGCTGCTCCCCTCAGCAGTGTACTTCAATTAATCTGCCAGTTCTGCTCCCCACTATATCTCTGGTGAATTCTCTCACCCCTGGAGCCCTTGGCCTATATCCCAGCTCTTACATGCATAAATAAAATCTGAAAATAACAATAATAATAAAACAATGAATACATGCACATACAAACAGCACCAAATGTATGTATGTACAAGCATATTTAAGAAACCCCAACAGACTATCAGCAGAAAGCTGTTTAGGTTTGTCTATATTATATAAATAACAATTCAAGCACAGTGAAGCCTAAAAAACAACTGTTAGGTTTCAAATATCTAAAATTACTATATGAAATAGTAACTAACTATTATAAAACAAAAAGAAATAAACTTAATATATAACATGAAGAATCAAGGTTAGGTAAGATTTTTATTTACAGTAAAGTTTAATTCGAGGAAGAATGAATCTTGATAGGGCCCTCCCTGGTGATGCAGTGGGTTAGGCAATGCAACTATGAGACAAACTACAGCCACTGCAGCACGAGTTCCATCCCTGCCTACCACAGGGGAGGTGACCCACATGGAGCAGACAGACCTCTCCCCCCTCCCCACTGCTCCCCTCAGCAGTGTATTTCAGTGGATCTGGATCTGCCTGTTCTGTTCCTCACTCTGTCTGGTGGATTCTCTCACCCCTTGCAACTCTGGCCTGTACCCCAGTGCTCGTATGCATAAATAAATAAATCTTAAAAAAAAAAATGAATCTTGACAATCAGCAAGTGGTTTCTCTGAAAAATCTTTCAATAAAACAAGAGACTTAACTGTGCTGATGGGTTAAGTATAATCCTGTATCACATCAAAAGGACTCAATTAAATTATCTTCTACATGACTGTATCCCTCGGATTAAAAAGAGTCAATCTGTTTGAGTATCCCTGTTTAATTACCTAATGAAGCCAAAGCTAGGAGAAAAATTTGAAACTACTACTTATAAAAGTGTACATTAGCAAGTGGTAGTGAGCTTTTTACTGCTTCTTAGAATTCAGAGAGAAGTGCCACAATAAATAGGAATAAAATTCATTGGAAATAGAGTACCTGACACCAAAGGATCCTGACATACTTAAATTTGCAAGTAAATGTTAAATTGTAAATGTATACAGTAACTGTCAGAATACTGGTATAAGTGAAAATTTACTTGACAAAAAAGTTTCATAAAAGTTGAAAATAAAAAGTTCCCTTGTTTGCTTCTGATGCCATTTCAAAGCCAACCATGAATGAAGTAGAACTTTTATTCTTTTCCTTTGTTTTTCTGCCATTTTGTTATTTTCAACTCTGACCTAAGGATGTGTGAGTCAGAGTGGTCATAAGCTTCACATATATCCAAGTTCAGAAAATAAACTATATTATTTTATTGGTCTCACTGACTTTTCTCTATTGGAAAGAAACTAAGTTGTCCAACAATGACCTGGCAAAAAATAGTGGACTAGACATGCAATCAAACATCAAACAATTACCAGGCTATAACAATCTAAAACCTTAACATTTAGAAAACATTTTAAAAGTATATACATACGGGCCCACCCTGGTGGCGCAGTGGGTTAAGCAATGCACTACAAAGCAAACCGCAACCACTGCAGCACGAGTTTGATCCCTGCTGACACCAGGGAGGTGACCCACATGGCGCGGCAGACCTCTCCTGCTGTGCCCGCTGCTCCCCTCAGCAGTGTACTTCTGTTGATCTGCCTGTTCTGTTCCCCACTCTGTCTTTGGAGGATCCTCTCACCCTCCGCACTTCTGGTCTGTACCCCAGTTCTTGTATGAATAAAAAAAAAGTATATACATACCAGCAATATCATAAAATATATATGAAATGGAAAAATAGGGAGCATACTGATGAGAGGTGTGCTTATGCTAGGATTACAGATGACTGTTTTCATAATGAAAAGAAAGTGATTTCTCTTTCCCCTCAAGATCTTAGACTATCTTAAGAGACATGAAAAATTAAACCAAAGTTTGGATATGTGATGATTAAGGCTAATTGAAAAGTTTCCAACCAATGAATTGTCAGAGAGAAAAGAGGTAGCAATAAAGATTGATTATAAGAGCTGGCTACCCTCCAGAATAAGAGTAATGCGGGAAAAGTAATTAAAATCTGTATTTGAGTTCCTGCAATCTAAATTCATCAACATCAGGAAAAAAAAAGAGATGGTCAAATGATAACCAAAGTATAGCAAAATATTAATTACTGGTTTTAAATAACAGATATGTAGCTGTTCACTGTAAAAATCTTTCACCTTTTCTGTATTAAACATTTTTCACAGTAAAACAGAGAAAAAAACTATCTGAGGTAGAATTACTTCTGGTGAAAATTTTAACAAACTGCACAGTACTCTTAGAAGCTTTTACAGGGAAATAAAAAGATTAAGGTTGCCGAATTTAATGAAAGTCAGTTTGGATTTGAATATTATTCTCTTAAAAATAATTAAACTTTGTATACATGAGTATAGATTCTTAGTTCCCAAGTATAGATTCTTAGTTCCCGAGTATAGCTATTTTCCAAAAATGAACCTCCTCCTCCCAATAACCTATACCTTCAAGTATCCAAGTCCTTGTGTAGTTCCCTCTGAATCTGTGCTGGTCCTGTGACTTGTTTTTTGACTAACAGAAGTTATATAACTTTCAAAACTAGCTATTAACAAGTCCTGCAGATTCTCAGACTGGTTTCTTTCCCCAGGAGTACTCAGCTTCGATTAAAGTAACTACTCTGAGAAAACATGCCAGAAGAGGCCACATACACATGCTTAATTTGACAGTTCCAGTTAAGCCCAGCCTGACAGTCATCCAGACATGTACCAGACATGTAAATGAAACTGTCTGACCTTCTACTTGAATATCACCAAGTGACCTTAATAGAGAAGAATTGCCTAGTTAAGCTCTGCCCAAATTCCTGATCTACAAAGATGAGAGATATAACATGATTTGTTATTTTAAGCTGCTACATTTTGGGTAGGTTTATTTTTAAATCCAAAATAGATAAAATAAGGCACTTAAGCAGTAAATATCCTTTCATTTTCATAAATTAACTCACATTCAGAGAAATGAAAAAGAAAAACTCTAGGCTAAGAAAGTGAGAGCAAAAACATAAGTGAAAGGTTAAAGCAACTCAGAATATCTCTGACTAGTCTATTAATACATAGAAACGCCACTGTATATTAAAAACTCAGCTAAGGAACAATTTATAGTCTATTTCTTAACACACTTAACTTCTACAGTTTGGATAATATTTATAGCGTATGTGTTAGATATCACTTTTGGTATTTAATTTCACACTAAATTCATTGTCTGACATTCTATCAGTGATCTATGAGTCCCACCCAAGTTGCTGCCTTAACGAAATGTTAAATGAGAACAAATTGAATGTAGAATGATAAACTATCTTCAGCATATACAATTTGGTTTTTATTGATTCATTGGCAAAACTTTTAAGTCAGCTCATTTAACTGACTTGAAGCACCCATTTGTAACTTTAAGGTTCAAACAATACATAAATGTATAAATTAGAAATATTTGATTTCTGATGATGAAAAATCTAATGTTAAAAGATCTATCTCCACCAGTGTACAAAGCAGCATTATTTACAACTGCTAAATCATGGAACCAACCCGTGTCCTTTAACAGATGAATGGATAAATTGCAGAGCATGCATTCAACAGACTAGTACAGAAAGATGAAGATAGTGTGAAGAAAGATGAAACAGTGGCATGTGGAACAAAACAGATAGATCTTGAGGATCTTATGTCAACTTAAGTCAAAAAGTGAAAGACGTTTTGGATGGTCCACTCACCTACAGAATACTCAAAGTACCCAAAAAACAATTATGCAAAAACAACAGAAGAATAAAAATCTGAATTTGGCAAAAAGGTGATAATGGTTAACAGAGGGAATAAGAAATTGAGTGGAGGAAAAGGAGGAGGGAATTAGATGAGGCAGAGGCATGGGTGGTTTGGTGGAGGAAATAAAAAAAAAACAAAATAAATGGTAATTAAAAGCAAAAAAAAAAAGCATATAAAAATTACAAACTGAGATGAGGGTTCTTTTTTTTTTTTTTTTAGAAGAGGGTTNAAAAGCATATAAAAATTACAAACTGAGATGAGGGTTCTTTTTTTTTTTTTTTTAGATGAGGGTTCTTAAAAAAAAAAGAAAGAAAGAAAGAGGGCCTCCCTAGTGAAGCAAGAGGTTAAGTCTCAGCACTATGAAGCTGTCAGCAGCCACTGCAGCAAGCACACAGGATCAATGGGGCCTAAGAGCTGACCCACATGGCACGCTGACCTCTCTTGCCTAGCCTACTGCTCCCCTCAGTAGTGTATTTCGTCAGTGCGTCTATTCTGCTTCCTAATCTGTCTTTGGTGAGTCATCTCATCTTCTCCCTGCCACCCCCACCCCCCGCCCCGCCACCTCTAGCCTCCACCCCAGTTCTTATATGAATAAATCTTTTTAAAAAAAAAACAGAAATTCTAAACTGTAATGTAATTCAATTATTTTTTTCCTTTCTGATTAATCCAACAGGATTGGATAATCAATTGTATATTCATGCAAATGAACTCTATGGAAATGACAATGAACAAATCAAACTACACAAATCTTGTAAATATCATGCTAAGCAAAATAAGTCACACACAAGAAGCCACACTGAATTATTTCAGAAATAGCCCAACATAACTTGGGAGTCATTAAGGGATTTTTGGGATACTGTTAATGTTTTGTCTTTATTTGTTCTATGTTGTCATAACCAGTTAACTTTTCTGCATGCATACCATACTGAAAAGTTTGTTAAAAGGCTGTCAGATTATAACATTTTTGCACCTAAAACAAAGGCATTCAAATACTTCATTTTTGATACTTTACACTAATATGCCCAGTTGTTTACAGAGCTGTAGCATAAAACAATAAAAGTTTAGAAAATGGATTAAAGATCACAGCCAAATGAGAATGCAGAGACTGACCTCCTTGGTTACACAACAGAGGGTATAGAGCCAGAACTAGAACACAGGCCTCCAAATTCCATTCCAGTGTTTTACTACTACAAAATATTGGCAAGTCCTCTTTCTCTAGTTGCTACTTTAAAAATAACTTCAGACATGCTTTCCTATTCCCAAGCCTTGAACACTACTATTACATTATTAATACTGTTAAATGTTATGAAGTTACAAAAACAAATAAAAGGGATCTCAATCTGCCTTCTAATGATGGTGAATAATGCACACATACAGTAAATATGCCTGTTGGTGTCATGTCAATTTTTTGCTAATTTTGAGTAGAAATGAATTCTAATGAGTAAAAATTAAAATAGAATTTTAATAGTGATTTGCTGGGTAAGGGACACTTTTAAAACCCATTCTTAAAAATAGCCTCAAATAATTATAAAAGTCTGGTTTCCTGTGATAAAATTTATGTAATTAAAAATTTTACAGCAGTCTCTTTTTAAAAACATACTTCCTTTTTCTTTAAAGACATGAAGCAGTTAAATAAAAATTTTAAGTGCTAACTGAAAAGTAAATTTGGAAGTCTAATATATAATTTAATTCATTAACGGTAACTTTAAATATACACTAATTCAAATTTCAAAAACTTAATTTTTAAGATGAGAAATTAGAAATTTATTAAGAAATTAAAAACCATAACAAAAACATTATAATCTTAAATGTTATAATGAACAAAGATCCTAAAGTAGTCTAAGTACCACAATAACCAAAGAAATGCACCATGCATGTTTACATAGGTATGTGAATAATAAAGCTACCTTATAAAGCACTGTTTTTTTGTTATAAGGTTTAAAGTCACTACTTTAAAGTACGATGTGCCTAAAAAGATCAATTCTAATTTTTAAAGAACTTGGATATTTAAAATATGCAAAAAAAGGTTACTAGAGACATTGGAATCTAATTAAAATTCAAAATTTGAATTAGTTGTATATATGAAGTTACCTTATTCCAAAACATTTATAAGCCTCACCTATGTCATTCAGTACTTAATACTCAATGATATATGACTGATTTTTTCCAACTGTGCTTATGGATTCCTCATTAAAGAAGCCTGTTCATGGTAGAAAACCATAATTGCTACTTTTTAAAATCTCCCATGGCACCTACCATATTAAGTACACCAAGCATATACAGGTATTTCAACAATGTTAAAGAAAATACTAAGAAAGAGTTATAGCTGCAAAGGAAGTAGTATGCCCAAGCAAAATGTCTAAGGTGACCTTCCTTCTGATTACTTTGAAGAGAAAGTTTTGGCTTTTTAAATCTAACACTTTCCTAATATTTAAATGAACAATTTTAAATAAACATAAGATTTCCTATAAAATTGTTTTCTATCTATTGAGTAGTATAAAATTTTATTTTAAAATAAACTTGTCTAAAATCTAAGTCATCTTATAGTGCTTGAAAGTAAAGAAGTTCTCAAATAAAATTAAGGGATTATATCAAAGCGCTCCCCAACTGCCAACGTTGAGCAATACAATCAACCAAATATAATAGTATTAGATTATAACCCAAAGCATTAAAAAAAAAAATCCAAAAGGTCATACTGATACTGATACAAATGAATGACTGAATAAAGTAAACTGTGTAGAATTCCAAATGAATTATGCAGATACACTGCTTTCAAGAAGGTAGAGCATCCATGTGGGCTGTGCATAATGACTGCTTTCCAAAGAGTATAGTATGGGAAGGAGAGGAGGGTAAACTTTACTGCTAAGAAACCTAACAAACACTACCTCTGTCAGTTGATCATGGTCCATATCAAGAATTATAAATCATGTTGCTTCTCAATATCTTAATAGAATGTGATAATAACAGCACTTTACCTATGGCCTTCTACAAAACCCAAACCCCAGTTTAATCATGAGACAAATTCCAACAAAGGGATATCCTACAATATACCTGATCAATACTCTTCAAAATTGCCAAAGTCATCAAAGGAAAGTTTAACTGTTACAGCTAAGACAGTTTAATATAAAAACTGATGGAATCCTGGAACAGAAGCACATAGGGTAAAGAAGGAAATCTGAGAAAACCTAAGGAAATCTGAATAAACTATGAACACTGGTTAATAATAATGTATCAATACTGGTTTCTTAATTGTAACAAATATATCTTACTGCAATATGGATTTGAAAGAAATATATACATTTGATCATTCAGATGACTGAATAAGTCACATTTCTCATATAATTGGTCTCCATCCACAGTTTCTGGCTCACAGTTTCTCTCATTCCAAAGCACTGGAATTTCGTAAGTACTGAGTGAAAAGGGTTGTCTTATGTTATGTTAATAAGATGGTATGTTTTGAGAAGCACCTTAGGTTTTGGGCATGGTAGCCAGAGAATCAACCATGAGATCAGAGGGTCCAGTCCCACCTCCAGAAATCTACCAGAGGTGACGAAAGCAAATGCACAATATTTTTTGTAAGGCATTTACGAAGCAGTGTAAAATTGACTGTCAAATGAATAATAGAGGCAATAAGTACTAGAATTTAAAGGGGAAAAAATTTTAGAGGGTGAGGAAAGAGTGCAGTATTACTTAAAGAAGAAAAGTTTGATATGGGTCTTTTTCGCCTATCCAGGCAGAAAAGAGAGAAAATTTCAAAGTGGGAGAATATTTGTGAATAAATGAATACTGAATATACACGAGAGACTATGAACACCAAAAACTGGAGAAGATTGGAAAAGAAAACCAGAGCCGAACAATGGAGAGCTGTGAATCCTACACCAAAGGAACTTGGATTTCATACTATAAGCAATAGCTTACCACTAAATGATTCTGGTACAGTATAATAAGAAATAATTTCTACAATTTTGGCCTACTATGTGGTTTATCCACTCACCTGACAATTCCTAAAAAGAATCTTTCCTTTGATTCCTCCATTTGAGTGCCTACTGATTCAGGACACAGAGCACAGAATTTAATACTGAATATTTATTGCATGCTTATTGTATCCTAGCAAAGCCAGGAAAGCTGACTTAGCACTAACCATATTGTCTCCACAGAGGACCTTTACACCTTATAATTTAGTACCTTCTACACCTAAATTGCTACTGGTCAAAATGAAATTAACTTAATTTTAATATATCTCTTTTCTTTACCTTTTATTGATATGCTTTACTATGTACAAGGACATTTTTATCTTTGTGTTGATCTGTCAATATTAAGTTTTCACTAAGCATTTTAATTCAAAAGCATGTCTTAGTGATCACATCTGGAAGTATTTTTTGTTGTACCTAAGCCAAACTTAGACTACATTCATTCTACAAGGTCAAGTCTATAAGAGCCAAATTGTAATCTAAAACACCAATTTTGTAACTATGGCCAAGAATCACCTTTTTGGGGGACTTTTATATTTCCAACACCCCTTTCCTCTAACACAGAATCAAATTACCTCAGCACCTAATATATAAAAAGGCCAAGAATCAGTGGTTTTTGATGATTAGGGAACAAAATGACAATTTAACAGACATAAACAGGTAAGAGATGAAACTTCTAACAGCTTATGGTGTGGTAATGGGAAGAATTATGATATTAAAGAATCTCACAGCCTTAGCAATTTAGGAAAATCTGCTCAAAAGCCCATCAGTCCTAGGTTCATGTCTAACTTGTAGCCAATACCTAACAATAGTAGTTTATTAAAGAAATGCTGGAAGAATTCTCCATTTCTGTCATTGTAGGCAGGGGATAATCACAGTAAGCCATTTGATGAGGGTTAGCAAATACTTGCCCACATGTCAAATTTGTTATCACCACCTATTTTTGTAAAGCAAGGGGAAAAAGAATGAGCCATTGCATTTTTAAATAGCTAAAACAAAAATTCAAAGAATTGTATTTCAGGATCCATGAAAATTTACATGAAACTCAGTGTCCACAAAGAAAGTTTTATCAGAATACAGCACTCTCCCTACCCCCTTCTATATATTGCCTATGGCTTCTTTCACCAAACAAAAACAAAAACGAAAACAAAAACAGGCAGAGTTGAGTAGTTCTGCAGGAAACGATGTGGCCCACCAAAGCTTAAAATATTTACTATCTGGCCATTGACAAAAAGAATTTGCTGACCCCTGGCATATAGCAGAGTACACAAGAGATTAAGCCTTAAGCACTGAAGTCAGACCAACCTGGCTTCAAAATCTGTCTATGCCACATAACAGAGCTTGTCTAAAGTTATTTAAAGGTGCTAAAACTCGTATTTCTAATTTTTTTAGAAGAGAGATAAGAATAGCATCTCTCTCATAAGACTATTGTGAAGATTAAAAAGGATAAACTTGTAAAATGTTCAGGATTATGTCTAATACGTGTAAGCACTAAGTAAACACCTGATGATGTTATACTTTTCTTTTTACCAATACTATGTAGGCACAGCAAAATCTTTCCCTATTAAATTACTGGGTGCAGGCCTTATACTTAACAAAATACATGACACAGGAGTACAATACTTATCTCTGCTCTGATTTTTTTTCCCTTTTCATTTTCCAGTAAGTAGAACTCACACCAAAACATGTAGAAAAGACTTCTACAAAAACAGGTAGCTATAAAGTCTAGAAGGTAAATATACATAAAAGTGGTCTATAATATTCATTTGTAATTCCAGACTTTATAGTCTATCCTATATAATTGTTTCCATAGGCAATGGCAACATATAAAATCTATAGTTACTCATGTGAACACTGATGTTATTAATACCTTTAATTAGTATGTACCAAGAGTTTGTTATAATGACAAATCAAATTTATTCAAGTTCAGAAAAACCAAATTATACTGTATATAACATGGATTCAAAATCTTTGCGATCCTATGATTAACAAAAATGAGGTACCAAACATGGAAAGATAATCTATTGGGCTATAAAGAAAAAAAAACCTTTAAATAATATGTATGAAAAGTGTTATATCATACTTATGAACTTACAATTTTTAAAGGCTTTATAGTCTGAAGTTTAACTTCATAAACCAAGTTAAAAATTGACATTACATTGAGTCTAGCTGTGGGACCTTGGGTAAGTTACTCAACACAACCCTTTGTTCCCTCATCTATAAAATGGGGATAATATTAACCCTTCGTATACTTATTGTGAGGATTACATGAGTCAATACATGTGAAGAATTTGTAACAGAACCTGATATAGTACTCAGTAAGTATTCATTATAATTACATATGCATTAATTACATAATTAGATTTTGGTGGGAATGTTTCACAGTTGCAACTCTCAGCTAGCATGCAGTCAAGGAAAACACTCTGAAAATTAGCAAAGGCCACAGTCTTCAGAAATTGAGTGCTACTGATAGAAATTAGAAGACATGTATCCTTAAAAGGAATTTATTTATATGAACTTCAACCTTAAACTGTCATGAATCTGAAGACTATCATCTTTCAAATTTGGGAACTTTGGGAAGTCCTATAAGCACTTCCATTTTGCCTTTGCAGTCAACAACTACAGAATTCAGTTTACTTTATTTATCTGAGTTTCCCTAAGAACATAGCAGGTAATCCATGGAGAACAGGGAGATAGCAAAGACCTGGAATAAACTACACTGGTAATTTATGAGTGGGTCCTCATGTCCTGCCTATTTCATCCCTACTCTTTCCTGAAAAATTGGAAATTTCAGTCCTTTGCTTTATGTGCTATTCTCTTCAACCAAACAAACAATAAAAGTCAGGCTGATATTATCATTTGATGTCTGCAAAAACTAAAAATGTCAAAAAGTTTTAAAACGTTCCTTTAGATATGAATTTAAAATTATGATGTGTAGAGCCCAACTGCTTAACTTAAAGATTACTGTCTCTACAAGATTTATGAATATGAATTAGTTCCATGAGTTCTGAAACAATCTTTTCAACTCAAGGATCCTAGCAAAAAAGACAGCTTTTTATCCCAATGACTAACAAATAAGAATTCAATATATATTTATTGAATGATTTAAATTTGCCTATCAACCACAATTTAACATTTTCTCCATATAAGCATTTACAATGAATTCACAAGATAGCTGTCTGTAAAACAAATGTCCTAAGTTTATCAATAAAATTCTTCCTCATTCATCTATAAAGTACTGATATTTCTATTCTAAAGCTTAAGTAATCTTACTTAGCCAGTTACTGCTCATCTAAGTAAGGAAGAATACCATGTCAAGATTGTTTTTTTGATAATGGCACAAATGCAATATTTAACACCTCATAGCAAATGGTCACCTTCTCCCATGGTTCTACACTAGCACATTATTTTAGTTTCTCTAGCACATTCACCATCTGACAAGTAAATGACAAACCTCAGTTTTCTATAAAGCTTGTTCTCTTTCCTGGTCAGCCCCTCTCCTGATAGGATGTCCTCTTTTCCAACACCTTTTACTATGCCCTTTGCAACGCTGCTTCTTTTATAAACTTCTACACTCTTACAAAAATCTCACTTTGCCTCTTTTTCTAAAACTTCTCATATGTTAGATAATAGGAGATAATCTTCCTAGTAAGGCATGTATAGGATTACTCCAAAAATCTCCTGTTATATACCACAAACACCACCCCAGATCCATAGCCAGCAAATTCATCTGAATCTCTCTCCATTTCCAAAGTAAATTTCTATACCCTTGAGCTTCAGTTAACTATTATATTCCAAACCTTCACAACTCTCCTGCAGCTTTCAACACCACTTCTACGTCATATTCTCAGAATGTGTCCTCACCTCTTTCAAAGAGAAAACAGTGCACTTCAGATGGAAATACACATCCCCAAATTAGTATCCTCACTGCCTTTTTACAGAACTCATTGAAAAAGTTGTTTCTTTGGTTATATACTAATCCTTCCCCCAGGCTCTGTAATGCATCCCCCGCTACTATCTGTAGAGATCTCATGTCTATCATACATGCTTGCTTTCACATCAGACCTATCCACTGGTCATTTGTTTTCCCCATATAAATATATTTTACAGGGGCCTCCCTGGTGGAGCAGTGGGTTAAGCAACGCACTATGAAGCAAACCACAGCCACTGCAGCAAGAGTTTGATCCCTGCCACCGGCCAGGGAGGGAAACCACATGGTGTAGCAGACCTTTCCTGCCTTGCCCGCTGCTTCCCTCAGCAGTGTATTTCGGTCAGTCTGCCTGTTCTGCTCCCTACTCTGTCTGGTGAATCCTCTCACCTCCCTGGACTCTGGCCTGTACCCCAGCTCTTGTATGCATAAATAAATAAAATCTTTAAAAATAAATAAATTAATTAAATAAATATATTTCACATCTCTACCAACTCAAAAGGGAAAAAAAAGGCATGCTCAATTTTAAGTCTGACTCCCCCTAGCTCTCTTAAGAAAGCTCTGGTAGGAGTAAGCTACAGTCGGTGTTTTGACATTTTCATTTTTCATTCATTGCCTAGCAACAGGTTTCTATAGTTCCACTAAAGTCACTAATAACCAAATTTAATCCCTTCACAACCCAATGAGCTAAACAGCTATATTACAATTGTCCAAGGACACAATCTAGTAATCACGGAAGCCAAAATTTATACCTAGGCACTACGACTTTGTAGAGCCCAAATTGTTAACAACTGATAAGCACATACATTATTCCTTTATATTGATCTTATAAAACCTGGCTAGAAGGAGGAGGAGTGAAGGAAAACACATCTTGAATTATTTCCAGAACTGTAATCTTTGTTAATAGCTAGTAATATATTTGAAGGTTTAACTGACATTTACTCAGAATTCTGACACATATTCACTAGCTTCTTCTATAGTGTGAGTAAATTATTTTTTTCAAATTTTTCTTTATCTAACATAAAAATATTCACTTGAATATATATTTCCTAGATACTTAAAGCTACTCATATTTTAAATAAATTTATAATTTACATTAGTTCACACTACTCACCTTTGTAAACACTACTAGTCTTGATTTATTGATGGAAATTTTCATTCTTAAAGTAATACATTACTTAATTTAGTAGCTGTCTTAAGTATATATATATAGATTCATCACCTGGCAGCAATAGATGACTTATGATTTTACTGCTTATGTTTCATCTGTTTGGGGTTCTTTTTACTATCAACAATTTTTTACTAATAAGTTAAAACAACAGAATTCATTCCTTAAGCCAAAATTTACTTGGATTATTCTAGCATGGCTGCTTTTCATTTTCATATAACTCTCTACCGGTCATTTGTTTTCCCCATATAAATATATTTCACATCTCTACCAACTCAAAAGGGAAAAAAAAAGGCATGCTCAATTTTAAGTCTGACTCCCCCTAGCTCTTATAAGAAAGCTCTGATAGGAGTAAGCTACAGTTGTTGTATATAGTAGATGTACCTATTTATTCTATGACCTATAAAAACACTAAAAAATTAAAACATTTAATATGTATAAAGTAGGGAACCACTCCTATAATAATCTTACATTATAAAGATAAAACCCATGATTATCCTTTCTTTTTCCCACTGGGGGAAGAATGAGGTAGCAGGCAAGAATGGTTATTTTATTAGTTACTATAGAAAACTACTCCAGTTTTTCTCAATTCCACGAATTTATGCTTCCTTCTGGGAAGAAATGAGTAGCAGCTATTAATTCAACGGGTTAGAATCCAAAGCTTTCCTTGTACCTAATTTTTAACAAGAATCCAATTTTTAGTAAGAAGAAAAAAGTTACTGCATAGAAAACATCCTTCCCTTTCTTGCTTTCACTCTTGTTCCAGCTCTCTGTTAATAACTATCTGTATGTAACGCAGGACTGTAATCTTCCAGCTAGCTGCCAGATAAGTATTCTGAATAGGCACCAGACAGAACTCTCCCTACAGGACAGTCCAAACATTCAGGATTTGTGGGGACTGCAGCCAACTCCCAACTTGTCCAAAGATGTATGTTCTGCCATCAACTTCCACTTAATATCGCAGACTAACTTTTAGAAAGAAATAGGGGCTTGTACCTTATGCTGTGTCCATTATTTATCTATTAGAGTCTATAAAGAGGATGGCTAAATGATTTGCACCCCTATCCCAAAGCTTACTGTAAGCTTGTAGTGTCAGGTGATTATAAAAGTAACAGTACACTGAAAAAGCACATATTAAGTGCTAGTGTCCTTTTATACGTTCTTTTAATGCTAATCTTCCAAAATAAATATTTTTATCCAAATTAATTAATGAAAAATCTTAAGACTAAGAGAAGTTAAGTGATTTGCCCAGGCTTCCAAAGTTAGTGAATTTTACATGCAAAGTTCAAACTCAAGTATTTACAATTCCAAAATTCTCAATTGCAATACTTAATGAAAATAAAATATCCCGTCTAATAATAGTCAAGGTATGGATGAATTATGACCAATATTTAAACAATCATCAAAGATACAGTTGTCTACCATGGAAGAGGAATAACTGATCCTATAACATTTGGTAAATGAAATACTAGGTCTGTAGAGAATTCAGTTACTGAAAAAATAATTAACTTTAATAACACTTGGTACAATAAAGATTGGAGAAAAAAAAAAACTATTGGCTTAATGCTCCATTTCCAGGCTTCCTGTAGTAAATATGTAATGTCGCAATAAAGCTCCTTGAAAAATGAGTCATCTTGAACCAAACATAATCAACAAGATAATGATTAACCAAAGGCTGGCACAAATCCAACCAGAGTAATTCAAATTCAGGCTCTTCAAATATAACTCATGTTTAATGCTGCTATCTCAGAAATGTAAATCAATAATTGGGTTGATATAAAACTCCTATATATTGAAACAAACATGCACATTTAAATTTGCCCTATGTCATAAATTTTTATATTAATGACAATACCTAACAACAAAGAGACTTGTCTACTAAATTAATGTATTTCTGCTTATTTTGGTAAGGCATAAAAAACTGAGCTTGCTACATTAGGCACTGTATTAGTATGAATACCGTATCCTTTAAAAATGTAGTACTACATTGTATTTCACATAAAATTAAATTAGTGAATTTATCATGTAGAACATACGCCCTAATGTTTTATTTGGTAGCACAATGCAGTTGCCCATGCCCTTATTTCAAAATAACAATAAGGTCTACCAAATGGCGAAAGCAGGTTAAGAATATATTCTATGGCCACAAAACAGGGCAAATTAACTAGATCTTGAAGAAAAGAATCTATGATTCTGACCTCAGAAGCAGTTTCCATTATCAGTGAGATAGCTAACTAGTAGCTCCTAATATTTTACAACATTCAAAACTTAATTGGGGAATAAACTAAATCTTTAATAAAGAGTGCTGTTACTGTACAAAATTTTAAAAAATAAAATTTAAGCCTCAATTCATATCACATATAGAAATTTGAAATCATGGACCTAAAAATAAAAGCACTAGCCATAGGGAACAAATGATAAATTATGCTTGATCAAAATTTTTAAAAATCCAACTCATCAAGAAATATCATTAACAAAATAACTAAGGAAGTCAGAAAATAGAGGAAAATATTAAACTCATATCTGGCTGGCAAAGGATTTGCATTTAAAATGTATGAATTCGGGCCCACCCTGGTGGCACAGTGGGTTAAGCAACGCACTATGAAGCAAACAGCAGTCACTGCAGCATGAGTTCGATCCCTGCCCCCGGCCAGGGTGGGGAACCCACATGGTGCAGCAGACCTCTCCTACCTCATCTGCTGCTCTCCTCAGTAGTGTGTTTCTGTCTATATGCCTATTCTGCATCCTGCTCTGTCTGGTGGATTCTCTCACCTCCCCCACACCTCTGGCCTGTACCCCAGTGCTTGTATGCATAAATAAATAAATCTTTTTAAAAAATGTATGAATTCAATGAATCAATAATAAAAATCCAATAGAAAAAAAGTGAAGTGAAAAGTAAATAAAACAAATGTATTTTACCTACTCTTATTTAAAAGGACTTGATTCTCTTCACCAAACATTGTAAGTATACTAATTTTATACAAACCATTAACAACAGGAATGAAAAGGATATAAAGACTTTTTGTGTATTAATAGAGGCTATAAGAATAGCATGTTATGGGCCTCCCTGGTGGCACAGTGGGTTAAGCAATGCACTGTGAAGCAGGCAGCAGCCACTGCAGTATGAGTTCAATTCCTGCCCCCAGCCAGGGAGGTGACCCACATGGTGAAGCAGACCTCTCCTGCCTCTCCCACTGCTCTCCTCAGCAGTGTGTTTCAGTCAGCCTGCCTGTTCTTCTTCCCACTCTGTCTCTGGTGAGTCCTCTCACCTCCTGTGACTCTGGCCTGTACCCAGCTGTTATATGCATAAATAAATAAATCTTAAAAAAGAAAAGAATAGCATGTTATAACTATGACTTAAAATAACACGAATTGCCCTAAAAATATAAGAGGTATTCCTCAGACAATAAAAACCATTACATTTAAAAGTAATTGCACATTTGGGGCCTCCCTGGTGGCGCAGTGGGCTAAGCAACGCACTGTGAAGCAAACCGCAGCCACTGCAGCACAAGTTCGATCCCTGCCGCCAGTCAGGAAAGGACCCACATGGTGCAGCAGACCTCTCCTGCTGTGCCCGCTGCTCCCCTCAGCAGTGTGTTTCAGTCCATCCACCTGTTCTGCTTCCCACTCTGTCTCTGGTGAATCCTCTCACCTCCCGCGACTCTGGCCTGTACCCCAGCTCTTGTATGCACAAATAAATAAATCTTTAAAAAAATAAAAAAAAATAAAAGTAATTGCACATTATACAGTATTTACTGTGAAGCAAGCTGTGAAGTAGGTAAAGATTAATATTTAGCTACCAGTGCCAATCAGCCTGACATCAATTCGTACAGTCTCCCAGTTAAGTCACTTGCTCTGCCATCTCACAGTCTGCAAAGCAGTTTTATTACTATTGATTTTCACTCATCATCCTGTATATTAGTGAAACCCTGAATTCTCTTCACAGATGTATCAAGGATCAATCTAAGAGTTTCCAGATAAGGACTGGAGCAAAGTAAAAATGATAATTGTGGAATCAATATTCTGCTAACTCTGAGACAGCAGCAATTACTTTCTGTGATTTGGAAGCTAGTTACTCTAGTAAACTATAGTTGCATCTTAATGTCTCTGGTTTCCTAGTAATCCTCCCATTTCTTACCTAGCCCATGTAGTTATAAAAGTGATAGGAAAGGACTAAGATTTTTGCCATAAAAGTATATTAGTATTTGAAGTTCTGAAGTAGTCAGCAAACAGCAGGAGAGCATACAGAATTTTAAAATAGCAAACAGTGGAGTTACAGATTTCTTAAGAGTAACTTTCACAAAGGTATAAGACCTAGACTCTTGGGGAAAAGATACTTAAAGAAGACATTAAAAACTGGATTTTTTTAGAATTCAATTTGAGATGATGATACAACAAACAATAAAGTGGCAATAGAAACTAGAGTGAAGGAAGAACTATGTGATACACACAGATTAAGTGAAAAAAAAAGTTAAGTGATTGTAAGCATATATGATTTGGCATGGCTATGTAACTCGTAATTCCTCAGGTGGCTAGGTTTGTACCACCATTTCCCCTCATTTGAGAACCTACTCACTCCCTCTCCTAATATCCTAAACACTATTTACAAATGAGACTGTTCTCTTCCTACACAACAACCTTGCTTCCTACACAAAACTAGTAGTAGTGAAATAAACATTTGATGTACACAAGACCAAAGTCATGTCCTTGGATTTTTCAAATTAATGTTACGGAAACTTTGATGATACAGTTCCAGAGCTACTGAGATGACTCTGGCTGCTGAAGAAAGCTTATTTCAAAGAACAAGCCAACTATATGGCAAAATAGAGGTAAGAGACAGAGAATTCCAAAGATAATGCACATCCTGCCCACAACTATACATAACAAGTATTTTAAGTTAAGCAGGGAAAGTACTTTTCAGTTATTATAAAAATTAAAAGAAATAATAAAGGTATGTTGTAAATTAAGTTTACCACAGTTTATTAAAATTCAGCAAATGTAATCACTTTGCTTTTCAATAAAATGTACACTATGCATACTTACACATGTATCAAGTAGGGAAGGTAGGCAATGAAATTCAGTTTAAGATATGACTGCAACCACAAAACAATAAGAACTGGGGTCTGCAAACCATGACTAGACAGTCAAATCTGATCTGTCAAAATTTTTGTATGGCCTGTAAACTAAGAATAGTTTTCATATTTTTTAATGTTTGGGGGAAAATCAATAAAAGAATATTTGACAGTATGTGAAAATTAAAAGAAATTCAAACTTCAGGTCCATAAATGGAACTGTACTGGAAAACAAGCATATTCAATTGTTATATATTTTCTGTTTACTGCCACACTATGAGTTATAAATGCCTTAACAGAACCTTTGCTATATCTATCAAGACTATAAACATACACCAAAACCACTTAACATCATTGTGTCATTGTGTTAAGAAAGTAGGATCATAAGTAAATTTTCTTGTCTTTACCTTCCCAATCTGAGATGTGATATTATTTTCTATAAAAACGAAACTTTAAAAACAGATTTTTTTTAAAAAGGCTTTAATAGCTTCTTCTGGGGGCCTCCTGGTGGCTCAATGGGTTAAACAACACACTATGAAGCAGACCACAGCCACTGCAGCATGAGTTCCATCCCCGCCAGGGAGGTGGACCCACATGGCACAGCAGACCTCTCCTGCTTCTCCCGCTGCTCCCCTCAGCAGTGTATTTCAGTTGATCTGCCTGTTCTGTTTCCCGGCTCTGTCTCTAGTGAATCCTCTCCCCTGCCCCCACCCCATACCTCTGGCCTGTACCCCAGCTCTTGTATGCATAAATAAATAAATCTTTAAAAAAAATTGCTTCTTTTGATTTTCCTTCCTCCACTTCCAATTCTCTTCCAATTTAAGCCTCCACACCAAAATAAAAAGCACCACCATGTTGATCAGGCTAAAAAGCTAAAAGTTATCCAGGATTCACTTCTTTTCATCATCCCTTACACATTCATCCATCAGCACATTTGTAGGTTCTTCAAAATACATTCCTATTACTACCACTTCCTTCTCCACTACTACTCAAACTCCAGTGGTCCTCTCTTTTCACCAGTATTTCTGTTGCATTCCCCAGTCCATTAGAGGTTGTGGGATTTGGGAGGAGGAGGTTAAGCTAGTAAACTTTGGCAGTAGAAAAGCATATAGATAACACACACAGTTCATTTTGAACTTGTTTTATTATTCTTGTTCTCATTTTGGCAAGAATATCTTCCATTTTTAAAATAGTATTTTAAAAGAAATTACCAGCTTTCATTTAATAGATCTTACTACTTCTTTACTACATTTCTAAATTTAAAATGAAATTATAATAAATACCTGTTCTGATTGTAAAACACTACCACCAAAAAAAGTGTTTGTGTCTTGTGATATTAATGGCTAAGGAAACGGGTTAAGTATTCTCCTATAGCTCTATACTTTTAATTAAAAATTGAGTGACTTTTCGTAAAACATTAATTTTCCAATAGTTAACAAAACAGTGGCAAATGAAAGAAGATGGTAGAGTGGATAGATAGTATGCTGGATGTTTGAAGGCATTACACTGACCTTTTGCATTATCTTCAGTTACTGTATTAATTGTACGATCTTCAGCTCTTAAATATTTCAAGACCCACACTATACACTTAAAATTGGTATGCTCTACTATAGGTAAAGCACAGCTCAATGAATTTAGTTTTAAAAATTTAGAATTTCAAAAATACTCTTCTGTTCTCTTTCACTAAACTCAAGATATAAAGAGATGGTCTGTGATATTTTAAGATACTGACTGTGAATTTGCCATCAAAAATGCATTTTGATAATAAAAATGTCAGATAAATTCACAAAACAATCAAGTATAGTCTGTTTAAAAAAGCACAATGACTTCTGACAAAATAGCAGGCTTATTAAGTTACACAACATATCAATAATAAGAAGTAGAGACAAATAAGCAGGGGGAGAAAATTCTGAAAACACTGCTCTAAATACACTTTTTTACACAACTCTTACTAACATGTCTTTTTCTTATCTGCGGATTTTCAAATTCCCAGATTTTCCCTAGAGTATAATATGGAAAGTCTGTCAACTTGAGGCAATAAAAACACTTTCCTAAAATAATATTTTTTCAAATGTAAATGAAGAACTTTCCAAAAAGTCAAAATAAGATTCTTGACTATGGATAAATCTCTACCACAGGGACGGAAAAGTATATAGCTCAAGACCTCCTTAAAGTTAAATTGATTGATTGTGTATGTGTGTGTGTCTGTTTCTGTAGCACTTATCAACTATTTGGAAAGTAGGGAAAATATCTAATCCAAAGTAGGTTAAGTACCTATTTCCAGATAAAATGAAACATAGCAAAGTTTAGCAAAAAGAGGGCAGACTTTGAAGTGCAAGTCTGAGATATTTCATCTGTAACTTCTTAGCCTCTTATTTGCAAATCAATGACATTTCAGAGTTCTATGAGCAGCTGAGAAAAGTGTTTAAAGTGCCTATTTCTTAAATTCCTTCCTTAATTCCTAATGTTCTTTTCTTAATTTATCTTTCTAGCTATTACTAAGGGAAGGTGGGGTAGAGGAAAGGGGTGGGAGGAATGAGGGGAGGCAAAACTGTTTCAGATCCATATCATGTCTCTCCTAGATTACTGCAAAAACTCCAACTTGATATTACTTTTTTTTTTAAGTACTTACTGCCTGCTTCAATTCATTCTCCACAAAAGACTGAACCTTTTAAAATACAAATCTCATTATATTATTCCTCTACTCTAAAAGTTCTTCAGTGACTGTTTCCCCATAACTTTCAGGGTCAAAGTCAAGTATGACATTCAAGACCCTTGACAAAGATCCTTTGTGATATGACTTATGCTTACTTCTCTAGCCTTCATCTCTCAGTACTATACTGAACTAATATATTTCTTAGCAATTTCCCAAAGACAACGTGTGGTAAGTTCAAAGAAGAGCATAGGTTTGCAGACTGGGTAGGATTAAATCCCAGTTCTACCACAAGTTTATCTTAAGCAGAGCTTGGAAAACTTTCCCTACAAAGTTGCAGATAGTTAAGAATTTAGATTCTGCAGTTCTCTACTACAACTATTCAACTCATTACTGTCATGTGAAAGCTACACTCACCAAACAAATGAGCAAGGCTGTGTTCCAAAAAAAAATTTTCTTTATGGATACTGAAATTTGTATAATTTTCATGTGTCACAAGGTATTATTCTTTTGAATTTTTCAACCATTTAAGAATGTAGAAACCATTAACTTGAAGACAGAACAAAAAACAGAGCACAGGCCAGGACTGGTCTGTGGGTGGTAGTTGGCTGAACCCTGATCTTGTGCAAATCATTTTTTCTCTCTTCATTTCAGTTTCTTCATTTATAAAGATAAGTATCACCAGTCAGTTATTATTACATTTTTTCTAAAACAAATGATTTCCCCATTGTATCACCTTATAAAGGAGACAAAACCAGATTATATAAAAATGAAAAGTCACTGATACTTTTGAGTTTTTCCACTAGGCACTACAAATAAAGACAGTTATCACTCAAAAGTCAGTGTATTGAGTGCAATAAAAACTCAACCAAATTAACATTCTTTTTCTGAGAAAATTTAATTGAAGAAATATGATTTATAAGGCTGTATGTAAGTGACTGGACAATATAAATTAAGTATATGGTTGGTTACTGTGAACAAAACCAAACATGCTATGAGACTTAAGAAAATGAAAATAGTCTCTATGCACTGAAAGACAGTGGACAAAGGAAGTGGTGGTACTAAGAATGATTCTTGATAAATTGTAATTAGTAGCAGAAAGAGAAGATATAATCATATATTTTATATATACACACATATAATAAAGATGTAAGAACAAGGTAGCAAGAAATGAGACAAGAAAGGGTTAGTTAAGAGGATTTCAGGTAAGGGGCGAAAGTAAGGAGGAGCCAGGTGGCAAGTCAGCTTGGATACCAAGCAAGCTAAGAGTTTGGTAGTACTTTTATAATGGAGAGTGACAAAAGTGTATTAAGAGGAATTGGTGGCTAAATGCAGGTTAAATGAGACTAAAAAGATCAAATGCCAATTTCTCTGTTTTTTAAGACATAAATTTCCATACTTTAAGTAATTTCCTGAAGTGGGTCAGAACATTTAAAGATCTATCAAAGTACTAAAATAACTTTCTTGTTACTGCTGCGAAGCAGTCATATCTCTGTTAAGTTTCATCCAAAAAATATCTAATACCATCTTATAGGTGCTATTGCTAAACAAGTGTTCAGAGCACAGTCCAAACTGCTTTAAGTACCAAAGCAGGTGTTCAAGTCCGGAAAGAAAGAGGGACAGAAGGTGAAAGAGGTGACCTCATCCATGGTCACACAACCCACTGCTTGCTTCTACCATCACCACCACCCACAAACAGCTGTCTGAAGATCTCCCTAGCTTCCTGGGAATTCTCCTTAATAGATGAACAGAGGTCCTGAATCCAGGTTGACAAATAGTGACCTATACTAATTAATGTGAAAAAAATAAGATTGTATTGAGGTACATTCAAACTTTTCCGTAAGAAAAAATTTAAACTGAAAGGAATACATGCCCAAGCATATAGTATTAGGATAAACAATAAAACCTGAAAAATAAATGATGAAACAAAAAGAAAAATAAAAAATCTGACACCTAATGGACATTTAAGAAATACGATATGTAGGAAAGTATATATATTCAAAACCCTATCATAAGATCAGATACAGAGGATAACATGTAAGATACCAAAACAAAAACAAAAAAAAACAAAAAAAATCCAACCCTAGAAGAACTGTTAAAAAGTAACCCTATCTATTTTTGCATAAGATTACTTTTCTCTAAGCTTATCGAACCCTGCACAGATTATAAAACCATCCATCTATTCTACTTTTTTAAAGGCTAGTACAATGTTGATAACTGACAACGCAGAAATCAACATTTGTAAAGGAATCACTTATATATCCTAAGAGTAAAAATTTTTTTTCTTTTTATTTATTAGTTATATTTGACATCATTTGTAGTCCCCAGGGGGTACCCACCACCATTTCACCCGTGCACCATCACCTCAGTCCCTTGTGCACCCTCTGGCCCCTAAGAGTAAAAATTTAATGAAAATTGCTGCTATCTTCCCGCAACATAACAACTTGAAGACAGCAGAGATTTTTGTTCTTTTGCTCACTGATATACAATACCTGATGTCTAACAGTTGCTAAACAAATATTTGCTGAATTATTAGATTTTCATTCTGGGAGTTATTGCTAAACTTCAGTCACTGAAAAGCTGCTACAGATATTATTAAAATCATCACACCCATAAAAAGAGTCAGTTTTATTCAACTACTTAACAGCTACTCTGGACAGTACTTTTTAAGCTAAAATTAAGATGTTTTTCATCCTTTAAAAAAAGTTATTAATCTACGTAGTCTTTGGTTTAATTTCTAAAATCTCAGTTGCATAAAAATGTTAGAGCCTTTTCCTTGTTTCAGTCTTCAGAATGTTATCCATGTGAAACAACTTTCTTGAAATGTAGCTATAAACTCCAGCACAAATGAGTATTTCCTAAAGCAAGTTTATCATAGATCAGGCTTAATCACAAGGCACATATTCCAAAGACTTCAAAACAAGTATTTGAGGAAAATGATGACTTTTGAAGGTAATAGAAAGAGGGCAGAAATTACTGAATCCACTATATTAAATTAGAATGAAACCAGGAAGGTACGGTTGAAAGTGGCCCCCATGTATGTTGAAAACTGGAACCAGAGAGAGCTCTCTTGGTAGTGTAATTTTCTCAGATGTACTGCAATAGGAAAAAAAATAATGTAAATGTCATTCCTTTAAGCTGTTTCCAGGAGCTGGGAGGGGCACTGTGACCTGACCTCTGTTTTTCTAACACTCTAAACACACACACACACACACACACACACACGGCTGAACAATGGAAACTTAAGGTAGTCCTCCATGTTTCCAAAGCTTCCTATACTTCCTATCACAATTCTTATTAAGCAGTATTTTAAAAGTCAACATTATAAGCTCCATAAGGACTTTGTTTATAGCAGGAAGAGTACTGAGCACATACCAAGCATTCAATAAATATTTCCTGAATAAAGATTGTCTGAATCCCCCAGAGAATTATAAGCTTCATGAAAGCAGTAATTTCAAGAGTCATTCACCAATTTTCCAACACATTTAGCAGAGTATGAACCAGAGACTAATCAAAACCTATTTACTTAATGAATATGTTTATGACCAAGAAAAACAAAAAATAAGTGGCCTATGAGACTCAAACCTATAACCTTAGTTCTATTATAGTATGCACTAAAGACTATGCATACAGTAATTAAATTTTATTCACAACCACAAATAAAATTATCAAGAAGCCAAACATTGATTACTCCCCCAATTTTTACTTAATCAAAACTTTGCTTCCTAATAGCTAATCTCAAATAAGTCACAATACCAGACTCTCAAAATCAAGAAATCATTCTTTGTGCCAAACACATATTCACACTAATTATAATCGGAGAAGATAAAAGAAATAAGATGACTGCCAAGAAGTACTCAAAGCAGTCAAAGATAATCAAAGTCTATGTCTCAACCAAACTGAAAACAGGATGTCCTTCAAAAATGTTTTAAAAAGACAAAACAATAACCCTCCTACTTACTCATCAACATAAGTTATGACACTTTTTTGGGAACAAATGGCTCAGCGAAAAATGCAAACAAACTTTGTCATTGCTCTGATGTGTCACTAAAAGATCAGCATAAGGCAGTCACTTTAAGACCAGCATGCAAGAGTTTAAAACGATCTAAGGCAAAATATCAGATATCAACACTAAATAGGAAGTCACTTCAACTTCAGAAAAGCATCAACTTTACAAAGTCAGACAAAGTACATTCTTTGTAAAAAAGTACATTTTTATTAAGGAATATAACATTGTTACTATAGACTATAAATACAGTATCTCACTCTACACAGACTAAAACATGCTAGCACTTCACTAGTTCAGAGATAATCTTAACAAAAGAAAAAGCAGAAGATAATCTTTAAAAAAAAAAGAGTATAAAGGTCTATTATTTAAAATATAAACATATCAAGTTTGTGAACTAACAGCTCATGCATTTTATCAATATTAAGGATTTCTTTTTAAGTAGTCTATTGTTTTATTTTAACAAATATCTGGAATATTCTATTATTGACATATCACCAACATTAGCAATATTTTTAAATATGATCCTGTTCTAGTAACTGCTACCCCATACAATTTAAATAGATGCCTGAGTTCTTCTTTTCTGAAGTTCAAAATATTCCTTATAGAAATTGGCTTCCAAGCCACAGCAAGATTTAAAACTGGAAAACAAAAGAAAGGCTAGTCTAGAAACAATAACCAAACCAATAACAATGAGCACCTCTAGGGCCTAGAAAATCATGCTAAAAAGAATCACGACTTCTTAAAGAAATAGTTGTTTTAAGAACTGTAACAGGAAACATGAAAGAAAGGTTTGAATTCTAGTTTTATCAGAAAGCAAGGACAGGACTCAAGAGACAATTTGCAGATGTTCCCACAGGCCAAAAGTAGAAAAATCTAAGCATCGAAAAGAGTAATAAATAATAGGTTGAAATATTTCAAGCATATAAAAATCCAAAAGTTTCAATTTAAAGGGTATACAGAAGACAAAGAAACAAGTTAAACAACAAAGGGTATACTCAGTACTTGTGTTAAACTTTATAAAGATATGGTCTCCTTAGCAAATTGCTAAGAAAGGCTGAAAAGAGCAAAAACTTAAAAGAGCAAGCAAATGCAATAATACAATGTATGAATCTTGTTTAAATCCTGATTTAAAGAAACCACTGCAAAATAACACTATGAAATAATCAAGGACATTTGATCAGATGCTTGATATTAAGAAATACTGATAAATGTTTGCTCTGATAATCAAAGAATCTTTATCCTCAAGAGCCACAAATTCAAATACTAGGGGAAAGATTTTTAAATAAATGAGCGGCAAAGCACACTGGCATGAGTTACTTGCAGGTGACAAGCAGTAGCAAAAAAGACAAAACTGTTTAGTCATTTAGTGTATGGAGCAAAACAGACCTCCACAAATAATTCTTGAAGGCACCACTGCACTGCAGTACAAAAACATGTCTAATGTTCATAATAACCACCATCAGTCATCAAGAGTAAGTTAAATTATGTTCTATCTACACCACTTAAGAAGACCAGATGTCCAAATAATGGAATACGATGCAGTAAAATTTATATTTATACTTCCTGAGAAGGAAAGATGATCACAATATTTTAAGGGGAAGAAACATGGTTGATTTTGCTGCTAATTATATTTTATCTAATGCCCTTAAAAACACACACACACACACACACACACACAGAGTACCTTGCTCTAATTGCTGATTTTAAATATAGAAACAAGACAGTAAGAAATACAGTTCTGAATGACTTCCCACTGACAGCAAATCCTTACATTAATGGCCTAGTCAACATGTTTATGAAAATTTTTACTGTAAAATAGCTTTTTACTGTAAAATAGTTACAAAATTACTGAAAAGACATAAAATGTTTACTAACTTAAAAGGACATTCTCTCACCTTGATCCTACTTAAAATTATATAAAATAGACATGCAATTTATTATAGATCAAATTATAAATCTGAATTCTCTGTGTCACCTTGTATTAAAAAGCAAGAAAGCCCCGAATGAATGATGGGAGCATTTCAAGAGAGTGCAGAAACAAGCAGAAATGGGCATAAAGTAGCCAAAATAGGGCCAATTTGAGCATCAAATATATAATGAATTATAACCCTTTTTTTTTAAAAAAAAGGATATTTGAGTGCATTAAGTCATAAATCAAATGGAAAATCTGATTAGGAAAATATTTACAACATTTCAAAGCATCTACTATGAACTACTAATTACAACGTTTAAAAAAAGTAATCTTACAGTGGAGAAGACTGGCAGACACCACCTTAATAAAATGATCAAAATGGAAATCACCAGTGATGGGCCAAATCAAAATTATAGGCCACCTGATAAAATGAAATTAGACAAACTATAGCTCTGCTTCTGTGGCATTTGTGCCAAAGATACATAACTTGAATCTAATCAAGAGTAAACACCAAATTTAGTAACATTCTACAAAAAAACTTGCAAAGTGTCAAGTCATGAAACTCAAGGAAAGGTTAAGGAACTATTCCAGATTGAAGGATTCTACAGAGACAAGACAACTAAATGCAACATTGTTCTGAACTGGATCCTTTTGTCATAACAGACATTACTAAAATAATTAGCAAAATTCGAATGAGTCTGAGATAATAATTGTACCAATATTAATTTCCTGGTTTTTTGCTTATAGTATGATTATATAGAATGTCCTGGGGTTTTTTGCCTAACACACTGAAATGCTAGCAGGTGATAGTTCAGTCATTTAATTCTCAAATTGTTTTGAGCACAAAGATGACAGACGCTCCTACCACCTGTTAGGTTAGGTAAAATCTGCCGACAAATACCACTGTAGAGTGCAGGCAATAAAGTAAATACCTGAGACAAGCCCAATGTAATGTAGAGATTAAGGTGGCTTACCTAACACATCACTTAGCGACTCTACAGATCATCTGGAATGCAAGTCCAGAATGGCAAGATCATTCCATTTTTTAAGAGAAACCAAAGATTCAGATTTTATATGGAATTTCCCAATTTTTAAAACACTCAAAAGGGCCAAACAAAACATGTCTGTTGGCTAAATTTGAACCACAGCTGCCTCTGGCCCAGAGGCATGTTTCTCAAACTGAGGCCCAGGGATAAAAGAAAACCACATGATATACATGGAACATATTCTTGGAGTCACAGTTTTACCCCAAGAGTTTGCCTGGAATTTTCTGGGAGAGAGTTTCTGTATTTTTTAAATGCTATATTATGGAATACACTGCAAAGTTCATATGATTTTTTACGTTTTCATTTGAAAATAATTATAAGCTCACAGAAAAGCTGTAAGAATACAGAGAGCATTTGTACAACTTTTATTAAATTGACCTAATGCTACATTTCACTCATTTGCTTTATTTATACATGTACTTCCCCCATGCCCCTCTCTAATATACACATACAGCTATATATACACACGAATATATTCACATATGTGTATATATAACACACATATGTATTACATATTTTTTTCCTGAACCATTTGAGAGCTGCATATATTACAACTCTTTATCCCTAAAATCTTCAACGTGTATTTCCTAAGGGGGGGGTGGTGGGATATTCTTTCACATAACCTTAGGATAATCATCAACTTCAGTGATTTAACATTTATATAATACTTTTATCTAAACTACCATCAATATTCTAATTTGCCAAGTGATCCAATAATATCCTTTATAGCCTTTTCCCTTCTAATAAAGATACAGGCTAGGATTAGGTATTGCAAGTAACTGTCACATCTCTTTAGTCTCCTTTAATCTGGAATATTTCCACAATCTTTTAAAAAAAGAACGTTGCCCAATTAAAGTTCAGTGTTTCCTTATTATTAATTCAGGTGGGGCGTCCCTTGTGGCGCAGTGGGTTAAGCAATGCACAATGAAGCAAATCACAGCCACTGCAGCACAAGCTCTATCCCTGCCTCTGGACGGGGAGGGGACCCGCATGGCACAGGCAGACCTCTCCTGCCTCACCCGCTGCTCCCCTCAGCAGTGTGTTTCAGTCAGTCTGTCTGTTCTGCTCCCTGGTCTGTCTCTGGTGGATCCTTCTCCGCCCTGGACTCTGGCCTGTACCCCAGCTCTTGTATGTATAAGTAAATAAATCTTAAAAAAAAAAAAAAAAAAGATTCAGGTATGCATTCTCAGCTGGAGAACTTACATAAGCGTTGTGTTCTTCTCAGGACATTAGATTCAGAGGTACACAAGGTACACTGCTGCTATTTATTTTGACCATGCACTCAAAATGTTGCTGGATTCCACTACTGGATTCCAGTTACTATTTTCCTCTTGTAACTAATAAGCTATAGGAAGAATTTAAACCATGCCAACATCCTGCTAAGGTGTCTGATTTAGTCTTTAAGGCAATGAAGTGATAAGAGAGTGAATGGCACATCAAAACACTGTTTTAGGAATATAAATTTGCAGTTCCCACCAGCCTCCTGGCCTATACACAATAACCTGGACAGGCAGAAGTTCTTACAAAATCCAGGAATATGAATATTAAATATCTGATATGAGGTAGTGGAAAAGGAAAGGTATGAGAACAGTGACAAGAAATGACAAGTCTTAGAAGAGATTTTAATGTGGTAGACAAAAATGTCAAGGAACCAAATACGGTTCTGAGATTTCAAAGTGGGGTGACAGTCAGTGGAAAATAAGGAAAAGACACTGATTTTTGAGAAGTTCAGGTTCAGGTTTGTTAGATTTGATGTACCAGAGGGCTATGAAGAGTCCACAAGGGGGTAGAGAAAAGAACACTGGATTTCATCAGAGAAATCTGAGTTCAAGTGGAAAAAAAGGTGAAGTACCAATGAATAAACCAGAATACTGAATCACATTTTCAGTATGGTTTTAGAAATGCAAACAACCAGGCCTAGGAATACTAAAAACAAGTACACCAATATGTTGCCATCAGTTGCATACAGATGAACAGGAGAAAACCATAGCTTATTTTTCTTTCTTCTTTAGTATTGCTTTCATTAATTAAGAATAACACAGAATACAAATCTGACAAATTAGGTTCCCCATCCAAAAAAATCTGAATTCAAACAGTGTTTAAAAAAAAAAAATCAAACTCTCTGAACTTCATCTTCCTCATATACAAGAGGAGAATAATTTCTTCTCACCCAAGGTTAGTGTTCAAATTAAATGATATAAAATTTTTTGTAAACTACAAAATTAAGGCATTATAATATTCTGAGTTCTTATACAAGATAAAATATACTATGTTTGAGAATCTTTCAGAGGTAATAGCTGATACAGTAGATTATTCTCTTAGACTGAAAGTCTCAGACTCCATTTATTTTAATATAAAAATGTTCTCAAGTTTCTTATAAACAAATATGGAAGTTTGCATATTTTTGCAAATATTTGCAAATAAGTTTGCAAATATTTGCATATTATAGAAATGAACTCATACACATAAAATTAATATAGTATTTTTCCTACATGTCATTCAAACTTAGAAAGGCAGGGGAAAAACCTAACAATATTATTGCCTAATTTTTTGACTGCTAAATAAAGTATTTCAGTGTTTTAAAAAGCCAGGCTTGTTAGACATAAATTTATTAATCTCCAAATGTTCTTTCTCAAAAACTACATGCTTGCCCATAGCACTGCATTCTAAATGGTGCTTCACTCTTCTAGCCCAACATCTGGTACTTTACTCATGCTTAAATACTTTACATATCTATTCAAAAATAGATAGTAAGCTCCTACAGGGCAGGACAAATATCTTACATCGTCCTTCCATAAGGACTACCAAGCATAGTCACAGTAACAAGTGTTATCACAAATATATGTTAAAAAAAATACTCTAGATAATTTATATAATAGATGCAGCAGCAACTGCTTACAAATTACTACTCATGTCAAATCACGTATCTCAAGCGTACCTTTAGTCCAGTAAGAAATTAAAATCTGTTTAAGAAATAAATCCTTCAAATATTATTACATGAGAAAGATTTTCATTTGAATAAATGTGTTAGGCTAGATTAATATTTTAAATCATACAGTTCATTGTTCCTTTAAGAAAGTACGAATATGAGATGAAAAAAATCAGTTTTAAAATCGTGATGCTAACAAAGTTTTCCTAAAATATTTCATCAATTGAAGCACACAATTATTTGCTCATATACCCTGCAGCCAGAATGTTTGGTATCTTATAGATATTAACTGTACAACTTCATTTACTTTTCTTTTAAAAAAAACTGAGTTTTGTTTTGAACCTCGGGGGCAGGAAAAGATAAAATTGACCTGTTAACTATATTTTATTTGGTTGTAACACTAACCTGTAACAAATTCCAAGATAAATCTTAAAATTAAAACCTTTATCATGAAAATAATGAGATGCTAAAAGACTAAGTAATGAAATACACTTAATCCTTGCCTTATGAAAATCAAGAAAAGCTGTGTCAACAGTTTCCCACTCTTGTTCACAGACCTGAGATTTAAAACATTCAAATGTATATACATTTTGTACATGGATGCGTGTGTATAGTGATTTGGAAGCAGGGCATCAAGATATTTAGGGAACTCCCCCCACTATGTTTTTAAAAATTGTTTTCAAGGTGCTGCCTTTTTAAATTACCATAATTCATGAACTAAAAGATACTATGCCTAAGGGAAATTCCAGAGTACACGCACCTGCCAGCCAACTTGTCTTAAATTCATCAGTAGCAGAGATTAAAAGCATCCTTTGGTTGTTTTTATGTAAAAAAAATACAACAGGTAAAATTTTAATGTGGCACAGCCAATCACCTAAATTCCTTTCAATTATATCAAAACACACTACACACAGGTTTCACTGCCATTTGGCATGTTATTAAATGTGTTTTCCTTCTCCAAATACTCAATAATCAAGATTACAGTTTGAATTTTAGGTTTTCATTTTACAAAAATGATTTACCCTTAAATAAGGTTTCTTTAGAAACCTTATTTATAAAGCATTCAACTTTTCAGCTTATAAAAATGTAGCTTTTCAAAAACCTATCAGGTATATAAAAGGACATACACATACACTTCCTTAAAATTAAATGCTCTCAATACTTGTGTAGTTCTTCTGGGGCCACATTTTTTTTAAAAAAGGTTAAAAAAAAAGGTTTTAAACATCTAGAATACAAGTGCTGGCCCTTACATTATGGCTTTCTTGATAATAAAATAAAGATCAATGTAACTCTCAGCTCTAGACTAATGAACTGCAGGGACCAGAAACAAGCAATTTGGCAAGAGCTGAGCAATGCTCTGCTTTAAAGGCTACCAGTAAAATACACCAACAATACCCCTCCCCCCATCCCTTTAAGGTTTCAATTAAGATGGGGCCTAGTGTTACTCCAACAAGGGGGACAGAAAGAGAAAGCACAGAGCTCTTGCTGAGAAGTATCTTCATCAAGAGCAGCTTCAGAAACATTGCCAGGAATCATTTTTTTTCCCTCTCTGCTAGCATAGATTCCTCTCTTTAAAGATAGGCATCTTTCCTACTCCAGAGCAACACCAAATCTGAAGACAGTCTTATGAATGTACCACCCAAAGAATGGCACCAACTAAAACACAAAAAAATTAGGTCAGTGGTACATGCCCTTTATAGAAGTGAGAGCCTCAATTACAATCAACTTCATCTTTCATTCTCTCCTATCAATTATCTTATGAATTGGGTAAGTTATTGAATAAGGGATATTCACTATTTCAAAATAAATTTTAGGTGCCCCAATTGGTGAGAAAATCCCCCTCAAGGCACGTACAGAAGATGAAGCTTCAACAAGTCTTCTAGAAGACCTCAAATAAAAGCTGATTCTTCTGTAAGTAGAGATCCTACCATTCCTACCATACGCTTAAGAGCCAACGTAGTGCAGGCCTATCTCACAAAGGCAATCAAAGTTTGCCTTAGTCTATGTCTACCTCTAGTGAATATACAGGACAAGTCTTTCAGTCCAATTATGACTGGCGAACAAATCCAGACATGAAGCTAAAAAAAGCAAAAACCAGTTCAGAGCTATGCCTCTTTAAAAGGGGCCCACGAATGAAAACCACCTCTCTATGTAAGGAATTACAAGACATCAAAGGTTAGATAATGGACAACAGGTGCCTTTGAAGAAAGAGCAGCACTTAGTTTGCCTCCTATTTTAGGATTTCTAACCTCAAAGCACTCTTCCCAAAGAAAGTCAAGACCAAAAATATGATATGTAATACCAATAATGGGTCCCTTGTTAATTGACTTACTTTTTTTGCTTTAGATTTTAAAAGTCAACTTAATCCCAGCATGTCTGGATAGATTAAAGCAAGGTCTCTGGCCAGATCATGATCTAATCCATAAATATTAAAGCAACTAAGAATGTATTGTCAAGAAATGCAAAAGGCATCTGAATACAAGCTACCTCCACACAAAATACTTAAAATACAAATCCAGCAGCAGGTATCACATAACGGTAGTTATCAGCCAAAACAGAAACTGTTTTCCCTCACCATCATAACAATTGAGCTTAATCTTTACAGTAACCAGATTCCAATGTCCTCAAAGAATAGTAATTCCAGACACAGGTTATAGGGCACTGAGCACCAGTCTGGAGTTCTGATTCCCTTAGCCAGTTATGAAATTTACTACCTTTATTCCAATGAAAGGATACTTCTTAATAAGATACTTAATAAACTTCTTCCCTTTCTCCATTCCACAAAGACAACATATTCCAAAAATGGAGAATCCTTTCTCCCTGACAGAGGCCCCCTTTCCTATGGATTCTCTGGCCAGGATTACTTTTCCCCAGCATGCTTACAGAGCCAGAAAATACTTCTGCTTTCACTCTTCTCTTAAAGAGGGTCCCCCCAACACTATGCACCTCTTCCTTTCCTGTACTAAGCAAATGATGCTTCAGTGCTACTGGTTCTCTACCACTGCAAAATGTTCAGAGAAGTAAACAGTGAAGGGAAGTTGTCGGTTACTCTAAGTCTCCAAATTTAACATAAAGACTGTGGGTGGAGGCATATCCCCTTACTGGAAAAGGGAATGGGGGTCCCAGACCTAAAAGGGAGCTTCTGTGTGGGTAAGGGATGTCCCACCCTTTAAGACAGTAGTAATACGTAAAAAGGGAGGAAGGCTGGATCGTGAAGGGGGGGAGTCAGTTTTAAAAGGGGTGCCCGAACTCTTAAAAGTGGGTCTGCGGGGGTGTGTGTGGGGGGAAAGCCGTAAAGACATGGGGGTGTACCAGATTGTGAGTGCCTCTCTGAGAAAAGGGGTCCCCACTTTTCATGAAAGAAGGCCCCTCACTGAAGGGGCTGCTGCGCGGAAAGAGGGTCATGCAGAGGAGGGCAGGGTCTGGGGGGGAGGGGTTCTAAATCCACCCCAGCCTGTAGAGGGGCGGCAGCCCCGAGGGGAAAAAGTACAGTGGAGCTACTGCCTGCCATCCCGAGGGGCAGGGTGGAGAGCAGGGCCTGGGCTGTGTGAGGAGGGAACAGTGTTCCACCCTGCGCAGGAGGAGGACTCCTCAGCCACACTCACCGAGGCTGCCGGCGAAACCGTCCATCTTGCGGGGAAAGCGCCCGGCTCCTGGCTCAGCGGCGAGGCGGGCACTTCATTCAGCGGACCGATAGAGTGGCCGACGTTGAGCCAGACCCGCTAGCGCTCTCGATCGCCCGGCTCGGTTCCCAGTTTCCGCCTCCGTCGTTCGTCGGTCCGTCCGATCGCCCTGGGGCAATCAGCCGCAGCCGCCCGGGCCACTTCCCAGTCAGGTTGAGAGCTGCACCGCTCCGTCGCCGGACCGGCCTCCCTCCCAGGCAGCAGCCGCGAGCGCCTCGTCGCGCCCCGCCCCCGCGCCCGCGCGCAGCGGTAGCCCCGCCCCGCGCACGCCGTCACGCTTCCGACTCCGCCTCCCACGTGACGGCGCGGAGGCGCGGTCTTGCCGACCCTTCCCTCTCACCTTGCCTAGCTTGGGAGTTCGTCTGCCTTGCGCTGTGGGCCTGCTGAGGGGCTGGGACTCCGGTCATGAAGCAAGTTGCGAGCTGGTGGGAGTGAGGGCTGGGCCTTCGACTTGGAACCTATTGAGAGCCATTAAGTCTCTTGGCACTTGACAGGCAGGATTTTCGCTCCTCGCAGCCCCAGGAAGCTCAAGTCTGGCACGTCCCTGACTAGAGATTATCACCCCTCGTGTTCTCCAGAGACACTGAAGAGGCAACCTAGTGCAGGGGGACAGTCCTCCTGCCCAGGTCCGAGGATTGGGCTGGGTTAAAGGCACATGGGAGCCAGCCAGTCTTCTTGACTGTCCCAGGGCCATCACTGCCACTTCGGCAGAGCCCAAGAAGGAAAAGTTAGTGCTGAACAGGACTCAAGAATTCATTTTGCTTCCCCTTCAGGAAGAACACTGGCATTTAGAAAGGATATGACCTGCCCAAGGTCATAAAGCCTGGAGGAAGCAGGGCTGGAAGCCAGGCTTCTTTACTCCCCCTAGTGTTTCCGCCAGGGATGCAAAGCAACCTATACAGGGCAGATCGTAGGATTGCTTACTGGGGATCTGCAACCAAGGGTTGAAGGGAAGTAAACCTGAGTTCTAGGCCCAACACCAAGTGACTCTAAAAGTGAGTGTCAAGTCACTAAGCTTATCTGAGCCTCACTATTCATTTGCAAATGGAAGGACTGAACTTGGAACCTAAACACAGCCTTCATCTTCATCCCTTCTGCCATATTCCTCATTCTTCTAAAGATCATCTCCTGTGATTTCCAAAGTCCTTCCTGACGCTTGTTTGTATGGATCAGAGTTTTGGTTAAACAGGAAAATGCTAAGGTATTCAGGGACTAAATTGTTCGATAACACAGAACTGAGAGGAGAGTAAGTCATTATAGAGAGAGTTGCAGGAGAGAGGGACAGACTGCAGCATGTCTCCTGAAGCCACTTCTAAGGTGAGTCAGACATTCCCAAACCAAATAAAGTATTCCAAGCTCTCCTTTAACCATCCCCAGACCTCGCCTAAGTCTTTCCTTATATCCACCTTCAGGGCACTTGCCTTTCTAACCTGATTGGTCCAGCTGTTTCCAAGACTTAATTGGTGTTGGTGCAAGCTTGAACTGAATTGGTGCCAGTGGGAACTTGGATCTGGTTCATTTGCAAAACCAAAACCTATATAGTACATCCAACCTGCCCAGCACTGTCTCGTGTGGTAGTGGACAGGTAGGTTCTGCTGTATCAGAATGGCACTAAACTGGCCAGGGTCAAAACTGACCCATGTATCTCCAAAACTGCCAGTTTTTTTCTCTTTTTGTGGTAAACCCAAACAGCTGAGTCAAGGGCAGCCATCAAACCTGCCTAGCATGGCATAGTCTGGGCATCACTCTGTTGGTGACCGCTGTTAACATATTCACATTATGACCTCTAGCCCTGCATCTCCATGGATTGAATCAGTGTCATGGGCCAAAGGAGTGTTCCTGGAATCTGTTGCTCAACAAAAACAGCCAGAAATAACTCAGTTAATTGGGAATGACTATAACGCATGTAAATACATCACATTAAGTCTGAAATTAAGTGTATTCCCAGCTCTTCCCCTCAACTAGAAACCCAAAATATCCAGTGCCATTCCAGTACTATCTGACATAAAGGGAAATGTGATAAAGAGGAAGTGGTAATGGAAAGACAAACTTCCCTGGAGGCTTGAAAGAGACCTCTGGAAGTGAGAGCTGGAGCTTATGCTTCATTAACTTCGTGATAAACCTGACTCTGCATTAGTTACTTTTATTTTTACCAGAGTAATTCATGTTTATCTTGACTAGTGAAAACAACCAAAAGTTTGCTGAAAAGAAAAAAAAAAAGGCAAGGCTAGTTAAATAAATAAATGCCTGTTCAGAAAAATAACAAATAGGAAAGATACCATCCACAGCAGTCACCATCTACAGCAGTTTCTGGAATCTTACTGGATACGTATTATGGTCATTATGGAAAGTTCTCTCCTTAAGTTTTAGTCTTCCAAGAAATTCCTTTGTCCGTTGTGCCCCATGATCCATGACTGCTATTCTACAAGAACAGTGTCAGGGTATATACCTTCCTTCTAGGCTACTGAGCTCATTTTCTACTTGTGCAAATATGAGACCACAGATTACTTTCCAACTCGAATAATCAAAAGATTTCTTTGAGAACATGATCTTTTCAAGCTTGGTAGGCTCCTGATCTCTTTGCTCCCAGTCAGCTACATGTTTTGATAGCCACACCCAAAACTCTTTCCTATACATCATTCTCAAGTGTAATTTATATCTTTTCTTTCCTTCCCTAGTTCCTTGCTCTCAGTTTAATGGGGGCTATCGTCAGGCTATCCAACTTGGGTGGAAAGACCACACTTAATTGGATCTTTACTGTGAGTCTGGGTCTAAATGAACCTTTGTTACTCAAAGTTTCTTAATATCTGGATGTTTAAAAGTAGTCAGCTTTCCAATATTTTAGACCCCCAAGTTTTCCAGTTCCTCTAATTCTCATTTATTTCTGCTAGCAAACCAGCCAATTCCTATCCGAGCTTTTCTCTTTCTTATAAATACTGTGCTCTGGCACAAAACCGATTGTGCCACTGGAGCTCTTCACTTTTCTCTTTCTTATTATTTACTAAAGTTCGAAATAGTAACCAACACCCACTATTACTCTAACTCTTCCCAAAAACTTTAGAACTATAAGCTTACTCAGTAAATAGTGTTCCAACTTCAAAATTGTTATCATCAGATGTAGAAAATGTTTGCCATGGGCATAATAGGACTCTTATGTATTCTAAACTCCAATAGTTGTTTCCACACCACCCATACCAACTCTGAATTCAAGGTCATATGTTTTAGAGTTTATTTTTTTCCTTATTAAGACATTCAACTTCAAAATTTCATTTTCTATATTAGTCAAGGTAGGATGATACTTACAAGCAATCCCCACATTTCAGTAGCTTAATATAATAAAAATTTTCACTATCCAGTGCAGACCAATATGAAGTAATTCAAGGATCTAGGCTTTTTTTATGTTGGACTCTATTCTTTCAGCCAGTGAATAGGGGTGGTGGTGAAGAATGTGGAGGATCAAATTAGAAACTTATGGTCTAGCTATGGAAGTGTGTACTTCACTTTTATCCCCATTCTGTAGGTCAGAACTTGGTTCCTTGACTGTATTTAATTGCTAGGGAGGCTAAGAAATGCAGTGTCTGTAACCAAAAGGAAAAGAGAAATAGTGGGTCAAAGAGTTTCTGCCACATTCCTCTCCATAGCACTTAGAAGTTCTAATTTTTCATTTCCTTGATTGATTGTTCAATAAGTGTCTCACCCATTAGATTGCACACTACAAGGAAACTTTTTAGAATATAGAACAGGTGGTACTGGAGTAGTCCAGTAGTGAAGAGTGCAGGCTCTGGGATCATACATACTACCTACATTTAAATCCCAGTTGTGTCGCTTAACAACTGTGCAACATTGAACAAATTTCTTAATCTCTGTGTCTCAATTTTTTCACCCATAAATAAAGAAAAATAGTATTTTTACTTCCTAGAGTTATCAAGGGAATGCAATGAGATAATACATGTAAAGCCCTTAAAACGGGGTCTAATAGGTTGTAAGTACTTGGTAAGTATTAGCTGCTGTTATTGATGTAAGTAGGCTTGCAGCCTTTGTCTTTGCTCACTGTTGTATGCTTATTATAGAGTAGCTGTTCAATAAACATTTATTGAATATTGAACAATATAGAATTCTGATAACTAGTCAGTCTAAACACATTTCATCAATCATGTTCAATTGTTTTAAAGAGGCAGCAGTAACTTTTCTGTTTTGTGATTACCAAATTAGATCCCACAAACTGTTTAATACTGCTATAATAAAATGGCAGATTTAATATATATATATCCCTCAAAATGAAAATATAGGTACATATTATCATCAAACAAAGACATTTAAAAATCCAGAAATGCTATTATGGATGCCTATTTGGACTCTTCACTCTAAGAGGATTTATCTTTTAAAAAAAATTATTTATGCATACAAGAACTGGGGTACGGGCCAGAGGTGTGGGGGGTGAGAGGAGTCACCAGAGACAGTGGGGAACAGAACAGGCAAGCTGACCAAAATACACTGCTGAGGGGAGCAGTGGGCAAGACAGGAGAGGGCTGCTGCGCCATGTGGGTCCCCTCCCTGGCCGGGGATCGAACTCGTTCTGCAGTGATTACAGATGCTTTGTAGTGCAGTGCTGAACCCCTTGCGCCACCAGGGAGGACCTAAGAGGATTTATCTTTAGATTATTTTCAATACAGAGACCCCTTTGCCCCTCACATTGAGCCCCTTTACATGCAACTTAATTTAGGCAAATGTAAAATATGTACCATTTTTCAGGAGCTCAGTTATTGAAAAGGCTTAATATAGATATATCAAATATTTTTTAAACATTCTCTCAGTACACAGAATCTTGCATAGTTGCAGACTTTGTGCAAGGCTACCTTTCCCTCTGTCAAAATGAGGTTATTCTGAGATGAGCTTCAGCATGCTTATGAAGACTTTAGTATTACAACTTACTGCCAAAGCCTTGACTGAAGCTTTGAAAAAAAATAAGATTCCTCCTATACTGAATTTTTTTCTTTTTCCCTTAGTAGTTAGATGACCTGGAAAGGTAACTCTAAACACTTTTTATCTTGACTTTCCCTCAGTTATTTTTAAATGTCATCATAAGCAGTTTTTTTTTTAAAGTATGCTGAACTTTCAGCTCCTTTTATTTCATTGTCTTAATGTTATTTTAAAAACTAAACCTTATAGTTATGGAAATGTGTAGATGGTATATACCTATTGTCCACATAAGCATAAGTGTGATAGACATAACATGTTTTTCTTTGACTTTTAAAATCATGCAGTAATATATCTACATGGGAAAAGATTGTTATTTTTATAATATATTTAACATTAGCAGTATATGAAAGAGTGCCAAACTCTGTGACACTAAATGGCAAGCTTTTAACCATAAAGAATGCCTAGAATATAAATTGTTAGAAGATAGTTGCCTTTGGAAAATGAAATTGAGGAAAATATACAGAGAGATACAGGAGACTTCATTTTATATTATTTAATCATCTCATAAATCTGTTAATTTTCAAAAACCATTAGAGATTTTTTTTTAAAAATTGCATTGTATATTAATTCACAGCTTACCATGAATTATATCTATAGAGACTGGCTTAAAGCATCATGTTTACTAGATAGCTATTTTATCAGTCTTGGCACAATTATCATTTACCTAACACTTTTCAGACTTAGAAAAGAAACAATTAGCAGGCTGTGAATTCTTGGAAAGAATTTACCAAGTTGTGGTAAGAGTTTTGAGACTGAATTCTTAGCTTTGGGGATCACCATACACAGTTCATTTTGGTAGATTTGCTGCATGGATGATGAGTGAGTTAGTGACTGCACACAGTATAATTTTGGTAACTATGATGGTGCTATTCATGACTAGCAAGGAGAAGAGACTCAGCCTGGGCTGCTGAGCTAAGATTTCCCTGTTCTAACTCAAAATTTATGCTGTGAAGTGGGGCTTAAACTTACTGAGATTGTAGAACCAACTTTGAAGTTTCTTTCTTAATGCTACAGCTTTACCACATTTACTGGATGTTGGGTAAGCCTTACATATAACTAATAATTTTCACTTGTCTGCCATATAGGTGTATACTTTTTCCCCACAAATGGCTCGGAGTTGCCCTTCACAAAATTGAAATTCTCAGGTACATACTTCTGTATACTGATGTTTCAGTGAAAAACAGCCAATCAGGGAAATTAAACTCAAAATTAATAACAAAGAAAATTCTATACTTACAAATAAATTATTTCCAAAAGGCCATTTGTCAGTCAACTGTTAGAAATTAGGAGTGATGGTATAAGTGGTAGTTAGATTGCCACTTTGCCCCCACAACATGGAGTGTGCTGATCCTAACCTGCCTGTGTTAAAACCACATTGATGACAGCCTCACTTAAGGTTCTGAACTGGACAGGTCTGTATTTGAATACTGCCTATTATAAGCACTTACCTGTAAGTTGATGTTGCAACCTAAATACAACTTGTAATACTCTTCCAACTTTCAAAGAGCTGACTTATAAATTCTTTAGAGGTAGGTTTTATTACCTCCATTTTTTAGATCAAGAAAATGGACCTCAAGTGTTTATAATTAGAAGGTGGGAAAACCAAGGTTTGAACCTATGTCAGTCTGCATCTGAAAGTTAAATTCTTTTCACTGCATCAGTTTGCATCTTAGTCTCATTGAAATACTGTTGTGATCCTTGAATGCCAGGCTCACACATATATCAACAATGTAGTTTTTAGCAGCAACAATATGGTCAAAATATTGCTACAGGAAAATTAATCTGTGGGTGAATAAATTGGAGAGGGCTGTGGAAGTGAGTAATACAGTTAGGAAACTATTGTAGTAAAGGGATGCCCACAGAAAAGTCCAAGAAGAAAGTTGTGTGAAGAAAAACAACAAATAAATGAACCACAAATGAAACATTTGCAGGTCTGGATGACTGATTGCTCAAAAGCTGAAGGAGAGAAAGGTATAAAAGAGGTTCATGATGGTGACATTAAATGTAAATGGGAAATTAAAACAAATGAGTTGATTAGAGAAAAGAAAATTTAGTAAATGATATATATTTTTTTTTGATTGGCCCATTTCAGAAAACCTTTTCCTTTTGTGGGAAGCTGAAGGGGATCAGGGCTCATCTTTGGCAATTGGAGCCAAGGCACATGACTTAGACCACTTGGATTCTCCAAGCTAAGTCTTTTAGTCTGGGAGAATAACTCCAAAATTAGCAGTTAAGAACTATGGTGGAAGGTAGTTGAAAAATATAGGACTAGCAGTAATTTGGGGTGGGGGTGAGAGGAAGGTGGGACAGTCAGCTCCAGGTCAGCATCCTCAGCAGACTCTTCCTATGAGGTGAAGTTGACCGTGTTCTCTGTGCCCTACACTGCCTGGGTTCCTGCCCATTTTCCATGCTTGGTCTTCTGGCTTCCCTGTTGATCCAGTGAGCCACCTGATATCCTCCCAGTGAATTCATTTTCTGCTTGAGTTAGCCAGAGTGGATTTCTATTATTTGCAGTTGAGAACCATGTGTGGCACAACACTGCCTTCAGTTTTAAACAGATCAACCTTGGCATCATGACCAGATGCCCGATTGGAAGCATCCAGGACACAGCTTGAAATTTGGGATTAAAGTTAAGGAAAGGGTAAGTTTGGAGATATAGATTTAGGACATTTTTTTTAAGATTTATTTATTTATGCATGCAAAAACTGTGGTACAGGCCAGAGATGCAGGGTGGTGTGAGGATTCACCAGAGACAGAGTGGGGAACAGAACAGGTAGACCGACTGAAATACACTGCCGAGGGGAGCAGCGGGTGAGACAGGAGAGGTCAGGAGAGGTCAAGAGAGGTCAGGAGAGGTCTGCTGCTCCATGTGGGTCCCCTCCCTGGCTGGCAGCAGAGATCGAACTTGTGCTGCAGTGGCTGTGGTTTGCTTCATAATGCGTTGCTTAACCCACTGCGCCACCAAGGAGGCCCCAGATTTAGGACATTTCTAAGTAGAGCCCACAGTTCAAGTCATGAGAAAATTACTAAGAAAAAAGATTTAAAAGAAAAAATGGAAGTGAGGACAGTATAAAACTTGAGGGACTCCAATATTTAGGAGGCCGAGCCAGGGGAAGAAGTAATACTAATCACAAGAGGCAAATCATATTAGTATCTATCACAGAATCCAAAGGTGTTAAGACTTAAAAATATGATCTGATGCTATTAAATGTTACAGAGTCCAAGGAAGATGAGAACTGAGAAGGGGACACTAGGTTTAATTATTGGGAGGTCACTGATATTTTTTTCTTTACTGAAGTAGCATTACATTGTAACATTATGTAAGTTTCAGGTGTACATCATTATTAACCAATGCCTGTGTATACTATTATAGATGCTGTACATACTATTAAGTGACCACTAAAAGTACAAGTCTATCCTTTACCATACAATTAGTCTCTTTTACCTAATTTTTCCCCTCTCCCCAGAGGTCACCAGTCTTTAAAGAACTGTTTTATTATAGTGGTGGAAAAAGAAATAGGGTTGTAGAGGCTAAAGACTGAGAGTGGTGTGAAAGTGGAAGGGGAAAACATAGGCTACAGTTTAAAGTAGTTTGGCAGGATTTTGTCTGTCTTGTTTACTGCTGTATTTCCAGTCCCTAGATAAGTACCTGGCATAGAGCAAGTGCTCTATAAATACTTGTTAAATGAATGAATAAAGAAGAGTAAAGAAGAAAGTCAACTTGAGCTGAAATATGGTAAAGAAGCACATTTTTAGAATTGGGGCTAACTGGGTATGCATGGAAGCCAGTGTTACCAAGTCTTTTCTCCCACTCCCTACTTGGATTGGAGAACCTGATTTCCTAGATTTTCTACTTATTATCTCCCATTCCATGTTACCATCCCCCCTTACTCCACTATCCAGTTTGTCCTGTAAGCTAATATGTTAAACATTCCTTTGACAACAATCTCTTTCTCTTCAATTCCTTATTCTCCTGAGTTTTATTTCTTCTACTAATTTATGTCTGACACAGAGTTAAGCCAAATAATTCTCATACGTATTTTGTTCCATACCACATTAGAAACTGATAAGATGTTGTGAATAAGATGTTAGCTGCTAAATCTAAGTCTGATTAGTTAGCAACTTAATTTCAGGTATAGCATTAGATGATACCTGAGTAGCACATATGGCCCTTTAAAACACTAATTTTTAAATCCAATAAACACATGACTAAATAGTCTCTAAAAACATTTAAAAAAAGATTTAAATGTTCATATAAGAGCAGAGACCAGAGGTGTAGGAGGATGAGAGACAGAGTGAGGAGCAGAACAGGCTGATTGACTGAAATACACTGCTGAGGGGAGCAGTGGGTGATACAGGAGATGTCTGCTGTGCCATGTGGGTCTCCTCCCTGGCTGGGGATAGAACTTGTTCTGTGGTGGCTGCGGATAGCTTCAGAATGCTAAGACTTAACCCATTGTGCCTTCAGGGAGGCTCTCAAAAAACATTTTAATGAAAACTTTTCAAAGCATAAAGTCAAACTTCTCTGTTTTAAATAATAATAACAAACAGAAAAGATTTAGTTCATCTTATTTTAAATCTTTCTCTCTTCAAAATTCAGAAGGCTATTAGGAAGAGACATTTTAAAAATAAGTTGTAACCAGAAACGTAAGAAGTCCTAAGTGGTTCTCAAGTGCCACAAAACACTTTGACCATAATAATAAGATTAAAGACCTGGAGGTTTCCCACCCCTAGTTTATGGTTCTTCATGGCTGTAATTAAAGCACATAATGGATGTAAGAAAGTTTCCTTTTTACCTGCAGACTTTAAGGAAGCAGCTCTGAATGACTATCATATATTCATCAGAGTAGTACTCTATGGCTGTTACTGTATTAATTTGCCTTTAGACAATCTGAAATTATTTTTGGAAAAAGACAGGAAGAAATATAAAAGGAGCAATTTGCTTTTGATTATGTTGTTCCCTTGTGTTTCTTTTCACAGAAATTATGTGCACCTAGATGCAAACAAGAATGCATGTGTGTGCATGTTGTGTGTGCATCACCATAAGGGGGGTCAAGAAGTTTTTTGTATCATTCCTCACCCTCCTCCTACAGTAGATGTATCCCTGGGGTACTGGAATGGAATGCTCATGATTTTCTTTGAACTTAGAGGTGGATGCACTTAGGAAGTACCAGGATACCTGGGAAGAGCATATCACCTATAAGCAGCTCTGACACTATTCATGTGGTCAGTCTGGTTCTGTATGCAGTCCATGCCTCAGTCACATTTTCTTATCAGTATTCCCCATTTAAGGTCATGATCATTGTAAAATTTTGTGAAAGATCTAATGATATTTACATAGAGCCAGAACATGTACTTGTAGGTGTTAATTTGACAGGGTCCAAGAGCAGGTTTCCTTCAACCATGCCACCAGATGAATTATTTCACCTTGCATTCAGAGTAGAAAGAAAAGAATTAGGACAGTTAAAAAACTCTTTCTATAAGGCATATTGATATTTTCTCACAGCTAAATTAGCTAAAGAAAGACTTCCCTGAAGATGAAGGGATTCCTTTGATGTGGAAATTGAGATTTTTTCTGTGTGTGAAATCTCTTGGTAGCTAAGCAAATGCCTGTGTTTCATGTTCAGTGTCTTTATTTTATTTTATTTTTTTTAAGATTTATTTATTTATGCATGCAAGCACTGGGGTACAGGCCAGAGGTGTGGGGGTGGTGAGAGAATCCACCAGACAGCAGGATGCAGAACAGGCAGATCAACGGAAGTACACTGCTGAGGGGAGCAGCGGGCACAGCAGGAGAGGTCTGCTGCACCATGTGGGTCCCCACCCTGGCCGGCATCAGGGATTGAACTCGTGCCGTAGTGGCTGCGGTCTGCTTCATTGTGCATCGCTCAACCCACTGCGCCACCAGGGCAGGCCCTGTTCAGTGTCTTTAAATGAACACAGTTCACCCATCAAAAGCACAAGTTATCCCATGAAAATGTGGTGAAATGGAACCCCAGACCATTCTGGGTAAATAGAGGTTTAGTGGTTATTCATTTCTTCTGAGTATGATATTTCTACTGGACAATTTATTAATTGATTTCAAAAGCTTAAAACTGTTTATATCACTTGTCACAGAAAATATACCTGAGAAGTATTTTTTAATATGGAAAGAAGAATATATAAGGATGTTCACTGTAGTATTATTATAAATGTAAAAAACTTCAAAAAATGGGCCTCTCTGGTGGCGCAAGGGGTTAAGCACCATATTATGAAGCATCTGCAGTCACTGAAGCACGAGTTCAACCCCTGGCTAGGGAGGGAACCCACATGGTGCAGCAGACCTCTCCTTTCTTGCCCTCTGTTCCCCGCAGCAGTGTATTTCTGTTAATCTCACTGTTCTGCTCCCCACTCTGTCTCTGGTGAATCATCTCACCTCCCACACCTCTGACCTGTACTCCAGTTCTTGTATGCATAAATAAACAAATCTTTAAAAAAAAAAAAACCTGCAAAAAACCCAACTGGAGGGCCTCCCTGGTGGCGCAGTGGGTTAGGCAATGCACTGTGGGGCAAACCGCAGCCACTGCAGCATGAGTTCGATCCCTGCTGCCGGTCAGGGAGGGGACCCACATGGCCCGGCAG